>CM041776.1:357317082-357856744 GCA_023374045.1 Limonium bicolor
CCAAACCTCTATATAAAAACCCACGCCTCTGCTCAATAAAATCATTCCCTTCCTCAAATCCAAAGCAGCCACATAGACCACGTATCATCCCATCCAGTAAATAATCGCTCACTCCCACGATCCATTCCATCCTCTTATTCCCACTTCTCCATTTTAGTTTATTCTTCATTCCACCACGAAGCAGAAACACATAAGAAGAACAGAAGAAAAGGGAGCTGGAGCAAAGCGAATCGCAGTCCAGTCTCCGCCGGCAGCTCCAAATTAATGGCTATTTTCTGTTTCCTTTTTATTACTGTTAATGTCTGAGTGATTTTACTCGTATCCTAGGATGGGGTTTGACCTTAAATAATTCAGACTTATTATTAATACCAATTTGCTTATAAATATTTGTTTTGTCTCTCTAAATTATTAAATTGCTAACAACTGATCATTTTAGCATTTACGGTTCTCTTTTCAATGATTTTGTAAATCTGAGAATAGACCACAAAGAGAAAAAACGTTAGATATTATCTCCTTGATTAGCAGATAAAATCCATCGCTGTTATAAAAGAATTCTCACTTAAGCTAATTAATGATTTTAACTTTTTTCTGATTGTAAAAAGTCTATTGATTTAATTAAAGTTGTCTTATCTATGATTTAGGAAGGCCACAAGTTAATTCTTAAACAGACAAATAAGAGCAAATAGGATTATAATATTGTCTGTACTTAAATAAATATTTATCACCTGTTCACTTATTAAACTTGTTTAATTCTTTTCAGCAATATTGTTAAATGCTTATTCTGACAAATACTGCATTTATTTGGTAGCTTCAATATATGATTTTGAGAGCTAGTCAAAGTACACAAAGGAATTAATCTTGGTATTTACACTCCGGATTGAGCAGGAAAATACTAACGGACATTAATAGGAGTTCGTAAACTGACAATTATTAACTCTAATAGGCAATAAATATTTGAGATAGGATTATAAAATTGTTTAAGTAATTTAGGAAATTCCCCCGCTATCCAGGATACCTTCTTCCATCCATTTATTGTATTTTACTGTTTTTATTATTCGTTACTAATTCTGTAAATCAAGCTTGCCTCCGGCCTGTAAACCCCAATTTAATTTTATGCACTTTAATTTATCTTTTTGTACATTTACTAAACTGGATAATTAATTAGACAGTTGCGAAGTCTCTGTGGATACGACCTGTTGTACTACAAAATTGGGTTCACTGCCCATAGTTTTAGCAGATAGTTTAACTATCTTTGCCCAACAGTAAAGTTCACTTTCCTCACGAGGTGTTGCATGATAGCAACTTAGCGAGTTTTTGTTGCTACAGTTCTCATGATCTCTCCTCATGCACGTCGGGCCATCTTGAACCTTCAGTGTTGCATGGTTTTAGAGTTACTCGCTTTGGGTGAGACTTCTATAAGGTCATCCATTCCGTCAGTTACATATATCATAACTAATCATTACTCGCCGTTTCTACCTCTTTTCTCCCCAAGCACACCATCGGTGCTTCCTGGATGTAAGACAGGGTTGCCTCGCTTATAGCAAGCTAGCATCATTAGTCCTACGGGGAGTTTCTCAGTGGTATTTCTCATTTCATTATTTCACTAGATAGCACTCGAGTTACGGGCTGCGGCGGGTGGGGTACCATTGCAAATTTCCCGGGATGCTCTCCCATCGAGTGCGAGTGGTTCATACCATCTTCGCGTTACTTGGGGTTGTTGGACCTTCACCACCTTCCGCTGCTCCGTGTTCTTTCTTAGTACTGTTACCCTGACCTCTCTCTGACATAAGTCAAGAGGACGGGGTAGACCTTTACTTGGTCCAATACCGTAGTCTCGGTCATTTATTATTGAAGTGCCTCCACGACTATGGTGTGCAAACTTTAAGCATTGCATCAACCCCGCAAGTCACGTATCTCACCGTTTCCCGTATTCCCAAAACCTGTGCTCACTGTATAAATCCTACTATCTCTTGTCATCAGAGCGGTACTCCGCTCTGATACCACTTTTGTAACACCCCTACTATATTCGGCTCCTAATCATCTTACTTACAATATAATCACAGCGGTAATCTCAACGATTGACTACTGGTGTCACCGTTCTTGCTCGCCCATACGAGTAATAACGTGCTTCCTGATAAGCTCTTAAATACGAAACATTTTTATTTCTCGAGTGTCAACAGAGAGATCAGTGATGCAGTGACAACAAGAGATAGATCTAAACTCCCAAAACCAATATAAAATACATTCACAGTGAGCTTTCTAAGTATCCAAAACCTATACACGTTTCTAGGTTCATATTAAAATGCAACAGTGCATGTTTAAATAACTGTAATCAAACTACCCAGCGCGTCACTCTCTTTGCCGACACCGGAAGTTGCATACCTGCAAAAATGGTAGTTTGTGGTATGGAATCATCCCCTGCTGAGTATGTTATTACCTGACTGTCATGCACCCTCGGACCATTCAGTTTGGTCGAGAGCATGCAATTCGTTTCCATGCAAATAGTTCAATGTTGAAACTGTAAAACAACAATATATATTGCAGTAAACTCAAATAACAAACAAGCCCCCGACTTCACACATCGCATCGTAATAAACCACTGAAAGCGTTTACAGCGCTTATATGAGTACAGAGACTCCATTCCAACAAACACTTAGTAATTCATAATTGAGTTCAGCGACTCACTCGACCAAACACCCAACCACAATCCACACATGGGTACGGTGACTCGACACAACCAGTTCACAACACACAATATGAGCACAATGGCTCGTTCAAACAAATCCACCAACACCACACATAACCACAAAGCACAACCAATGAACAACAAGGCGAAACAACGAGAATCATAAACGAGTATCAACTCTCGTCTTGGCATGCAAGCCCAAATAATGTTCGCCTAATGCACGAGTTAATATAATCGTTCGTAATTGTTCAGTCATGTCTAAGGACAACGTCTCGTTAGAATGACGTGTCACTAAGTTACCCATCTCTTATGGCGGGTCACCCACGGCAGTAGCCACTCCAGCGGTAGAGTCTCCGTCCTACGAACAATCTGTAGTTCGTTGGAAGTTTATCCTGATACTTACGGTTACGACACGGTATCCTAGTATCGTTAATGGATTACAGTTCACAGCAAGAGCCACATTCTTTGATAAACTTATCTATACCATCGCATCGCTTCACTATTTTTTTTCTAACACAGCAGACCAAGGTCGTAGTCCAATCCTGAGTATGTCGACTCGGGATCTAGTGCTAGATACGAGAGTGACGTTAAAGAGGCCAGTGCTCCGCATATAAGTCTCAGATATTTTATATATCTTATTATCCTAATGCTACAACGTTTTACTTACGTTCCTTATATTACACATATAAGATAGCATCAATGCCACTAGTTCGTTTTATAATATGTTCATATATACGAACGGTACTGTTATCGCACAACAGTAATAATAACAAAGCAGCATTAATACGCAACTCAAGCATATTAATTCACACAAGCAGCCATTCAATTTTGTCACAGATTTTCACACAATGTCTGAACTGAGGAAATCCTCAGAGACAATCAAGCCACATAAATAACATACCGTTCACACTGCTGAGTATTACGGTGGAGTATGAATCAGCTAAAGTCTCTGGAGATCCTCGAGACGCCTCTAACAATCTTGATTATTCCTTGTATGAGCTCGGTCTCTTGTAGGAAAATTCACCACATGATTTAGACATGTTTAATACACCAAAACAAGATATGGTTATACTCCAAGCTTGAGCTTAACCATAAGGAATAATTAATGTAAGATTTAAGGCAAAAATCACCTTAAAAATGCAAGGGAAGTTCCAAGTGAATTCGGCCTTGGAAAAATGCCTTAAAAGAGGGTATTTCCTTTGGATCTTGGCCACCCTTGCTCCAAATGGCTAACCAACTTAAAATGCAAATTTGACCAACCTTTGCCCCTAGACTTGCTTCAGCCGAGTTTGGATGTTGTTCTAACCTTAGAACACTTAAGAGCTTAAGAGTTTGAACTGCCTTCCTAACTCAAGGGCCAGGCGTGAGAGAGCTTGGAAGGGGTGCTGGATCGGCTGGAATGGGGAAGAAGGCAAGGGAATGATTGGAATGGCTTAATTGATTTGAAAAAGTAAGAAAAGTTACTTTTTACTATTCAAAATTGGTATTAGGTATCAATTTGTCTTACAATGATTGTAAGCTGTCTCCTCCCCTCCCTGCCTGCCGACTTCCATGGTCCAAATGGGTCAATTGATTGACCATTGACCAAACTTGGTCAATTTGACTCAAACGGGCCCCCTTGTGGGGTCTTATTAATATTTTAATATTAAATTTGTAAATTTCTGGAATTAAATTCCTAATATGATATAATGTGATAAAATATCATATTTAAAGGTAATTATAACCTTTAAGCCCATTAAAACCCAATTTAGAAGGCAATCTCACAAAAACGTGCTTTAAGGAATTTTAGTGCACATTTAGAGTCGCAGGGTGTTTCTGAGCTCTGTTTTCTTTGAGAACAGTTTTGTTGTGTTCCTTACATGATATTTGATCATGGTATCCAATTTTATATCATTTAGAGGTCATTAGACCTTTAAGGTATTCTTAGAGCACATTTTTGCCCTACTTGACCTTGAAGCATGTAAATGCCTGTTCTTTGTGTTGGAGTGTTTTCCAACAATTGTAATATGTTTGGTAATGTGTTAATAAGATTAGGACAAATTTTTAGGTCCTAATTAGTTCATTTGGGTATTTATTTACCCTAAACAGTCAAGGGTGCAAAGTCTTGCTTTGTGTTGACCACTATTGTTCTCAGTTGACTTTTAAGGCACGTTTAGGCCTTAGTCAATGTGATTAGATGTTTAATCCATCTTAGATCATTATTAGATCATTTAATTAAGTTTTTAGGGTTAGGGGTATTTCACTAAAAGTTATATAAAATAGAAAATACATATATATGATTTTAAAAATTCAAAAATATTAAAATCATAATAAGTAGTAAAATTTCATCAAATATCACTGAGTTTTTACTTAATTCATGATATATCACGTGTTTTTAAATTCACACAGATAACACTCAGTTTTTACTTGATTCACCAGATAACACTTTATCCCATATATCATCAACTACTCTTTTAATATTCCTAGAAAAAAACTACCCCTTTGAATAGTTAAACGCAAGTGATATCTTATTAAATTTATTAGCATACCAATAGCTATCAAGTTGTAAATTAATAACAGGGGCACTCTAGTTATTTGTCAGGATTATTAATAAAATATTTAATAGAATATGAGACAGAGAGATCTAGTTAAATAAGTAAAAACTAAGTTATCCCGCGTAATTAAAGAAAAACAGAATAATACATCGGGAATTAAGCCAAAACTCAAATTTCCTTAAAAAGTATAATATATTATAGTGAAGTTACATTTAATTAGAAATATACAAAATTTTTCAAAGAAGAAATTTTGTTTTCCTTTTAAAATATTATTGTATATATATTGTTATTTTAAAATAAATTGCTAGCTCAATAATATTGTTATTTTATACAAATTGAGTAACCCTTGAAAAATCTAAATAATATATTATAATATAGTAGTGTTTTTTCTAATTCATTTAATTATAAACTAGTAAAATAGATAATGATGTATACATAGTTTGAATGTTATAAAAATTACTTAAAAATTAAAGTAATATTACAAAAAAACAAAATGATCATTATTTTTACTTATTTTTTTTATTTCAAACTAAATTTATAATTTATATATTAAATATTATAATTTTATATTTTAAAAATTATTAGAGTTACATATATGTATTTTTATTTTTACATAATTTTTATCCAAAATAACAGTAAACTTAAATTTTTATTTTTACATTTTTATACATTTTTATTATTGTTTTTGGTATGTCATGAATACAAAATATTTATGTAGTATAATGAAAACTATATTTATTAACACGTAAAAGTATTTTGGATAAAATATTTTGATTAACAAATATGATATTTGACCAAGTAAAATTGCTTTTTACAATATCAGGAATTGCTATTGAAAAGTGTGGTAATTCGTAAATTAACAAGATTTCAAAAATATCTTGTTCTACAACTCATCACTCTCCATATTTTTCTTATATAATTCGGTTATTTATGCAGTTTCTCTAAAACATCAGATATATGAAAAAGGTAATTTCTTTTGTATAAATGGGAGCAGCTCGGTAAAACATTAGAGAAAATATATAAGATTAAAATATTATATTATTTAAATTTAAACTTTTGATTTAAATAAATATATTATTACTATAACCATTAAAAAAAATAGAGAAACATAATCTATTATTACTATATTAATCTAACCAGAAAAATTTTAAATGAATTTTTTATTATTTTCTAAAAACAACTAGTATCCAGTTTAAACTCTAAGGAACAATGTGGAATAAATTTTAAACAAAAAGGTTAAAAAGTTGAACAACAAGTATGAATTATATGGACATAAACGGTAAACCAATAAATATGTATATTAACATTGATTTATTATAAAATTTCCTATGAACAACTAGATTTAACTTTTTAACACTTAATAATAAATAGTTGAATATACAGTAAAAAAATTGAACAAACTAATTTTATATTTGTAAACATGAACGTGAATTTTTAAAAGTTGAACAATTAATACTACATATCAAAACCTAAACTTAAAAGTTGTGTAATATGGATTCATTTTTTACATAATTTTATATGAATAAGTAGCCTGGAATTTGAGCCTTAATTTTTTTTTGAAAGAATATGAAATAAATTTTGAATCATAAAGTTAAAAAGTTATCAACAAGTATAGAACATAAACTTGTTTAAAAAATGGTAAATCAATAAAAATGAAATAAATCTATTAATCTGAATCTGAACTCGAAAAATTTAAAAATGAATTATTTATATAATTTTATTTTTTTTTAATTTTCTAAGAACAACTAGTATCAAATTTAAACTCTAACAATATGAACAATGTGAAATAAATTTTGAACAAGGGGATTAAAACGTTGAACAACAAGTATAAATTATATGAACACAAACTTGATGTTTAAAAATTGGTAAACCAATAAATATGGTATATTATATTGATATTATTTTATTATATAATTTCTAACGAATAACTAGTATAATAAACAATAGTTGAACATATGGCCCAAAAAATTGAACAAGCTAATTCTGTATTTTTAAACATGAACGTGAGTTTTGAAAAAATGTACAATATTCTTCAAAATTTTAACAAGGTGTTTTAAAAGTTGAACAACTAGTAACGTGTATCTGAACCTAAACTTAAAAGTTTTAAAAATGTATTCATTTTTTTTATAAATTTTCTTTGTATAACTAGTCTCGAAGTTGAGCCTTAACAAAATTCAGAAACAATTTGAAATAAATTTTGAACAAAAAAGTTAAAAAGTGGTACAATGAGTATCGCACAAATCAATCGTTATATAACTTATATGTGATTACGACATTGAGGAGGTTCTCTAGTTCTTCATCATTCAATTCTGTGGATTTATACATTGATGTCAATTGTGAAATTCTTCCTTCTTTAGCAATTAGTTACAAGAGTGAATTGGGCAGAATAGAATTATAAATTAATTGTAAATTTTAGATTTGGGTTTGAATTGATCCGTTGAGAATAGGGAGAAAGAAAGAGAGTGAACGACAATAATTACGATGAAAAAGAAAAATGATAACTTTAATGAATAACGTGTTTGTAGATATTTACAATAAATCTTTTAGAATCATAAATTGTTAAAATATTTTCTAAATTTATAAAGAAATTAAAAATAATTTATTTTATATAATTACAGAAAATAAAACTTAAAAATAAATATAGGCATTAGATGTCACGATAGCGCCATAATTGTATAATAGACTAATTGTATAAAATATACCAGTTTTTACTAAACGAGAACACAGAAGTATATTACTTCAAGAAATAGTAATTTTTTATTCTTATGGAAGTAGTGTGACTCATAGAAATATTTACTGTTTGGTATTCAGCCCTGCATGTTTGTTTGCTCTTAGATTGGATTTGGATTCCCTGGAATGCAAGCAGTTGGTAGAGCTAGTAGTGTTTTGTTCATCCTGTGTTTATGAGTTAAAAGAATTGGTGATTTTTTTTAAAGTCGTTTTCAGAATTGGTGATTTTTTTTAAAAGTCGGACGCTGAAAACGAGTGGAAGACTCAAACTTATGAACGATGGGTCTTACATAATTTTACCCTTGTCTTGTTATTAGACTATTAGGGACGCCCCATCTTCTATTTCACTTTCATTAGCACAAGTAGAATGATACTCCTATTATACATATATCCTTAAGTATTGATGATAATCTTAATGTATATATTTTATTATGTGGGCATCTTATGTGAAACTATATGTAAACTCTTTTGTGATGCTCACTCTAGTTTAGTGCTTATTTATCCTCAATTTAAATACTTACCCATATCCAATTAAGCGATATATTATTGTGGCACATAATAACTTCAAGAGAAAACAACTAAAACAAGTAAGAAACTAAAGACGAACATGACTCCTTGTTTATGAAAAACTAGTGTAACAACCATTTGGGTTTAAAAACTAAAACCTGTAAGCTGCTTATCCTTACTTAGATTTAAAAGTGGAAGGTCTTGTTGTTGTAGTAACCCCATATGTATCCTTATAACCACTAAATTCACTATTCATATCCCGTTGTGAGATGGGGTATCACATTTCAAGAACGTGAAATTCTCATTGCAAGCCTAACATCCAACTTCCACATACCTCCGCGGTAGGTATCGGTAGTTTATCTCGACAATGTCCCGAATCAACTATGATACCATTAATTTGTAACACTTCATATGAGCAACTAATCAACTTCCTAGCTCTTAAGCCATTCAGGCTCAAAAACTATACCATATAAAAAGTGATCAACTACTACTTAACTAAACCATCCCATACTCGTTTATCCTTCTTTGGTTGGCAAATTGTTCCACCCTAAGTGCATCTACAAAGGAGCTATTCATGGCTCCTTTAACAAGGCATGCAAATTTTTGCTTGTTGGCATGGTGTAATAATTACACATAAATCTTGCCATTAAGAGAACTAATCATGTTTCTATTTTCCCGATCACATGTATTTAAGAGTCGGTCCCCAGCATGGAGAGAGCCTGATCCAGCCAATAAAGACCTCACCCTCAAAAGACCAAGTCCTCTACTACCCGACCAGATTCAACCGGGTCACACCAGCTAAGACCCTGGCCACTCCATCATTACATCGACCCTAGTCCCGACACCATAAAAACACTCATGACCTAACATGCATGTCTCTGATAAATTGTCCCGCCAGTCACATTGGATAACCCGTCATTACCAACTCACACACCCCGCAATTACCAACTCGGACACTATTCTGACTCAACATTAATACTTTGTCCATTCCCCGATTAAGGGCAACCAAGCAAAAGAGGACTTCATCCCTGATAGAGCCATCTCGTTGACGTCATCCCTATCCTACGTGGAAGCGACCTACGTCATTCATCCGGCCAGGAGACGGACAACAATCTAGGAAGGCGAGCCTACCTACCTGTCTTCGCCCAGACTGGCACACTGTTACCATGCTCATTCTTGCTCGAATGAGTGTGAATGAATAGTGTGTACGCATCAGTCTCCATACCCATTTCTCGAACCCAACAACAAAGTGCTTATATAGATTTAATTAAACAAATTCTATTAAAATTTTGATATACCCTCCCCCGTTTTTTTATATATATATACCCTTCCCTGTTTTTTTGTATTTGCCCACATATATAACAAAGTCCATATATCATAGATAGACAACAATCACAGTTCATAGTCCAAATACACAATCACACCCATAGTCATTGACAAACTTTACAATCAAACTAGCAACTTCTATTCACACACATATTCATTCCCATAACTTAATAACAGCTAACTAACTGTAAAACAACAATATCGAGATACTTGCAAAAACCTTCTTATGCCCCTTCATCTAGCGTGATCCACAAGCATGGGTAGACATACTGCCACTACCTGTTTTCTAGTAGGGCTTCACCCCTTCCTCTGGGCCCCACCCAAATCACCATTTTTAGACGGGTAGACAATTCACTTGGGATCACCGACGACAGTTATCGCAGGAGCCTTAAGCTGATGTGTTCAACTCTTGCTGAAACCATTCAACTTCAGTGCAGTAAGGCTTTACCAAAGTCTCCCTATTTCGCGTTCCGCACCACCACTGCTACTCCTTGGGTGATGAGCTAGGCCCACAGATCACCACCACTCCCCTTCAAAATAGGGTGATAGTGATCTCATGGATTCCTTTGAGACGACCACCTCCTCCCCCGCTCCAGCCCAGGTGTAGTGCAGATCAGCTACTTCCAGCTGACCCGAGCCAATCCTACAACTCATAATTAAGGAAAAGACGTCACCCTAGTGCCCTTCAGATTCTGACACTAGCCTGAACAGAGGATACGAGGTTTCAGAATCGAATCCCCTTTCAGATCAGTGGGAATCTCTCCCGCCTTGTGTAGTGCAGAATATTAATGAATATATCCTGCTAACTAATGGGTAATGAACCCAGTCGTAGTAGTGCAACAAGTGTTTAAATCATCAAGGACATCACAACTATATAGCTAATTAAAAGTTTATTATATGTGCATAAATATATACAAAAGTGCATAAATGTAAATTGAGGTTTTATGGTTGTGGGGTAAGAGTAGAAAAATAAAGAAAAGTGATAAAAAAACTAGCTAAATTGGATAGATGTACCTAGGGATGGATCTTTGCACTGTTCACCTCTTTACTACCAATTTGTCGACTCTTGAATTCATAGCTGAATAATGGGAACGCTAAATTAACTGGTAGCCTAATCTAGGTCTACTAGTCCTATCTTCGGGGAACTCACAAATAGTTCAGCTTAAGAGAAATTCGACAACGATAAACACAGAATCCCCTAAGTTGCAATCTAGTATAATCTCATAATCACTAAGATCCGAGTACATTGATTTAGTGCCTAATGGTACAAGTTTCTACTTCTATAAGCCTGTTCATAAAACAGTCACACTAATGCTAAACTAATCGGCAACGTTAAACTAACCAATTAATACATTGATAATAAATTGAGCAAACCCTAGACAAATTCTCAATCCACGTAAACAAGCTTAGAAGCCATCAAACTCAATAATAATCTTTCATTAAGCACAAAGACAATGCATTAAAACAAGTTCAAGATTCAACCAAGGAGTTTAAGGGATTGTGGGGAAAAATCCTCAACCGAAGGTACAAAGGAGGTTAAGCCTCCATTAGAACATAAATAAGACAGAAAGGTAAAGAATTAGCCATAGAAAAGGTTCGAGAAGAGCTTCAATGGTGAGGAGGCTTCTCCTTTTCTTTCCCTTCTTCAATTGAATGTTTGCTACTGCTCTCGGCTTGTGTCCAGACATGAAAGGTCGGATGCATGTCTGGACACAACTTGTACAGGCTCCATTCTTTGTTAAGGCTCAGATTTGAGATCCGTTTATGCCCAATCGTTGCTCTCTTCGTTCATTTTGCTCCTAGATGGGTTTTACTCATGTTTAAACAATAAATACGTAACAACACCAATGAAACACAAAAACTAGAGGAAACTAGCTAAAGTGAAGAAATGAGCATATGAACTACACCCCTAAAGCATGCTCATTTATACACTCATCACCTTGTTTATTCCAGAATCAAATCCCCCTTCTATCTCCACCATCATACTTCTCGACCATGCACACAACTCATTGGATTAACCCGAGTCAGGAAACCTCCTCCCACCAGGCATCAGCTCCCTCAAACTAGCAACAACCCCAATTCCTCGCACAACAATCAAAGAAAGGATTTCTAAAGCAAAGGAATAAGACAATAAGGAAGCCGAAGAGGAAGAATATCCCATAAGAGCAAAAAGGGTGAAGTTGTGAAAATCTTTCCCCTAAATCATTAGAATTTATAGGGGATCAGATTCAAAATGGTCACCTCCTCCGCTCCCCAAACCGTCACATCTACCTCTTCAATCCTCATTGGCGAGCGTAATGTCCGCAGGGCATCGGTAATCCGTGATAATTTATCACCGAAGCGATGCCTCTAGAAGTCCTATCGCTCTGGAGCTTCGCTTCTTGAAGTAAATCCATATCATGATACGTTGTACTACCTCCGTCCCAGTTTGAGTGTCCTGTTTGCTTTTTGGCACGTTTTTCCACTTCTACATTAAACATGTAAGATAAAATAATTTTATAAAATAAATTTCTACAACATATAATTTTTCATATAAACTTTCTATTGTAAAACTTAGATTTGTAAAATTATGTTATCTTATATGTTAAATATTGAAGTCAAACGACATGCTCAAATAGTAAAGGAGACAGTCAAAGCGGGACGGATGGAGTATCACTTTGTCTCCCCTGCCATTTACAACATTTTGAAAGTTCATTCTCCCGCCCTGATCCGCTAAAAGTTGAACTTAAGGGACTAGTGGGAATACCCGTATAAAATCCCTCAACCTTTCCTTTTTTACTCCAAATTTTCTTAAATATATGAAACAACAAACTTGGAATACTACGTCCCGCTTCTCTCCTAAAACTTCAAAAGCGAAACTTGGGGGAATAGTGTTGGTACGGTGTAAATAATTTCATCTTAACCTTGTCATTAAGAGAACTAATCATGTTTCCATCTTCTTAGCCTCATGTATCTCGGAGCGAGTCCCGACATGGAGAGAGTTGGATCCCACCAATCATGTCCTCGCCCCCAAGAAGACCAAGTCCTCTGCTACCCATCCAAATTCATCCGGGTCACACCAGTTAAGACCTCGACCACACTTCATCATCACATCGACCCCAACCCCGACATCATAAAAGCACTCATGACCTAGCACGCACTTCTCTAACACCTTTTCCTATCAATCTTATTTGACAACCTGTCATTATGAACTCTGACACTGCATCATTACCAACTCAGATTCCCCTTTGACACATCATTAATATTGTGTCCTTCCATGATTAAGGGAAAACTAAACAAATGAGGAAGCTTCTTCCCTGATAGAGCCATCCTGGATGACATCAGCCCTATTCTATGTGGAAGTGACCTACATCACTAATCCAACCAGAAGATGGGGAGCAAGCCGGGAAGGCGAGCCGACCTACTTGTCATCTTTCCTATAAATAATCGATGTCTCATTTATTACACCCACTCACACTTGTATTCTCTCTCCTCATTCATATTCTCTTAGTATTACTAAGAACCTTTGCCACCCCCGTGGATTAGATCATTCAAGATCGAACCACGTAAATCTCTGTGTGTCTCTTATTGTCGACAACCACAACCTATAAGTCTCATAATCACCTTACCCCTAAGGAGAATCTAAATCCATTCCAACAATGCTCAATGCTTAATATTCATGTTCTTTTTCTTGGATCTTGGCACTATCAAGGGAGATTCATGGTCTTGGAGAATATGGATCAAGCAAAATATGTTGGGAAGAATTTCCTTCTGTATTAAAAGTTAGGTTTAGGATTCAAAAACATCTGATGGGATGGTGTCACAAGGTTGCTACTTTGGAACTTGCTGGTAAAGTGGGTATATTGTGGGAAACCTGAAAATCTCATCCTAACCTTAAATCAATGGTTTTCATGGCAAGGTGTATAAAATGGAGAATTCTATCTTATGTGAGGCTTTGCCTTCATTTTGCCACAAGTGGGACCATTTGATCCATGTTACGTGGGATTCTCATGAACCTTCAACTAAGAAAGGGCAATGTGATCCTTATGGGCCTTTTATAAAGGCATATTTAGGTGTTGCAACACAAAGGGAACGACATGATTATTTCGATGGTCAATCATCATCCATACCACAAGCTGTGCCTATCCTTGATATGCCTCTTCATCCCTCTAATTTAGTTAAATGACTTCAAATTATTCCCTTAACATGTTTCTTGTTATTAAATATGTTATTCTAGTACTTATGGTCTATGTAAAGAAGGTGAGATAGGAAAAGAATATGTTTGGTTTCAAGTTCAATAGAACTATATGTTCCTGTCCCCTACCAACATCAATTGTACCTCTATGGGTTCCTTCTCTTATCCTATGGGCTAAATAAAGAAGTGGTCCACTATTTTACTTCAAATAGCTCAAAGGAAGTGTACAAAATTGTTACCAACATAGTCTTGGAAGAAAAGGAGAAAAGAAAATAGAAGGGGAATGAAGATGCCCCACTATAGTGAAAAAATCAATTGTCATCCCCAATGAGAAAGGTAAGAAAGAGATGTTGGTAGTTATAACTAGAAAAAGGGCCCTAAAACATGAATTTTGTTCAACAATGATCTTACGCGATCAAAGCGCTCCTCAACAGGCATATGACCAAGCCCTCAACAACAAGCACTTCGATTCTGACTCCATAGATGTAAAGTCTCAAAATGTTCACTCCGACCCCACTATAATAGGTTGTTTGTCCCAATAAGTTTCTTCTCCATCAAGTACTGCCTCCACCAATTTTCTATTCTCTTTCTAATGGAGCTTACATTACACGTATTCTTTCTTCATACACGCACTTCATTAAGCACAAGCTAATTGGCTATGGTTTGTTTGGTAGCAATGATGGTCGTAATGGGGTCTTGCTCTATTATGGAAAGTCGATATGTTTGTGTTGATCTAGTAATATATATTCACATCTTAATTACCATATTGTTAATGTGGTATACCCTTGTGCGCGACATTATCACTGACCGAAGAGGACGTGGGGAAACAATGGGACGAGTTTCATGGTGCTCCTGGATCTATAAAATTGGATTAGATTGACTCTTTTTGTGATGACGATGATGCTAGTGATGATGGCTACTATGGCCACATGATGACACTATATATATGGCCAGTTGTGATATGCATTGGCAAATGAAGTAGAGTAATGGCCTGGTCCGGTCGGTATTATATATTGGGCCTAAACTTTTAGGCCCACGGTATTATGTATCGACCATTGTGTACAAAGATAGCTAAGCAAAGTGGTAAGAAACGGAGCAGATAGCTAAGCTAAGTGGTAAGAAACGGAGGTAGCAAATCCGACTTAACCCCTAGAACACTGGCCTTGGTATCAAGGAAGTATTTACAATCGTGAGCGGGGATTACATGTCCAAAGTTAGTGATCTGTACAGGGTAAGGCAACAAATGACCCGGTAAATCCTGGTCAAAGAACTCCGCCTTGTAGACACTCCAATTCTCCTCCGCCATTTTGTTGACCTCGTGCATGCACTCCAGCTTCTCAGGTTTTCTAAACGAGGGGTGGATCATTCTGAGGTGTTCGAACCAGAGCGCCATCCGAAATCCGTAGATCTGGCCGTGAGCGTGATGCGTTGAGCGTTGAGATGCGGTGGTGGATGCTGACAAGTTGTGTGGCTGGAATGCTCCCATTGCTATTTCGGTGTCACGACCTCCGTCCATTGAGCGCTGGTTTATGTTGGCTGATCCCACGATTATGTACTCATCGTCGACTAATTAATTATTTCAAAATGAATTATATTAGTATATATATATCAGTTGGTTGATTGATTGAAGTAATGAATCAATTAAATGAATGTTAATAATATATACTCCCTCCGTCCTGAATTGACCGTCTTGTTTGCTTTATGACACGTTTTTCCATTTCAATATTAAACATATAAGATAAAATAATTTTATAAAACTAAATTTTGTAACATATAGTTTATCATGTAAGGAATCATATACAAAACTTAAATTTTCAAAATTAATTTATCTTATATGTTAAAAATTGAAGTCAAACGACGTGTCCAAATAGCAAACAGGACGGTCAATTCAGGACTGAGAGAGTAGAAATGAAGAGAAATATACCAATCATCATCTTGGCGTGGACGTATATCATGAAACGTCTGGCATGCTGAGCACGTGCATAATTAGAATCATCAGGTTGAGGCTTGTCTGTAGTCTGAATCTCTTGCTCAGGCTTGAGAAGCTCTCGATTCCCTAAACAGAAGAATGATAGGTAGTCTTTGGGGTGAGCATCCAAGCCTTTCTCTTGAATTGCTTCAGCTATGTCAATATACATCATCTCCATGGTTCTTCTCTGCCAATCTAAGATGGCCTGCACGGATGCACTCTCCGGTTCACCCTCCGGCCACATCGGAATCACGACGTAGACCGAGAATCTCTCACCAGCTCGGATCTTACTGACTATCTTCAAAGAAAGCTCTTTGGGTATGAGATGCAGGGCGTTGATATCATCCACGTTAACACCCTGATTATTATTATGGTCCCACCCGTATGAACTCCCTAGGAAATACTGGTTCTCAATGTAGATGAAATCTTTGGCTCTACGAATTGCTTGGATGTACCCGTCTTGTATACTTCGATCAATGAGGCAGTCTTTACCGGTGACAAGCCCGGTGAGGGATATGTCGGTTTTCTGAGGGACTAATCCTAATGCTGCACCGTTGTCTATGGACCGGAATATCTGGACATTCCAGGATTCGGGGTCTTCATTAGGGATGACTTCAGTGGGCGGGATGATGAATTTATAAAGCTCATTCATGGTAAATAGAAAGTTGTTATTCCCGGCCTGCTTCTTCCACCGCTGCTCGAAATTGTAGAGAACATCCCAAGCTACAGGTCCTTCTAATCGGCAGTGTATGTCATGCCATGGCTCTCGTGGTCCACCCTTGTTTATGGAGGCTCCCGGGAAATTGGGCTGGTGGAAATCATGCTTGTGTACATCCCTCAACGTTCTGAAAAGTGAATGGTCCTGCCTATCATACCTGCCGTCACAAAGATCAATCCCACCAGAAAACTAACAATCCTCCTCTTTGTATCATCACCAGGCACCTCCGCATCAACCACCACAGTCTTCTGATGATGTGTAAAAACAGTTGCCGTCTGAAAACCCTGTATAATACTCCGACCACTCCCTGAAACTCTGGGACACAAGAAACACCTGACATCACTACCACGGAAGAAATCCAGTGTCTCTTGATCATGAGTCGACATGATTCCTTCCTTTTCAGTGGTCCGACTGATGTCCTATCATCCCATACAAGTAGCAAAACTCTCACCTTATCATCCATGGCTTTCCTCTTTAGTAGCTCACCTAGAGTAGGTCCGGCGTCAGGGTTGGCGGTGTCACGTACAAGTGTGATTGCGTGGTACAACGCAACGTAAAGTGTGATTGCCGTGTACAACAGACCACCCCGCGATGTAGACAAAGTGTTGCGTTTTAATGGAGTCGTAAATGTCACGCCAGCATCGACCGGCTTGGTACTTTACGCCGCCGGAGAGTTCCATGCTTGTTATGACCGATAAGTCGTCTAGGATGTGTGCGTCTTGGTAGAGTGTTACTTTGCAGCCTGAACGTTGCTTGAAGAATGTTCGCGGTACGCCTGGATAATTCGTGGTTTTGATACCCTAGACTAGATAATAACATTGATGAGCCAGCCAGCCAGGGCCAGAACAGAACAGAAGAAAAATAATATATACAGAGAGATTTAGATCTAGTGTAGCGTACGTGCCTGAGACCAGTATTCATCTTGGGAGACATTGGTGAAATGGATGAGGACGTGTATCTTAGATCGTATAGATTTCCCTCTTGCGTCAAGAATGTCAACCCACCGGTCAACGGATCTGCCTTGCAAGATCTCCTCAACGGGAAGCTTGGCACGACCAATTAAGGTAGCGCCAACAGGGTTGTCGTCCTTGATGGTGAAGATGATGTGGGATGTTTTGTGTGTGCGCAGTAGATGATGAAATTTTCGGACCATTGTGGTCGTGGGTTGGTTCACTGTTTTTGTCCGTGCAACCCTCGCTTTGCCTAGATCCACGGTAGCGTACAGCTTGTAACTCATAATCTGTCGTTGGCTTTTAATTAAATACTATTCTCAATTTATACAAAATTGAAAATCATCCAAACAATAATAATAATACCTTAGGTTGACACAGCAAATTCTCTTGACGGGGTATACTAAAGCCTGTCCTATACTTGGTGTTGGTGCAGTTGCGCCCTTAAAATTCAATCCAATAAGTACATATTAGTTATTGCATTTCATCCTTGAATTAGCGCTAGATATACATATAATTTTATTTTCTAGCTATTTAGTGGTGTAGGTGTAATGATTAAGAACATATATATACCGAAAGAAATCATCGATCATGAGATAATAGTAGTAGTAGTACCCTAAACATAGCACCAAATCCATTATGAAGCTTGTCGATCTTGTCAATGGTGGCACGCAAAACTCCATGGAGCAAACGTTCTTGCGGCGCCCATGCTGCTGGTGTTGGATACCCCACTCTATCACTTTCATCATACATCATCGCTACCTAGCTACTCGATCCATTTCTTATACTATGATTATGGATTAATCGTATATATGATATATATATATATATATATATATATATATATATATATATATATATATATATATATATATATATAGTAATGGAAAGAACTATGTACTTTATATAAAACCACAGATTAACAATATAAAATTGTAGACTAACCTTAATTATTAACGAGACAGGAAGGAGGAATTAAAGGTCGATCGGTAATATTAATTCATAACAAGACTTACGATTAGTTGTAATTACGAATGGCGGCCGGTCTTTAGTACTGTTAATTTGAACATCATCTATCTAGCTATATTAGAAGACTCACGGGTCGGGAGAGAAGGACACCAATGGCAGGACATAGTGGTGGAAGTAAGGGATACCGTCCAAGTTAGGGTTCTTTCTACAACCTCTTCTCAATTTCCGTTTCGTGTGTGTTGCCGTGCCCTCTGCTTGCAGCAACTTCTGCTTCTGCCAGCAGTTTGGGTCAAAAAAAATATAACATTAGTTAATTAAAGAGCTATTGATTAGCTTATGATTTTGTTACTATAAAAGGTTGTATAAAATATTGCAAGTCCATATGATGAGAAAACCTAAGATTATATATGAATGATAGGAGGGGAGGTGCACCGAAACAGAGGGAATGAGAGAATATATTCCCCGTTTGCTCTCCTCGCGGATGCAAGGAGGATTAAGACCTATCACGTTGGACTTTAAAAAATACTAGTAATAGTGTTTAGAATTGGGCCTTATTCTTGACCTGCTTTTATATGAATTAGGCCCATATTATATTACGGGCCGGCCTTCATCTATTCCGGTTGGTTATATTTCCGTCATATACCACTCACTACATAACTCATAATTAGATTAGATATAAAGGAAACATATGCTTTCGTAGGAGAAGTATGCGCGCATGTGGGTGTACATAAGATTTCACAAAAAGAAAAAAAATGGGATTAACAAGGCGATTGTGTTGGGTGATGTAGTTACCAAGAACAAGAAAGACCCAAGGCGAAAACTTGAGGCAGGTAGGTCGACAACAAAAGAGGTCTTGATTGTGACGATATGAGTGTTGAAATGACCACATATTGATGAATCAATGTATGAAGACCATTTTGATCAACAGACCATGCTACAATCTAGCTAGCTAGCTAGCTAGCTTTGGTAGATTGATATGTTTTTCCTTATTTTACGTTACCCTGACGAGAGTACAGTCTATTTGGCCATTTTATTGGAACAGAATTTTTTGCTTTCAAAGAATGGAAATAAAGATGAGATGACATTCATCTTGTGATCAAACAAACACTACTGCTGTGCTGTCTATGACGTCATCGTTAATTTCCCTCTTAATGTATTGAAGAATAATTAGTTGATCTTAGCTAGGCATTG
This sequence comes from Limonium bicolor, assembly GCA_023374045.1. Lineage (NCBI taxonomy): Eukaryota > Viridiplantae > Streptophyta > Magnoliopsida > Caryophyllales > Plumbaginaceae > Limonium > Limonium bicolor. Next base: position 357,336,837 of record CM041776.1, read on the forward strand.
ACGACTCAACTCTTTTTACACGCAATTAAACGAATCGAGCTGACTTTGTCCGGGGGATCCTTCTCACTTATTCTTCTTCTTAAATTAGTTTGTTTTAATTGATTCATTTTTCAGTATTGGTATTGAAAATTAACCTGCAGATCATTTTTCCATAAATAGGCGAGAACGAGAGCCTAGCCACAAATTCCCCGCGCGGAATAAAACTATCAGTTCGCCTTCGATTGATCGACAGGATTTCGTAGTAATAGAAAATTCAGGATATATTAAAAATATAGTGAGAACTTAGGTGTTTACCATATCCAAGATTTTTGGAGTGATGAACAACATTTAAACATCCTAAAAATTAAGTTAGTTTAATGATCTAATACCAAAGCAAAATATTGAAAGCGCAGTAGTTGCAAAGCTAGGTTGTGGCTTAATTGTGGGAGTTAAAGTGTGCACGCACCAAACATGCGCGATCATTGCACATGTACCTACACGTGACATTAATGCATGATTTAAGTAGAAACACTAGAATATTTACTTTACTTTTTTTAAAAAAAAAAAATTACTTTGCGAGAGAGAATAATGAATATGTTTTGATTTGCTTGTAGCTGGCAAACTCAATCATTCCACTAAAGTAAAAAGTTTACTAGTACACAATTCCAAACTAGCTAGCAGTAACTGAGATTGATCATCAACCAACCAAAATAGAGTGTCATCTAGTATAATGCATGGTAATGCACATGTTAGGTTAGGTTACATATATGGGGCAGATGACGGAAGGAAAGTGGGGTATTTTTCTTCCTGTAACGCATATTTCATTCACCCTGGTACAATCCCACATGTATGTACACGCGACGTATATATGTCTCTCATGATTTTATTTAATTTTAAAAACACAACGTATATATGTACTACCAGACTACGTAGTACAACTTACACCAAGATGATAATATATATTGAGCACATCAAACAACCAATCATATGTTCTTTGTTGTTTCTCTGTATCCATTAATTTACAAATCAAATCACTACTACTAGTATTTTTTTTACCAACAATACTGTTTTATATATAATACTATATGATATTATATATATATATATACATATATATATATGTATTAAACTTTATTTTGTTTTGTCTTATGCTAGCTAGTAGTTGGAAATTGGACGTTCACCTTCCATAGTTGACAAGGACACAACTAAATTAAATGCAGTACATATATAATTGTAGTTGTAACAAGAGCAGAGTACCGAGACACTGACATTAATACTACTACGTGCCGTTCATCCTCCAAGCAAAAAACTGTTTTATAGGCCCAATTTTTAAAGCAGCATCAACTAGTTCATTTTAAGTTTTTACATTTTTTCTTACATACTTTTACAAAAGAATGGGCCTATGAACTTGGGTCGTACAATATTGCTCTCTTTCGTATGACTTTTCTTTGCATGATCATGATCCTCTTATCTTCCCTCCAAAGAGAAGTAGCTTTCAATCAAAGCCTATGTATGTAGACCATAGACATAGCAAATTAGCAATATCATCATGTTGACAGGTAGCTAGTTTGTAATAATTATACAAGTAAAAAATATTTCAATTTCCCTTTGTTTATATAAGTAACGACAGAAAGATGAATAATGACAGAAAGAAGCTTGTTATTCTTTGTATATGCTATGCAATGTAATGATTTTGTTTTTGTGCAATTACCCAAACAAGCGGTTTCTTTTCGAGTCGGACGTCTTGTCTTCTATCAATGTCTTACTCATAAATAGAAATTAGTACTAGTATTATTTTCCACTACCACCACCACACAAACAATGATCCATGATTCATGATTAAGGATCGAGGACGTCGTGCATGGTCAAAAAAAAATATATACATATTTTTTTTATAATTGGACATATTATATTGAATAAAAAAATTGATAAACAGCGGTCCGGTATAACGGGCCTCATTAAAACCTTTACAAGTAAACCCAGTAGGAAAAAAATTTGAGGAGGAAAAGAATATCCACCGAATCCAATTACAATCTTAATCGTTCAAACAGAGAAGTTCCAAAAAAACCAAAACACTCTTAACTCAACGAAATCAACAAAACCCAACACATAACAGCCTTAGCTATCTAAACATAATCCTTCAAAGACACCAAGTATATGAAAGTATTACAGGATAAGGGGACTCAACAAGGCCTAACATTGACATTCTTAAGCCCCTAACTTCTACTTATCTTTCTTTCATTATCCTTTGAACCCAAGTCTCTTATGTTGGAAGCCTAGCTATGAATCAATCAGTGGTTAATTAATTAATTACCTCATCGTGTGGAATTTAGAAAATAAAGCGCCTTAAGAATGGAGATCGATCGATGAATTAAGGGTGTTTAGTACATATGTGGTGTGCTTTACGTCAAGATCAAACTACAAATGTGACGTACGTGTGCATCCTTTAGCTGGATCGATGGATTGTCATGTGATGGTGGTAACAAGGAAAACTAATTAGATTTTTGTTTTATCAAGTAAGGACGGTATGTGAGCTATAGGGGTCCAAGGACAAATAAATTAAAGTGGGACGTCTTAAACAAGCAATTTGAAAACGATGCATATATATTTCCTTACTACTACATTACTTACTTTTTTTTTTCCTGCACCCAATAATTGCAATGGAACTACCACCAGCTATATATATATATATATATAATATATAGAGAAAAGTGAGAGAACGTGACGAGGGGTTACAAATTTAATTCACTATCATTAATTTTCTTTACCTTTTTAACTAACACACGGGGAGGATATTGAATTAATTAATAGAATGTTATAGTAAGTGTGTACGATTGATGGAACCGGATGATAAAACGCCGCGCGCTAGCTAGGTATGATTCTTACGACTCTACCAGTTTGGATGTTTTGTTATATTTTGATAGTATCATGTATGATTAATTAATAATAAAGTAGGTACTACGTGCTTTTTTTTCACTCAAGAAAAAAAAAAGAAGATAAAGTTTAACTATTTGTACCAGACCTAGCTTCGCTGGTCGGTCGAGCTGTGTGTAGCCCGTGACCGCAACCTAGCTTACACATATACAGTAAGTAATAATTAAGATAGAGCAAAAAAGAAAGGAGTTGCCGAAAGTGAAATACCTTTTTTATTATTATTGGCTGTTTAACAGCGAAGGCAATATTAGCTAGCAAGCTAGTACACTTGCATTACATACAATTGTAAAAAGTTGAATTGTGCTAGGAAAAAGTAAAGTAGAATAAGTAGCTACTATACACATTGCAATCAGAAGCAGAGATAAACAATAACTCCCCTACTTTTTTATTATATCATTATTTGTGATTGTAAATATTATATGTATGTATGTGTATAAAATATAGCTAGCCAGCAGAGGAGATCTTTTGCCCAATTCCATCATATGTAGCTATAGCTATAGCTTGTGCATGAAGCGACGTTACTATAGTATATAGTATATAGTAGTTGTATATATCTACTACTAGCTAGCTTAGTAGTACATTATTCTACATCACTTGACAATCTAGGTAATTACACACTACAGACATAGTAATCAGTAATCAGAGAGAGTGGATCCGTTGGCGTTGGAAATGAGATCATGATCCAGAGGGATCAGCCGGCTGGAGCCTGGAGGAGTAAAAGTTTTTTATTCTTATTTATTTACTCCATAGTACGTACCATGCCATATACGTTACTAGCTATTATATTTATAAAATAAAAGGATTGGATTAATTAGAAGGTCCATAAGTAGTACGTACTTTTTGGTTTATCAGTGACCATATATATATATACTAATAAAATCAAGGATTCCAGTTTAGCAGCTCTTCAATCATCTGCAACGCAATCCTGTTCTCCTCATCATTTTGCATGATCATTTGTTGTTGTGATCCGGCGGATCCTTGGTCGATGGTATGAGTGGCAATGAGGAAGAAGAGGAGGGGGAGGTGTTATCAATATCAGAGTTGGTATTAGTAATAGTACTAGTGTTATTACCTCGGGGGAGGAGGAGGAGGAGGAGTGAGTTTGGGGTTGTGGGGGTGATTGTTGATGATCAAATTGGGCGGTTTTACCGAGCTCAACCCTAGTGACCCAAGTTGAGGTAGCTGAGCATGATCCAGTAGCAGCTTTCTTCTGCCAGACTCCGATGTGGGAACTATCGGTATCTAGCCTGAGACAAGTGAGGGAAGGTGAAGGGTCCTTTCTGCAGTGTTTTCTGAGTTTAGCGCTGAGTATATCCGCCAATGCTCTGCCGTTTTAGTGGAATTTGGGGGAAGGCCGATTTGTTGCGGTAGAGTAATTGGTGATGACGATGATCGCGGTCGTTAGAGCCGGTGATGGTGGTTCTGATTATGTCTTGGTCGAGTTGATCATGAGATGATGATGTGAGGATGAGTTGCTGCTGGTTTCGCTCGACGGGAAATTGGTCTTAGCGGTTTGACCATTCATGAGAACACTAGCTTGATCGTAGGCTCGAGCTTGCCTCTGCCGTCTCGAATGTGCCCAGCCATATGCGTTTCTTCCTGTTAATTAATTTGGACGGATCATTGTTAGATCAAAGATGTTGATACTAGCTAGCTAGACGCAACTTTGACATTGTACGGATAGATCGAAATACTAATACTATATAGTAGGGGTAAAATGTAAATCATGTGTGTGGTGTGGGTAAAGTAGCTAGCTAGCTAGCTAGCTATACGTACTGATGATGATGATGATGGGGTACGTACGTAAATAAGAGAGATGTAGTAGTAGTAGTAGTAAATAATTAGAGGAAGGAAGCAGGAAAGAAAGAGACAAAGGAGTGAATTACAGGAGAGGATGTCGAATTTCGGCAACCCAGGAGCCCCACTGACGCTGTCTTACACCTCTGAACTTCTTCGATCGTACCATGATACTCTCTCTGATCTGAACAGAATACTCTACTGCAGAAGCTAGCTAAGAGAGAGAGAGATGAACTGAAAGTACAAATGAAGATCAATTGATGAGTAGTAGCAGTAAGTGAAGTGGGAATGGAGAGGAGTGAGTGATGATGAAGATGAGACGACGTACAGAGGGGGGAAATGGAGTTCAGAAAGTGTCGGTGGATTTATAGCAACGACGTGATGAGGTAAGGAGGTGAGATGATGAGATGATGAGAGATCACCTTGCCTGCCTCCCTCCCTCCCCCGCCCCTTTTGTATTCCTTCTTTCTTCACTAGACGGACGGACCATATGTTGTTGTTTCTACATTGGCTGCGTCAAAATAATTCAAGGACGAGTTACATTTAAAGTTTTCAACTACCAATATTCAATCTCCCACCTGCACATGCAATTGCAAATCCAATTTCCATGCCACAAACTTATACTACTACCACTTATTATATATAAAACCTACCTACATATGATATACATATACATTTATATATGAAATGATATGCACTGGTGGTATACATATGACATATATACTTCTGGTTCCTAGGCTCTTTATCCTCGACATAGTAAAAAAGTACTTACATTATTGCATCTTTTCAGTAGCTAGCTACCACATATACTATATCTTCATTCCTTTTCAACCGTCCAACCAAGAGTTCTCGATCTCTCTTCTTTATTCATATTTATAGAAAAAGTGAAAAACTGACTATCTAGCTGGGAAAAAAAAAAAAAACCCACTTCAATTTACTTCTTAATTAATGAAGAAAAGCACGTAAGTTCTGGAGCCATGCAGATATATATTACTACAAATTTGCGCCCTACGTACGTATATAGTTTACCAGTAAAACTACAATGATTAGGATGTTGATGATGATATTGTTGTTTTGTAATGTCACGGTACATATCTTAAAGCTAGAAAGTATTGACAATTCTTCCTTCCTTCGTAATCACTCATGTTGGTTTTCTTTGATAATGACAATAAAAGCAAAATATATACGAGGTAGATGTACCTATTAATATTAATTTAAATCTGATAAACGCATATGATAACCCAACCCAAAACTAACGACCAAACCAAATCCAAACGCGGTAGAAGCGCGTGCGGGGGAGGGTGCTCAATTAATCACATCCTACCGCTTTTTTCGAAAATGAAGGTCTGCCGTTTTATGAAAAACAAGATTATCTGTTTCATTAAACTCTTTTTTTTTACGACTGAAATTAACTAAAAGCTTCAACATTACAAAAAGAATTGACGAAGCAAATTCGAAAAAGTAAGGGCCGGTCGCACCCATACTTTGTACAGCTAATCATTTGCAGCCTAGTCAGCTGGACTGGTTTTTGCTGACTTGGGCGCCTTTTTACATATTAACTTGAAATTTTAAACTTTTAATAATAAGTCCAAAATGAAAAAAAATTATATCAATGTTCATCTAATTCAAGCTTTCAAAACAAGACCATCTGGATCTTTTGACACTTTAAAAAATAATTTTACATGATGATGATACACTAAAATGATAATAGATTCATTAATTTGATATTATGATTCATTAATATTGATCTTATCATTCATAATTAATAATAGTGAATTAGATTACGAATACCGGAAATGATAAAAAAATCTTATCGTTTTGTAGTGTATTATTATTATGTATGGTGTATTTAAACCTATATGAGAATATGTATTTTGCATACATACCAAATATTGTTTTATATGGTTTTGTTTGAAATTTTTATTTTTATATGTTTACGATGATACACTTAAATGAAGACATGATTCATAATTTTGAATTTAGATTCATAAAATTGATATTATGATTATAACTAATAAGTGGTGAATAAGATAACAAATTTCAGAACTGATAAAAATCATTATTGTTTTATAGTGTATTATCATTGTTGTATGGTGTATTTTAAACCTTATATGATGAATCGCGTATTTTTCATATATACCAAATATTATTTGTGTTGTATTATAGTGTACATTTTTATCTCATATGTTTACAATGAACACTAAAATGAAGATATGATCATTAATTTTGATATCATGATTCATTAAAAGTGGTATTATGATACACTAAAATGATGTTATGAATCATAAGTCTTATTGATATATATGAATATATAAATGTAAATAATATAAATTTTTAAAGTTCTCAAAACATATATGTCTGGTCTTATTTGAAGAGCATGAATTTAGATGAACAATGGTATAATTTTTTTACATTTAGACTTATATTTTATAAGATACAATAATTAAAGTTAATATATAAAAAGCAGTACAGTCAGTAGCTGACTGGACTACTGACTGACTATCAAACTCAGGTTACCGCACTATTGTTGTACGCGGCGTGCTTGCACCATCCACGCTGTTGACGAAATAAAACAGATAAGGAGACCCACCTTCTGACGCAGTCGTGGTAGTAGTATTGTATTGCAGATTTGCAGTAGCAATAAATTTAACAGTATTAAACGCAATGAACGTAAACGTCGTCGGCATGTCCATGCTTGTCTTTAATTATTTTAATACATAAATGGAGTCGCCATTTTTCCATATATCGTATAACCCAATTTGCTATGACCACATGTAACATAGATAGCTACAAGATGTATATTTGGTCTGTTAACTTTATAACTGTACAATAAACTTATAAAAATGTACTTTTACACTATACAAACTGTACCATGAAAAATGTAGCCAAAGATAGCTACAATAAACTTAATATTGAAGTGGAAAAAATGTGTCAAAAAGCAAACAGGAAGGTCATTAGGAACGGAGGGAGTATATACTTGACTCCATCGATCCGGAGTCAACACACCAGTGTTTTTAGTGCATCGGATGACCAGGCCCCATCATACTGACAAGCTTCGGTTAGTTTTCTTTTTTACATATCAATGACTATTTTTTTTTTACTTTTTCTAATTTACAACTGATATGAACTCTCGGTTGAAACTCTAAAAAAAGAATGGACCCAAGTCTTCATTTATTGTCCCGCTTCAGATACATCATACATATATAACACCCACCACCAACCTATATGGCTGTATCTCATATTTAATACACTTATGTTACAATTATATGTATAATAATATATATAGTAATTAATAATACCAATAAGAATTAAGGTACATGACCGACTACTACTATAAGTTGGTTGCTGTGGAGACACCCACCCCCAACACACTGACCCTGTAGGCCGCATTTTGTATTGTATTGTATTGATGAATTGAATTAAATTAGATTTATCTATATATATCTAGCTTGTTTAACTTAGCTAGCTGTAGGGGGAGGAAAAACTCTCCAGAGACGTCAATCTTTTATTATTCAGTTTGACTTTTCATTTTTTTTGTGGTTGTCATTAATTTTTCTCAGCGCCCAAAATGTATGGTTGTTGTGATTGTGAAGCCAGGAGGAGCTCACACCTCGACCTTTTAGCTACTTCAATAAAAAAATTCATATATATTTTGGTTCGAAGAAAGACCATCACCACCAACTTACCGTATGAAAGTATTAAGGGAGTTGTAATTAGATCAAATAAAATCACAACACAATTGGAATTGATTCAGTTGACTGGACATACATGACTTTTGACCCTTCCCTTTTCAATTTCCGGTTGGTTTGTAAAGAGAGAACAAAACAGAGCAGTTTTTAAAATAGGAAAGAGGACGAGATGATCAGTAAAGATTCATATTTTCATAATAGAATTTCATTGCGAAACCATATAAAGACTGAAGATGAGGTGTAGTGTGTAGACCCGACTCACAAGCAAAAATGCTAAGCACTAGGATAATTGTGAGTTTGTAACGCAACAACCCAGAAAGCTGATCAGTACAGCCCTGAACTATGAACGATGCACAGAAGAAAACACAGCTACTATCTTTATTAATAGTGTGAAAAACTCTTTACCTGATCTGTTCAACACCTTGAACAATCACATTCACGTCTAACCACTTAGATTGAACACGATCGCCTAAGACAAGAACACTACTTTGAGTTAGGGTTAATGTGCAGTCCTGACACTAGTAGAAAAAAGATTTTAAATGACGGACTTTATACCACGGTTAACAGTGAACCGTCGTTTAAATTTTATAAACCACGGTTATTTAAGGAACCGTCATATATATTGCACGCTCACTATATAAACGATGGTTTTAACAGAAACCGTCGTTTATAGTTCAACGCCGTATAAGATAAATGACGGTTCCGTTTCTAACCATCGTATATAATCCACATAACCACAGTTTTAATATAAAACCGTCATTTATCTTATACGGCGTCGAACTATAAACGACGGTTACCCTAAAACCGTGGTTTATTCCTTGTACACTACAAGAAAAAAAACAGATTTAGCTACCAATGATTTGCTACCACACATATATTGGTAGCTACTTTCAAAAATTGCTACTGATTTTTAATGATACTAACATAGTGGTGTCGATTTGCTACAACAACGACACTGGTAGCTAGATTTTTTAAACAGTAGCCAAATCGCTATCGCCTGACAAGACTGCTACCATTGGTAGAACTATTTTTATTTCATCTTGGTTCTTTTTGTAAGAACAATTTAGCTACCAATGTTGGTAGCTAAATTACGGAATAGCTACTGCAAGATGTGGCTAATTCAATCATGGTACTATTGTGCCACTATTAAAATAGCAGTAGCGAAAAATATTATAACTAGTAGCTAAATTGCTACTAAAAGTTGCTATTACCAAATAGATAAGCTAAGTTGATAAAATTGCTACTAACACTCATCACGGTTGCCGTTTGCTACTGTTTGGGCGTAGGTAGCGAATATTTTTAGCAAGCATAAAAATTGTTACTATCTTTAATTATGAAATGTTACTACTAAAAAGTAGTAATACAATCTTGATTTTGTTACTACTACACTAGTATCGATTTTGTTACCGATGTACTAGTAACGATTTCAAACTGTTATACTCGAAGCCATTTTGCTATTGTTACACTAGTAGCCATTTGGCTACTACATTCTAAAACGGTAGCAATATCTAGCTATAGGAAAAGTAGTAGCGAGACCAAAGCGAAATAGCTACCGCATTCCAAAACGGTAGCTATTTTTAATTTAGCCACTAGAACCTTTGCTACCACTGTATATCAGTAGCTAAATCATAAAATGCGGTAGCCCGTGTGTTTAGCTACCAAAACTGATGATTTAGCTACTGATATACAGTGGTAGCTAAATCTAATTTTTCTTGTAGTGGTATCACAAAGGTTTTAAGCGACGGTTTGTCTAATAACCGTCGTTTAAAGTCATTAATTAAAAACCCGACCTTTCTTCTTCCTCTTTCTTCTTCCTCCCGCGTTCTCTTCTCTGGCGATTTCCCGAACTCCGTCGTCTATTGCTGTCGAGCCACCACCCCTCCACCGTCTTCGACTCCACTGCCCCACTCCGTCGCCTCTTTCTTCCGGTCGCGGCGACAACAACGGGAACCATTTGCGCTGCCTCCACCGCCCCACGTCTCGACTTCGCGCCGTAGCTCCACCGCGCCTCCGCCCCTGCACACCATCACCGTTCTTCCGGTCGTGGCAAGCCCCTCCCACCTCCCCACTCCTCTGGTGTCGACAAGACGCCTCCAGTACCCTAGCTCCACCGCCCCACTCCTCTGGTATCGACAACACCCCCGCGCCGCCGCCCTCCACACTGTCAACCTCCGAATCCCACCGGTAATTATTTACTATATTGATCTTATAGTTTTGATTAATGTATCGATTTCATTCTCTTTGTTTAACTCACTAATGATGATGGTTTTAGCTACTTTACTTATCGTTTAAGTTATAACTTACATATCATTATGTGAATATTGTGTTTTGGAATTACATTATGCAACTCGCAAAAAAAACACATAACAAAAGCTTTGAGAAGCTAGATGTCAACATACGAGATCTGAAACATATATCGGGTTGAATTGTGTTTTTGGTTATGCCAAATCAGGTCGACTTACTCATATACATGATATATGAGTTGAGGTTCATATGAAGACAAATTTGGTTTGGGGAACTTAGATTTCGGAGTATGTTTGGTCAATATTTTACCCTATCGGGTTGAGGCGGGTTCATTTTGGGTCTTTTTTCATATCAAACATTCCAAGTTCAATTTAATGCTAGTTAAGCCAAAGTTTTGTTTACACTTACGATGTTATTGGCATTTGAACGCATTTATATCAAAATCCAGTTCACTATGCTTCAAATGAATGTTAAATTAGTAATATCAAAACCATTCAAAATTGAAGTTAAGTGGAAATATATTACGGTAGGTTATGCTTTATTTGGCGACTGCGCAGGTTGAAGTGGAAATATTACATTATTTGCTTGGATAACCATTGTGTAAGCATTGGAGGATTCAATGCTTACACAATATAGTAAATAATATACTTCTTGATGGAGTAATGAAAAAACCCTTGTCTTGAACACACTGTAGTTGTAGATCCTACACTCACGAAGGATTATAAAAAATTGACAAAACATAAGATAAGGGTTAATAGGCATCAGAAGAAAGCACCTACAATACCACCAAAAATGAATGAAATTCGTACTGAGAATGTTTTGTATTTAACAAGTCCTCAAAAAATGTTATTGATATATTTGTAGTGGATATTACACTGAGATTATAAATAAGAGATTATAAATAAGAAAATGTTAGTGTTGTTGTTGGTGTTACGATGGCTGTTTTGTGATGAAGTTATCTATCCGTATTATTGTTGGTGGTGTATTAATATTGTGTTGTAAGTGTTGCTGTTTGTTGCTATTATTCTTGCGGTGTTTATAATTGTTGCATATTATTAATTTTTGTTGTACTTGTATTGTGTTTGTTTTTTGCTGAAAAAAAGTGTGGAGTATCTAAAAAAACGCAATGGTCATGCCAAATTTTTTCCAGAATTTAACCTTATTCTACTTTTATTGAATAGGTGTTACTACGGTTTAACAATCCCTCTTCCATCACATTTGTGAGTTGATCATCCTTACTCATTAGGTTAGTTTTTAAAAAATGTTTCAATAACATGGTTTATTCAAAATATATTCGTTTGTTTATTTGTTCAATTATTCATATTTTTTCAAATTAAAACCTTATATTCTAATTTCATTGAATAGGTGTCGCACCATCTGCTGCTGTCAACCTCTGCCACCGGTTTGCCTGATCAGAACCCACGGTAAAACACTTGCGTTTCTGATTATGATTTTAGAAACAAATACTTATATATTGTCACGAATAAACGTTGTACTAAATTCTACTTGTATTCTGCAATCATTAGAATATATATTTGCATAGTGTTGTGAAATGTGAGATTAAGTTGAAATGGGGTGGTTGTTTTTGTTCATTGATCATATATATTATTATATACTTGTCTGTCTGATAATAATTCGTATGGTTTGCGGAGAATAAATGTTATTGCTGCTACTGTGTTTGTTTCTGCCTTAAAAAAATGTGGAGTGTCTAAAAATACGCAAAGGTCATGCCAAATTTTTTCCAGAATTTAAGCTGATTCTAATTCCATCGTTTGTTTAATATGTCAATTATTCAAGTTTTTATAAAATTAAAACCTTATTTTAATTTCATTGAATAGGTGTCATATACTACGTGCAAGAACATCTGTCTACTTGTCTCTTCTCTATCTTGTGCTGTTCGCGCTGACCATCCAGTACTCATCAGGTTGGTATTTAAAACGTTTCAATTTATTTTTGTTTTTCTATTAAACAATGGAAAATCAATTCAAACATAGAATTACCTGTCTGAGATTTACCTGATAGAGGTATGTCTTAGATAGTCCCTGTTGGGACTGTCCAATGACCTTTGATCTCACCATCTAGGTTGTGAATGAGTTAATAATATACAGTAGTTCAGTGATAATTTCGTCAGCATTACCCTAGTGTTCTTCTAGTGTACATATATATATATATATGTGAATTGAAACGATTCATATATATATATCTACACTAGGAGAACTGTAGGGTAATGCTGCCGAAATTATCACTGAACTACTGTATATTATTAACTTGTTCCTAGGTGAGATCGAAGGTGATTGGATAGGTTTAGGTTGTTAAATCTGTAAATAAAAAAGAGGAGATCAATGGAACGAGTTCACGACATCTGGTGTGTGTTGAAAAAGGAGATGGAGCGCTCAGTGATGTACAGTGACAGATTGGACATCAAGTACCTAGAAGGGGTCAATAAATTTTGCAAAGTCCTTGTTGACAATCTTAAACCAAGGGATAAGGGATATATTCGATGTCCTTGTGTCGATTGCAAGAACGACTTCAAATACCGAGGTGTGGACAAGATTAAGGATCATCTGATTCGCAGAGGGTTTACAGAAGATTATGAAGCCATAACAATACTGCATGGTCAACATTCAGTACAAGTGTTTGAATGTGCTGATAACGTCGTTGCAGAACAATCAGAAATGGATGCTTCACACGATTTTGGGGATACTCAAGATGATTCACTAGTTAGTGATTCAGATGATCAGGAGGACCTTAATGCAATGATGGAAGATGTTGAACAACATTTTTCCAACAAACCCAAAACATTCGAAAATCTGATGCAAGCATCAAAGGAACCGTTGTACAGTGGATGTGATACGCAAACACAAAACAAATTGAGCGTTGTCCTAAAACTATTCAATCTGAAGGCGAGACATGGATGGAGTGATGTCAGTTTTACAGATCTTTTACAACTGCTGAAGGATGTACTACCAAAGGACAATGTGATACCCACAACAACTTATGAAGCAAAGAAGTTAATGTGTCCGATGGGTATGGAATATAAAAAAATACATGCTTGTCCAAATGGGTGTATGTGTACTGGAAGGAGAATGAGTTGGATGACCATTGCTCTGAATGTGGGGAATCACGCTATGTAAAAAAGGGTGAGAGAAACCACATAAGCACTAAAGTGGGTTCTCCTGCGAAGGTGTTGTGGTATCTACCGATAATTCCCCGATTCAAACGTTTGTTTGTTGCAGTTCAAAAGATGCTGAGAACCTCCGATGGCATGCTACCCATAGAAAGGATGATGGTAAATTGAGACATCCAGCCGATTCACCACAATGGAGAAACATTGACAGAATATACCCTCAATTCGGTACAGACCCAAGGAACTTAAGACTTGGTTTATGCACTGATGGGATGAACCCTTATGGCACTTTGAGCAGTATACACAGTACTTGGCCTGTTTTATTGACAATATACAATCTGCCGCCATGGTTGTGTATGAAACCCAGACATATTCTCCTCTCTCTGTTGATATCGGGTCCAAAACAACCGGGAAACAAAATTGATGTGTTTTTGCAACCACTTATTGACGATTTACAATTGTTGTGGAATGAAGGTGCGACAGTGTATGATTCATACGGTATGGAAAACTTCACGCTCCGGGCTATGTTGTTTTGTACAATCAATGATTTCCCTGCATACGCAACCTCTCGGGATACACAATTAAAGGAGCTCTAGCGTGCCCTATATGTGGAGATAGAACTTGCAGTATACGGTTAAAACACAGTGGAAAAAATGTGTACATGGGCCATCGGAAATTCCTCCCGAAAGGTCACAAATACCGTAAGATGACAAAAGAGTTTGATGGAAAAACGGATCATGCAGTCGCAGTCCCACCACCACTATCTGCTGCTGAGACTTACAATCAGTTGAAGAATGTTGTGAACAACTTCGGTCCACCAATTAAAGCCACTGAAAAGAGCATCTGGAAGAAAAAATCAATATTTTGGGAACTTGAATATTGGCAACATTTAGAGGTGAGACATTGCATTGATGCTATGCACGTGGAGAAAAACATTGGTGAAAGTGTATCTGCGACACTACTAAACGTGAAAGGAAAGACAAAAGACCATTTAAAGGGTAGAAAAGATCTGGTTGAATTGGGTATACGAGAAGAACTCGCGCCACAACAAAGAGGGAAAAGAACATTCTTGCCTCCCGCTTGTCATACATTATCCAAAGAAGAGAAAATTTTTTTGTAGTTCTCTTCGTCATATTAAAGTGCCATCCGGTTACTCATCGAACATATCAAGTTTGGTATCAATGTCTGATCTTAAATTGGTAGGGATGAAGTCTCACGACTATCATGTGCTGATGCAGCACTTACTTCCGGTTGCAATCCGTGGGATCCTTCCAGCTGATGTCAGGAAAACTATTACAAATTTATGTGTTTTCTTCAAAGGAATTTCGTGTAAAGTGCTTGATGTGGAGACGCTGGATAAACTACAGAATGACCTTGTGATCACCATGTGTCAGTTGGAAATGTATTTTCCTCCTTCGTTTTTTGATATTATGGTGCATCTACTTGTTCATCTTGTTAGAGAGATCAAACATTGTGGTCCGTTATACCTTCGATACATGTATCCGTTTGAGAGATATATGGGTATACTGAAAAAGAAAATGAAAAACCGTCGGCGTCCAGAGGGAAGCATAATTGAAGGGACAGTAACAGAGGAGGTAGTTGACTTCTGCACTCACTACTACTAGACGGTGTTGATGTTATTGGATTACCGAAAGCAAGACATGATGGCAGGCTTAAAGGGGTTGGTACCTGTGGGAAAAAATTATGCAGAGTTGATATTGATACATTGAACAAGGCACATCTGGTTGTTTTGAATCATTCTGAAGTTGTTGAACCGTATTTCGATGCACACCTAGCCTACCTCAAAACAAAACACCCAACGATGAGTAATGCCAAATTAAAAAAAGAGCAGAATGCAACATTTGTTAAGTGGTTCAGACAGAAGGTGTTGTATGAAGATTCAAGGAACGTGGATGAAATGATCCAGTTGTTGGCACTTGGTCCAAATCTCGATGTGTTGTCTTATGAAGGATATGATGTAAATGGATTTTCTTTTTACACTGAACGTCAAGATTGTAAATCGACAAACCAGAACAGTGGTGTGCATCTTATCGCTTCACAAGACATTTTCACAGGAACAAGTCGTAATACACTGAAGAACGAATATTATGGTGTTATTGAGGATATTTGGGTCTTGAATTACACTAGTTATGAAACTTGCGTATTTCGTTGCAAATGGGTGGACAACAAACAGGGATATCGTGAGGAGGATCATGGTATGAAGCTAGTTGATTTAACGACAGCGGCTCCTACTGATGAACCCTTTATTGTTGCATCAAAGGCAAAACAAGTATTCTACTGTCGTGATCAGTCTAATCCCAGATGGTCTATTGTAATGCAGAGTAAAAGATCGATAGTTGGGATTGATAATATTGTTGATGAGGATGAATACGACTGTGAAGATGAAACAGATGTACCTATTCGGTTGCCGATGGAGGTAGATAATGTAACTAATTTTGAATATCGAAGGTCCGACCACAATGAAGGATTGTGGATTGAACGATGAAATGTTATTTTGTAAGTTTGGTTGACAATATTATATTATTTCATTTTTGTCATGTTTCAATATTTGATTCAGTAGATGTTCGTATTAACCTTGTTAATTATTGATTATTTTTCAGATTATGGATCCTGACGATAGAGTCGAAGAGGACTTACTGTTGGGGTTGGATGATATTGACGATGACGTCCCTACTGAAGACCACCAGCTGCATCTACTTCGCAAAACCCTCGGAAGGGACGTGGACCGACTCGTGGGTTGAAGGTGAAGAAAGATTCTCCCATCGATTTGATCTGGGACAAGTACCTCCGACATTCTGGTGGGTCGAAGCAGCAGTTTGCTTCTTACTTGGGATTGATGGTAAAATCCCATTGCTCGATTAATAAGGATTGGAAGGAACAAGAAAAGGCAGACAAGGACATCATGTGGCAGATGGTGCAGAAGAAGTACAAAGTCGCGGATGAACTTCGGACGAAGATTGAATCACTTCTAGCGACATCGCTGCGACAATTCAAGCATCGGTTGGTAGATGGTTGGATTAACAAACCGGGCTCCAAGAGGTCACCGCCGTGGGTAGTGTATGATGGTATGATCACGGAGGAGGACTGGAAGATATTCTACGACCATCGCCAGACTGAAGAGTTTAAGGTACTTTTACAATTATTCTTTCTTAATTATTTAAGGAATAAAATTTAACAAATATTTTTTTTATTATGTATAACTTACAAATATACAAATTTTGTAACAGTTACGTCAAGAACAAGCGAGACGTAACCGGGCGAAGAATATATATAAGCACTACATGGGGCGAGCTGGATATACGGGGCGGTTGGAGAAGTGGAAGAGCGAGGGCTTACTGACGAAAACTAATGAAGACGGCACTCAGTCAGTTGTTGATAATGTTGACGATGCAAGTAGGGTGCAGACATTTATGCTGGGTCGCATGAAGAAAAATGACGAGGGAGTATATGTGTTCCCGCAGAGCGAGACTGCTGAGTTGGCTTCAAAGATTGTAAGTATATATTTTTAAAAGTTGTTGTTTACTAATTAGTAACTTCATTTCTAATATTTTTGTAATTTAAAATAGTCTGGATCTACTGAGCGATGGGAGATGGTTCCGGCCCCTCCGTCTCAGGATGATCCACTGAATAAGGCCCTTGGGCAAAAGGATCATCCAGGGCGAGTGCGGGGGCTTGGAGGGGAAGTTCGCCAAAAAAGTTTTCTGTTTCTACGTCTCGATCGAGAGTACCGCAGGCTGAAATGATAGAGAGAATGGTGGATGAACGGGTGCACGACCGGTTGGAGGAGTCGGAAAGACGTCACGCTGAGTCGGAAAGACGTCACGCTGAGGAGCGTCAAGCCTACGAGGAGCGCCTGCGAAGACTTGAGGCTTTAGTATTGGGCCAGGTGCATGCTCCTACACCGACACCTACTCCTACACCGGTGTCTGCTCCTACCGCGACGACGGATACATCGACAGTGGCCGCGTCTCCTACACCGGCACCTACTGCTAGACCGACGTCTGCTCCGGATCCTACCACGACGGCGGATCCTATGATGGTCGATGATCCTACACCGACGTCTGCTCCTACCACGACGGCGGATACTCCGATGGTGGATCATCCTGCACCTTCTTCTTCTACCAGAGACACATTTCCTTATCAAAACCTTCCGGTTTGTTCTTTTTTCCTCCTTAGTTATTTTAACATTACTTTTAAAACAATATAATTTTAGCCTTGCTTACTGTTGTGAGTTGATGTAGGTGGCTAAATCATGCCATCTGTTTCAAGTGTTGGATGGTGAGACTGTGCATGTTGCATACGGTCGGGTTTTAGCGACCGGACCGAACAGTATAGTACATTTCAAGCTCATCCCACCTCTTCACGCTCGTGTGATGGTAGACGACATTGTGCGAGGCCATGAGGACTCTCCGCTTCCGTTGGAGTGGAATCAGTGGAGTAAAATAGGTCAAGCACAATCTTCAGTTGTTCCATGGCCATATTCTCTCATTGATGTCAGTGACAAGGTAAACTATTTACATGCTTACTGTTTAGTTTTTAACTTGACTGTTGACTGATATGTTTATTATTTAAATTTTGTATACTATTAGATTGATAAGGAATTAAGACCGGTTAAGAAGAGGAAAGTGGATAAGGGGAAGGAAGTTGTGAAATCAAATGAGGAGAGTCAGAGTGTGAGAAAGGAAGTGGTGAAACCTTTCGATATGACTCCTAGGAGATCCCCCATTCTGACACCCAAGTATCTGAAGAAGTTGACAGCCAAACAAAAATGTTGTTGTATGACTTTTTCATGACGAGGCCGCAGTCTGTCACCAACTTCAACATGAAAGTGTCTAAGCATGTTTTCCACTCCCCTGAGCCTAGAGATCTGATGATTACCGTGAGCGATCTAAGAGAATTTTTGATGGGACCTGCTTAACATCTCTGTGATTCAGGCCTATTGTGTGTAAGTATCTTTTAAATTATTACATTATCTTTCATTTTTTTAAGCTATTTAACATATCTTATGAAAAAATGTTGTTTAGGTGTTTGACTAGTAGACTGCTAGCGAGCAAGAGATTATTAGCCCTCTCTTTCTTGTGTCCGCAATTGATGTCAGCAAGTCAGGCCGCATTGGATGAGCAAGGATGTGCAGAGCACGTGAGGCAGGGATTTTGTACTGCGATGCAAAGAAAAGCAAATATTTGCTGATCCCATATCATCAGATGTAAGTACACAATAACTGGAATTTTTTGCTTCCTAATTACATTATGTGATAAATTAAAAATATTGTTCTACAAAACATTCTTTGTTTTACTGTGGTAGCAATCATTGGATGTTGATGGTGTTGTGTATCACACCTCATGCTTGTTGATACTAGACCCATTGGGCGCTGATGACCTTCGAGAGATCGCTGTAGAGAAATATTTGAAGGAGTGAGTATTTAAAATTTTAATGCATTTTGTATTTATTTTAAGCTTGTCCTGGATTATTGGCAATAAATGACTTCATTTTAAAATGTGTATTTATGCAGGGGTCATAAGCTTGGTTTGAGTGATGCGAAGAAACCATTCTCCATCTTGGACTTCCATTACATACGTGTAAGTAATCATTTAATTTATGCATGCATTTTTGTATTAAAGTTAAACGTTTAATTTTTTGATCTGTCTAAAGTTGGTAATCCATGGATGGTGTGATGACAGTGTCCTAACAGCCTGATTCACGGAGCTGTGGCTATTATGTGATGCGGTACATGTTCGAGATTGTACAAAATATTGACACGCTTGATGATGATGACAAGGTAACCCATACCAATCAAAGTTTTAGTTAAAGTTATTGCATTTTAAATAAAATTGTGTGTACTAATGATGATCAGTTTCTTTTTATGGACAGATCGTTTCTTTTTCACACAAGCAGGGAGCACGTATTCCAAGATAGATCTCGACTTTGTAAGAGATCATTTATCGCAGTTTTGGTGTAAAAATTACTTGAGCGTTTCTTAGATCTTATCCTAGTGTAGTTAGACTTAGACTTTTGTTTGTGCTGAAGCAACGTAGACTCTCAAAGTTTGTAAAGTTCAACTCTCTCTTATTTTTGAAAGTTTGAATGGGTTTGTTTGCAATTCGTTTTCGATGTTGCAATTCAAATTGGCAACTTGGTTTATGGTCATATAGTGTGTTGGTTACCAAAGGGCAATACCAGTTGGATGCCCTGTACAGGTTGTATATGTGATTGTAAATTGGGTTGTGTTGGAAAACACATGGTAGAGGCTAAAAAAAACAAAAAAACTAAAAAAAAAAAGGAAAAAAACCACGGTTATGTAAAAACCGTGGTTTAAAATTCAGTGGAACGACGTTTAAAAATTAAACCACGGTTGGTTAGAGAACCGTCGTATAAAAGAGTCATATACCACGGTTATGTAGGTGACCGTCGTATAAAAGCCTTATATACCACGGTTATAAAGCCAAACCGTGGTATAAAATCGCTCTGATCCGGCGACAGAACGTCTTTAAACGACGGTCGTAGAACAACCGTGGTTTATAATCGTGCTTTTAAACGACGGTTTTAAACCGTGGTTTATAGGCATTTTCGAATATACGACGGGCGTATTAACCACGGTTTAGAACCATGGTATATAGGCTTTTTAACCGTGGTTAAAAACATTTTCTGCACTAGTGTGAATAACTTGTTCAGTAAAGCCCTACCAGTATAACAATCTATACAAGTATATATATACAGAATCCGAAAGAAAATACTAAACAACCAAAGTGAGATTCTCAAAACGATTATTAACCCAAGTATAGATAGATGGTAAATAACTGAACTGATTTGCTTACAGCAAATCTTAAAACTCGATATTTAACTAATATATGACAACTATAGAGCCGAACATATCTGTTTGAGGATTTGCGTAAACCTTGGGATAGCTAGCAGTTGCTGAGTGTAAGGCTGACTCAGCATTGATTTTGCCACACATCAAACTATAAGTATATATAAATAATACATTTAAGTTTCCCCCTTTTTTGATGTGTGCAAACTCAGCATGGTGATACGAGGATCCTATTCCCCGTGAAGTGTAGAATTCCCTCTAAAATGTAGAAAACTATATGTTTGTATGTAGATAATTGGCATTAGTCCAGATCTGAGTATTCACCATATTCCCCCTTTTGTGCAATAAAAAATGGTACTAAACTAGTCACTCATGAAGTGTAAAATGGATGCAATGAACGTAGTGGCATTTTATCGTGGGAAAACATTTAATATGTCAACAGATGTCAACCAAACTGAGAAAAAACATAATATCAGAATAGTAACACATAGCAACAAAAAAGACCAAGGAGTGGAACAAGGAAAAAGTGAAATGTTTAAGTGTGCCACAAACAGATAGAACTAGAAAGAGTTTATTTTAGGAGACAAGCTTTAAGATGGCTAACATCGCACCCCTAGATGCTTCTCCATATTAGCCAAACGCTTTTCAACCGCTTCAACCATCTTCAGAACGTCTTGGAGCTTAGCAGGAATAGATGCAAGGTTTTTGAGAGACGCTTGTAGCCACTTTGGGAGGATGCTTTACTACCCACTGGTTGCCAACCAGTCCAAATCCCATCTTGGACAGAGTAGTCTTGGACAGTTCATGGTTATGATCCAAAACTTTAGCTGTCTCGTTGGAGAGATCCATAGAGTAATACTCAAATAGTTTGGTCAACCAGGAAGCATAGGTCAATGAAGAAGTGCATTGGTGATCGCATGATACATATGAAACATGATAAAGTGTGGTAAGCTGATTGGATACTTCTGAATAAGACACCACATGAGGCAAACATCAAGAAAGGTAACAGTGCCTCGTTGATCATTGCGGGGAGCTATTCCTTGATAAACAATCATATGCAGCAATCGACTATTGACATCTAGCATACGTTGAGGAGCAGACCGAATTTTCTTGGTTTTAGGTTCAATACCAAAGAAACTAATTAATTATTCATCTTTTTGCCCCTTGACAAATGTATTTATGTCCCAAGAGAAAGCCTTGACACCCTCAGTAGGGATTTTGAGAACAACAACAAGTACCTAGATCGATTGATTTCAATCACAACATCCTTAACTTTTGATTTAGCCAAATAATCATCTTCAAAGCAAAGATTCCTATAGAATTCCTTAACAACATCCAAGTAAATGTGTGTACCCAATTCAAAACACAGACGCCCAGCCTTGGGCTAACAAGTAGCTGGCCACAGCAGACAATTTATTCTTGCGTAGCCAAGCACAATTAACCCTCTTCCCGACAACAATATGTTCATTCTTAATTTCGGATTTGAAACTAGGATAACAAGGAAATGTGTTACCAGTCCAATCTGAGTTTGAAGGAGTAGAGTCTGAAGAAGCATTTGTGCGCTCACGTCGGTAGCCGTAGCAGAAGAGGAGACCGTGGGAGAGAGGCAGCAACGGCGTTTTGAGGTGGATGCATGCTAAGTTGAAGCGGCGGAGTGCTTACGTTTTTGCAAAATGGAGAGAGGAACATCATCATCATCGTCGGCGACGGTAACTGGGTGCGATTGAGTAGTAGAAGGCTCAGTGGGCTGAGGACGATGAGGCTGGAGAGATTGGCGTTGTCGAAGAGACGCAACATATGGGGTACGGTTACGGGTTTTAGGGTTCCGACGGAGAAATGGATGGTGATGGGTCAAAACCCTACCCGTCCTGAATAACTTGTTTAGTAAAGCCCTACCCGTATAACAATCCTATACAAGTATATATATATACACAGAATCTGAAAGAAGATACTAACAACCAGAGCGAGATTCTCAAAACGATTATTTACCCAAGTATAGACAGATGGTAAATAACTGTAGCAAATCTTAACAACCCGATATTTATCTAATATGACAACTATAGAGCCGGAACATATTTGTTTGAGGATTTGCGCAAACCTCGGGATAGTAGCTGCTGAGTGTAAGACTAATTCAGCATTGATTTTGCCACACATCAAAAACTAGAAGTATAATATCATTTACAATAATACACGTGTAGAAGGCACTGAGATTAACATAAATACGACACAAGAAAACTCAAGGGAAGTTGCATTCCACCACTAACTAACTTGTTCAATTCTGCAGCGCTCTGCTGACACTCTTAACAAAAATGACAACCTGAAGGTTGAAGTCCAATGAAGGTCAACTTCCGATTCTTCTCCGACTCTGTCAATTTGATACAGTGCTGCAACATACATTCAATTGAAGCTCTTCAACATGTTTTAATTAGCCGTTATTTAATAATTGAAGTTGAAATTTTCTCTTATTATACTCACCGCACCGCATTTGAGCACAAATGCCTCTAGTTCAATTTGTATTTAAGTTGGTAAATCATAATCGACCTAATACTAAAGTTTTGGATTCCGTTTGAAAGGCCAAGTAAATTAAAAATAACCCGAACCACTGGAACTAAAAATAATGCTACATACATAATATAAGGAATAACATAACTGCTAATATACAGTAAAACACCACGTACGGTGAAACTTTCTAGTTGATAGACATGATCGTCGGTTCCTAGGATCGAAGGAGACATGTAACTAAAACAATCTTTCCTCCTCCTCTTTGATGAAATTGAGAAACGAGACTTATATTTTATGATATACACAAAGGAAAGGAGACTAGTTTTTCGTTCAAGATTCCCCGGGACCCCCTTCTCTCTGCCGCACACAGGAATGACGAATCGAACCAAGTCTCTCCCGCAACGGAAGCTGTGTATGTGTTGTGCGGTGTTGATGACGATTCCTCTTTTTTGCGAACAGAATATTTTCAAGCATAACGTCCGTCCGCTTTATTCCATTCAACTCAAAAGAAGCCCACCATATGTTCTCTCATATACGCAACGACCAATTTCGATATCGGTACCCTGCGACTCCCAACAATAAAAAATTCTTTCCGAATTCCTCTCTGCAGTTCGTTGTTTGGGATTTCTTCATGGGTAGAGGAGGCAGATTGGAGTTTTGTCATAGCAATAATGGGTATGCGTCCAATTTCGATTTGGGTCTTCAATGGATGATGCCCGAGGGTGACAGCATCCTTCCCGCGGGAGGATTATTCGCGTCCATCGGACACACTGGTTGTATGGGATTTGATGGTGCTGTCTCCTCGAATGCCAAGTGTGTATCATCTTCTTCTGAAAGTCTGACGATTCAAGAGAATCTTGTAGAGGAGGAAGAGAAATCAAACAAGAAGAATCATAGTGGTGCTAGTAATAGGCGTCCGAAGCTGAAGATCAAAGTCAGGAATCCTTCAATCAGGAGACTGATCAGCGGGGCAATAGCAGGTGCGGTTTCAAGAACAGCGGTGGCCCCATTAGAGACAATAAGGACTCATCTGATGGTTGGTAATATCGGCAATTCTACTACCCAAGTGTTCAATAATGTCATAAAGAGTGATGGGTGGAAAGGATTGTTTAGAGGCAATTTGGTTAATGTGATTCGGGTCGCACCCAGTAAGGCCATCGAGGTTAGTGCCTTTCTTTCTTTGCACATTATTATTTCACTGACCTCAATATTCACACTTTATAATTTTTTATGCAGCTGTTTACGTATGATACTATTAACAAGAGCCTGTCTTCTGGTGAGAAGGCTGCTGTTCTCCCTGTTCCTGCTTCACTTGTTGCTGGCGCCTGTGCTGGTGCCTGCTCTACCATTTGCACTTATCCTCTCGAATTAGTTAAGACTCGCTTAACTATTCAGGTAAACAATTAAATAAATTCGTGTCGGTATAACATACCAAGTGCTCACATTCAACCACTATCGCACTCACTCTATTGATTATTGCCAGAGAGGTGTTTACAATGACATACTCGATGCATTTATGAAGATCCTCCGTAACGAAGGACCCGCTGAACTCTACCGGGGGTTAGTGCCAAGCCTGATTGGAGTCATCCCATACGCAGCCACCAACTACTTCGCCTACGACACGCTACGGAATTCGTACAAGAAGACATGTAAGAAGCAGGGAGAGAAGATTGGTAACATAGAGACGCTTCTAATCGGGTCAGCGGCAGGGACAATCTCGAGCAGCATCACATTTCCTCTCGAAGTAGCCCGTAAACAGATGCAGGCTGGGGCGGTCAGCGGACGACAGGTTTACCGGAATATGTTTCACGCTCTGACTTGCATTGTGGAGCAAGAAGGGTTTCAAGGGCTGTGTAGAGGGTTGGGACCCAGCTGTCTGAAGCTCGTCCCTGCTGCTGGGATATCCTTCATGTGTTATGAGCTTTGTAAGAAGATACTGGTTGAGAATGAAAATGAAGAAGAGCAGTAATGAGATAAGTTTTGACTTAGGTAGACAGCCTTTGGTACGAAGGCTGGCCTGGGCTTGACATTTTCTTGCTCCTCGGACCAGCCTGTAATCATCAGATGATTTTTCTAATTATTTGACTTGACTTGACTTGTTGGAGAACCGTAAAATCCAGAGAGAACATATGTAGTCATGTACCAAACTATAATACTTATTTCGTGCACAAAAGTGCATGGGTTGGCCGTGACGTAATGGCAATTATCTAGTCACTAGCCAGGGATAGAAAACATCCTTTTCAGATCACTTCATCCAAAAGATTGATCAACAAGGCACACAAACACATCATAAAGCATGCGAACCACTCATCATTTGACCGTAACAACAAATAAACATATCAGATTATGAAAACACACAAAATGTACTTTTTTCTGTTTTTCACTACACGATGGAACAATCCCTTCAAAAACTTTACACACGATTAAAAGAATATGTTAAATCAGTGTGTCCTTTTTCTCTTCCAAGTGATACGACAAGTCTAGATGAGGATAACCATTCCAACAAACAAGCTGTGCAGCCGCCATTGAAATGCACATAAATCAAAAGTCAGGATTTCCCCCCAAGAACCGGACTCCAGAGCGATCATCTTAGCCTTGCTCCTCTCCCTCAGCTGCTTCTGCAGCAGCAGCGGCCATCAACTCATCAAAATTTGCAGACTTCCCAAGCACTATTTCAATCTGAGAATCACATAACATATAACTAAATCAACTGGGATCTCAATTCCAAAGACTATATACAAGAAAATGGAGGAAAAATGGAAGGAGTTCAAAATAACATGCTCCTGTTTCAACACACTTCCTATATTTTATTACAATAACCTACACAATGTTAGAATCATAATATTGCGCGCTCATAGATAGTATGTGTTATAAATCTAGCAAATTACCTTTGCCTTTTGGACCGGGCGTCCACCTGATTCGTTAATGTCCACTGTTGATGTTCTGATTTCTGTTAATATAAAAAAAAAAAAAAAACATCAACTACAGAAGCTAGAGATTTATTTGGTCATCAAACGGAACCCTTCACAAGCCATAAGAAATTATTGAAACTGAAGAGTGTATAGGAAAGACAGAGAGTATCATATGAGTCGATTCTAGCACAGCAGGAAGAGAGCCTTACTCCTCACAACAGCAAGCCCATTGTTCTTCAGGATCTCTGAAATAGTGACAACCGTTGCAATCGCTGCATACACACCACAATCCAGAATCAATTAGATACCAATGTGAATGACATACTACTGCCAGTGAAGGGACACCACTTATCACATCTGTCAAACATTCACTTCCCGGAGTAACTAATGGATGAGACTTGGAAAAAAATGAGGATCGACTGATAGGATGTAGAATGACAAAACAAAACACAAAGATTTCTATATAGGAAGAAAATCAGGAGTACAGACATCTTTTAAGGTAGGGTAAGTGACACATTTCATACTATGATGAACTCATTTGTAACAACAGTTCATCAGAATCGAGCCAGTAAACTGATAAAAACAGATTTCACGTCATTAATCATACATATAAGTTCACAAATCCCATTTAATTTGAATGAGAATTAAAAACCTCCTGAAAAAAAATACCAATTGTCAGTGAATTTATCCAGTCAATGAAAGAGACTTTTATAAGCAGATAATATCACAGTTTAGGTATGTCCATATCCCTGGTAAAGTTTGATTCATTTGGGTACAAAAGCAAGAATCATCTTCACATGTCAAGGGACTCTTCCCAGCCCCAGGTTGTGAACTGAAATTAGCACACTTTCAGATTGAAATATGATAACCAAGATGGTAAACCTAAAGCATTGTCAGATAAAGGAAAAAAGGTAACACTAGATAAACGCAAAGAGAGCATACCCATTCCGAGAGCTGATAGCTCCACCTCATTGTGTTGTTGCATATACCTCTGCAAACAGACAAAAGCAGACGTTAGTTTTTAGCAATTACATTTACAATAAAACCAAACCACACCATTACAGTCCAGTATCGTGTATCAGGTCACATGAACCAACAAAAGAAAAAAAACTTACTGCTTAGATTCTACGACCTGTATTAATTACTAAGGCTGGCAAGAAACGAAGTAATGATACATAGCAGTCGCGCAGAGAGCATCGCGGGATGAGCTGATTTTGTACCTCTCATAAAAAATATTCTCTATTTCCTCTCATACAATGCAGATACTTGATAAAATTGAGGAAGGATGAAACACTTATAGGTTTTGAATTTCTAACTCGTTTGAGAGGGAACAAGAAATATCTAAGTTTTTAGTATATTTCCGTTTGAGCAACGGTCTAGGTAAGCATTATATAGGTAAAATGAGGAAATCAGTAAGACCTTGCCGGCTCACCAGCACATGAAAGGTCTCATTCTTTTGTATGAAAACGGACAACGATTTGACACAAGCGATAATCAAACTGAAGAACAATGGCGAGAGAGATGTATAATACCTTGGCGAGATTAACATAGAAAAAGAGAGGTTTCTTAGTGTTGGAGACTTGGATGCGATTATTCTTGCCGGCGGAATCGGAGATGTTCATGTTGCTGACTGCCTCTGTTACCTGCTCCATCTTCTCCACGCTCTCCTTTCTTTCCACCCAAAAAACTGTTCTCTCCCTCTATCTCTCTCTGTAAGCCTAAGAAAACCCTTGACCAGTTCTATCAAAAACAGATTGGTACGTTCTCCGCCACCAAACTGAACAAACAAGAATATCGGGCGGAAGAAGAGATGAATGAGCTAGCCTCGACACGACGTCGTTGCTGGGACATAGTTGTAGCTTTAAATCTTGGAATTCGGATATGGGCCTTATATTTAAAGAATTTGGGCCTTCCTGAACGCCCACTTACTGGGCTTTTTCAATTTATTTATTTTTTGCTAATAGCATTGCTTTCAATTTATTCATAACCAATGTAGATTTTGCTATATGTATCAATATTTCATTGCATTACATGATTTGAAATTAATTATTTTTAAATTTTGCGTGGAAGAATAGCTTTTGTAGGATTACATTAAGGGGTTGTTAGCATATTTTTTAATAATAAGTTTAGGGATATAAGCCTATAAAATGACATGTATACTCATTCGTATTTAATAGAAGAGTCATGTATCCTTCTTCCACAAATTATTTTTCCTCATTCTTATATTTTCAATGTGGTATATTGTCATATGCTTTTCTCTTTATTGTCGTACGTTCTTTTTGTTTTTATTGACTGCACAACTATAAAAAATTGAGTAAACTTTTGTAAAATAGTTTTGAGTTTGAGTGATAACATCGAATTCCAATAATTATATTCCGGTTTTTAGTGGCAAGAATTTTTATTCATCGGTCATATGAATGAAGTCACATCTACGAGCTTTCAATATGTGGGAAGTCGTGGAAACCAATTTTGAGCCTACCCCTCTTCCGTCAAATCCATCAAATACGTAGAATAAAATTTATGAAGAAGAGATGATGAAGATTCCAAAGGCGTTATTTTTCATACATTTGGCAGTGTTTGAAGAACTTTACACTAGCATAATGGCTAGGGCTGGCAAAACGGGTTGGGGGGTCGGGTTGAGCTTAACCCGAACACGACACGATTAATAAACGGGTCAACACGAACACGACCCATTTAATTAATCGGGTCATGTACATCAACCCGAACACGAATATACTTCAACCCGACCCGACCCGTTTGACACGATTAGTTTTTCGTGTCAACCCGATTAACCTAGTAAAACTTGACTAACCTGATATTGATGTGCGGCTATTCTCTCAATTCAAAATTCAAAATTCATTTGACGTATTATTTTTCTTTGCCATAAAGATTAAAGAGCACTATTACAACAATATAATTTAAAATTTAATGGGTTGAGTAAAAAATTAAAATTCAATGGGAATTGGGATGTCATCATGTGCCGATTTGGGTGTTTGGCTGTGTGGTTGGATAAAAGAGGAGAGTAGGTGCTGTAATTTTAATCGGTAATGGGTTTGGATATATATATATATATATTTTCAACTTAAAAGTTAAACGGGTTGGCGGGTTACACTAGTTCGACCCGAACCCAACCCGATTATTAAATGGGTCAACCCGGACACGACCCGTTTATTTAATCATGTCAAATTATTAAACCCAACCCGCAAATTTCGTGTCGGGTTCGTGTTGGTCAAACGGGTCGTGTTGAAATTGCCAGCCCTAATAATGGCTTGTGAATATGCAAAAAAAGCATGGAGTACACTCAGTGAAGAATGTGAAGGTAATTGAAATACCCCAAACTTAAATATAGTGATTAAGATTATTCTAATACGTATTTAAGGGCCTAATAATGCCTAAGTAACTTTGGTAAGGAAAAATAAATCCTAAAGAAATAAAGAAACACTTAAAAAGTGAAAAACGCTAAATAAGCGTTAAATAATCATAGGAGGTATGAGACCTCAGTTAGCTTATTATATGGATTCTAAAGGCTTAATAAGGCCTAAATAATATATGGGAACAACTCCCGAAGAAAATGGATCCAAATAATGTATTAAAACGCTAATAGAGCTTTAGCGCACGTTTTTCAAGAAAACCCGAAAACGTGATTTTAAGTGACCAAACGAACCCGTAAAAATTATAAATCATTAAATAACTATTATTAGCATTAATGGAAGCTTAATAACCAATAAAATTAAAGAAACGAGAAAATTCTGGAAAACGGGCCCGGTTAGTGAATAGTACCGAAACCGGGTAAAATAACGAGCGTTTTCTGTAAAAGACGAAAAACGCTCCAACTAGTACAACAGTAGGGGGCCGATTTTTAATGGGTTAAATAACCCCTCACACACATGTAACTAGCTAATTAAATAAGGGAGTCAAAAAGCAAAAGAGGGAAAAAAGTAAAAAGGTACTTACCTTTTCTCTCACTTCCCACTCTCTCATTTCTCTATTCTCTCTCCCCCTTTCTTCCCCAGCCGATCTCCCTCTCCTCTCTCTGCTGGTTGGAGATTTTGAAGCTCCCAAAGGAAGCAACAATGGCTTCCTCTCTTCTTCTCCATGCTCCATCTTCATTTGAGCTCCAAATGCTAAAATAAGTACATAATCTTACTCTCCTTATCATCCTCTATACTCCTCTCTTTTCAAAATCCAAAAATGAAGAAGTTCATCTCTATGGGTTTTCCCCATTCAAAGAGAAAATAGCACCAAAGTAAAGCTTGGAGTCTCCTCTCTCCATTAAGGTAAAAATCTACATGAAAACTCAAGTTTTCTCTATCTTCCTTTGTAGCCAATTTTACCCCTTTGTAATGCTCTATTTTTCCCTCTCTTTTGAGCACCAATTCAACCTTGCAATGGTGGTGGAATCACCTTCTTGAACCAAGGGCTAAAACCCCTCCTAAAACACTCCAAAGGTAAACCCTAGAAATCTTGTTTTAAGCATTTCAATGAACTAGCATTAATCTAAGGGTTAGTATGTTAATTGCACTTGTTCTGTGTGCTTTGGGTGATGGGAATGGAGTTTGGCAACTTTATTCCCCATATGGCCGATTTGTGCAAGAAAGAGAGAAGGAGGAGAATTGGAAAAGAAAGGAGGAAATAAGAGCTTAAGGTAAGAGCTCTTTCTTAATGCTATATTTTAATGCATTAGAATAATGGGAATGGGTGAACTAATTAAGGAACCCAAAATATTGTATTAGTAATATAATTGCGGAAGTTTGAGTATTTGTGAGCAAGTATGTGAATTATAGGCCTTGGAGCCAAGTAAATTGTGTATGTGTATTAGTATGGTTATTTGAGGAAGTATTGATGGAGTATTGATGGATTTATATTGCTTTGATTGCTGGTAGGACCCTTGTATGGGTGTGGCTAGAACAGGAATGAATTCGGTGAGGAAGTATGTGTGTGGATAAATGAGAATTGTAGGTGAACTATGGCAAAATTTTAGTAGAAAATGTGTATCTATGGATGACTTGGTGAATGGGAGAACCAAGGTGTTTTTGGATCGAGTAAGGATGTTTAGTAACCATGGAATGGTAATTGGAGGATGGGAGTATAGTGTGTAAAAATCTGTAGCAAATAGCATGTGAAATGCATTGGAGAAACAAGGAAAAGAGTTGGTGCTAGTAACCTTGAAAGTGGAGATTTGACTTGGGTATAGGTAGTGCATATGTCTAGGATGTAAAGTAATGGATTTAGGATGCTAGGAGAGACATTGGTAGAGGGAGTATTGAATGGTAAAGGTTAGAGCAAAAATCTGTAGCAAGAGGGAACAAAAAAAAGTTGCATATCTTGAAAAAGAAGTGAGGAAATTGTGTAAGTGGATTGATGAATTTAGTAATGGAATTGGTGGATGAATTAAGGTATTTTAGGAAGCCTAAATGGTACTAAAACATGTGGTATTACATGTAGGAAGATTGGGGAAGAAATGGGTAAGGAAAGAAGTGGAAAACAAAGTCTGTAGGCAAAATCTGCTACCGACCGACCCAAAGGTTGGACCGGTCAGTGGGTCGGTCGGAACATAAACAACTGGAACAGAACTTTCTGTAATGGACCGACCCAGAGGCCGTGAGTCGGTCGTGGGTCAGTCGGGCAAAATTCTTGAACGTCGAAGTTTCTGACTTTGACCGACCCAGAGGTCGGGTAAGTCTTCATGCTCTGTATCCTAACCTGGTTACCCCGATTTGTGTGCTTATTTGACCATCTAAATAAAATAAATGCATGAATCGGACTTTACTGCACTTACCTGTGCTTGTTTCATATTGTTCTTGATATATTGTCTTGAACAATCAGTTTGTATAATAATCATGAAATGTATGGATGATAATAAGTGTGTATGTACTTCGTAGTGTACTTGTATATTGTATTGTACTTGTGAGTATGTGTATGGGAGTAATGTATTTATTGTGTGGCTTGGATGTGATTGACTTCTACTAATTCTAACTACCTAACTCCTAACGTAAGTAATGAGTAAATTGGAATGAGTAGAAGTACGATATAGTTTCGGCCACGCGTGAGGATGAGGAGACACAAGAGGTTGGATCCGATTCCTGGTTCTTAAACTGGTCCACGGCCCAAACCCCTTAAATGGGTAGCATCCTGGATTAGTGAACCAAGTAAATCCCAGTGGTGGGATAGAGTAGTCCCCGGCCGGAGGTCCCGACGACTTGACTTGAGTAAGTAGTAAGTAAAGTAAGTATTGTATGAGTAATGGGCTTGGCCGGAGGTCCCGATTAACCCGGGTGGACCAATGAAGCTAACAAGTATTGTGTATTGTGTAAGTATCGAATATGTATTGTGTATGTGTATTTTGGAAGAAGGTAAGTAAGTAGTGGTTGACCTGTATTATCTTCCTTGTATGTATTGAAGTGTATGTATGTATTCCTTATACAGTATTGTAGTATCTTGATTAAAAGCATGTATGCATGTATTGTAAAATGAATTGCATGTATTCGACCAAGTGGTCGGCGTACCCTCGCTAGTACGTGGGGTATGCGGAAGTCATATGCAGCGAAAGCTAAGCCCCTAGGGGCAACGTTTTTAGTGTGCAGGTACCCGAAGCGGATATGATCACAGTAAGAGACCGACAGCTATGCCCGGATAGCTAGGAGTGAAAGGTAGTTAGTAGTGAATTGTACAAGGCTTGTAGCCTGGACGTAGAAAGGTAGACTTGTGAGGTATGGGTAGATGTAGTCTCTTAATGAGTAGGTATGAAATTGAAAGAGGCATTGTATTGTATAAGGATCTTAGTAAACTCGGTGTATTATATTGTATTGAACTTATGGAGTATTGTATTGAATGGGAAGTTGTAGTACTTGGTTGTAATTGTAGTAAGGAGTGTATTTGTGTAGCACTCGGATATTCCGGTCCATCAGACCGATGCTGTAACACCCCTACTCTAATCGGCTCCTAAACATCTTACCTAACAATATAATCGCAGCGGTAATCTCAACAATTGAACTACTGGTGTCACCGTTCTTACTCGCCTATACGAGTAATAACGTGCTTCCTGATATACTCTTAAATACGAAAAACAATTTTTCTTGCAGTACAACAAGAGATAGATCGAACTTTCCCAAACCAATATAAGATACATTCACAGTGAGCGTTCTAAGTATCCCAATCCTATACACGTTTCTAAGTTCGTATCAAAATGCAACAGTGCATATTTAAATAACTGTAATTAAACTACCCAGCGCGTCCCTCTCTTTGCTGACACCGGAAGCTGCATACCTGCAAAAATGGTTGTTTGTGGTATGGAATCAGCCCCTGCTGAGTATGTTACTACATGACTGTCATGCCCCCTCGGACCCTCAGTTATTTGGTCGAGAGCATGCAATTCATTTTCATGCAAGTAGTTTAATGTTAAAACTGTAAAGCAACAATATATATTGCAGTAAACTCAAATAACAAACAAGCCCCCGGCTTCACACATCGCATCGCAATAAACCACTGAAAGCGCCACAACGCTTATAGGAGTATAGAGACTCCATTCCAACAAACACTTAATAGTTCATAATTGAGTTCGGCGACTCACTCGACCAAACAATCCACCATAAACCACACATGAGTACAACGACTCGACACATCCAGTTCACAACACACTATGAGCACAATGGCTAGTTCAAACAAATCCACCAACATACCACACATAACCACAAAGCACAACCAATGAACAACAAGGCGAAACAACGAGAATTATAAACGAGTATAAACCCTCATCTTTGGCATGCAAGCCCAAATAATGTTCACCTAATGTACGAGTTGATATAGTCGTTCATAATTGTTCAGTCATGTCTAATGACAACGTCTCGTTAGAACGACGTGTCTCTAAGTTACCCATCTCTTATGGCGGGTCACCCACGGCAGTAGCCACTCCAGCGGTAGAGTCTCCGACCTACGAACAATCTGTACTTCGTTGGAAATTTATCCTGATACTTACGGTTACCACACGGTATCCTAGTATCGTTAATGGATCACAGTTCACAGTAAGAGTCACATCCTCTTGATAAACTTATCTCTATACCATCGCATCGTTTTATTATTTTCCTTAACACAACAGACTAAGGTCGTTAGTCCAATCCTGAGTATGTCGACTCGGAATCCAGTGTTAGATACGAGAGCGGCGTTAATGCGGCCAATGCTCCGTATATAAGTCTCAGATAGAATATATATCTTATTATTCTAATGCTACTACGTTTTACTTACGTTACTTATATTACACATATAAGATAGCATCATTGCCGCTAGTTCGTTTTATAATATGTTCATATATACGAACGGTACTGTTATCGCACGACAGTAATAACAAAGCAACATTAATACACAACTCAAGCATATTAATTCACACAAACAGACATTCAATCTTATCACAGATTTTCACACAATGTCTGAACTGAGGAAATCCTCAGAGACAATCAAGCCACATAAATAACATACCGTTCACCCTGATTGTATTACGGTGGAGTATGATTCAGCTAGATCTGATGCTCCTCGTGTCGTCTCTAACAATCTATCAATATGCATCACACTGTGCATCAGCATCTCATACTAACAACACACTACGGTACCCCGTACCATTACTAATCCATCCCGGTTTATTCCCCGTTACTAACTGATAACGTTTGTCGGGTTTTCGGTTTAACTCGGGATTTGGAACAACGTCATATTGCATGCGTGGTTACGTCGAGTATATTAATATACTTAATTTAAACGTTTGTTACCACATGTAATTTAATACACATTTGTACATTGTATAGCTTGTCACTAATTGCATGTATAATCTTAATCATTTATTACATCTCACCTTAGTATTTATTTTTCCTAAGGTTTGTTTTTCCACCACCCATTTTAATACATGGTTTTCTAACCATAGTATAATTCATTCTTATATACATTTTTCTGGTATGTGTATATATATTTACCACAAGGTAATTCCATGAGTTATAAATTCTTGTATTATATGTTACATTTTTATCATCTTTTACTAGATGCCTTTTCCCTTTAGTTGTACTATATTGTAAACTTATATTAAGATTATTATCCTAATATTATGTAACATTTTATGTTGTATCTTAACAACTCCCAAGGTTAATTAACAAATTCCTTGGTTTATGAATCCTATTTATTTATAGTTTGTCACATTACTTAATGTGATTATTCTTACTTTTATTAATTCCATCTAAACAAATAATTGTTATAACATTTATAACATTATAGACTTAGTCTAGGATTCATTTTCCAACCTTTAATATTTCGGTACAGCCCTTGAATTTATTTAAATTCTATTTGACCACATAACATTATGTAATGTTATGTCATGTACTAATATCATATATTATGATATTTTTATTCCCTTTAATTTATAACATATAGTTTTTATGCAAAACTATTTATTATTGCCGCATGGGCACCTTATAAAAACTATATTCTTTTCATATACCATACTCTCCTTTATTTACAAATTCACCCCATTATTTATACCATGTTATATATCTCATAAAATATAACATTTTAACTTATAAAATGGTATAACCTATGGTTATATTTTTTGTGAATTCCGAACAGACCCAATATTATTCTATAATTGTCATTTGGCCCAATTTATAACATATAGTTTGATAATAACATTAAAACCATATATTATACAAATATCTCATTAAATACTCTTATATAATTCTAAAAATCACCAAATTTCACCAAAGGGTTATAATTACCCTTTCTAACCCATATATAATCGGTTATTACCATTCTACCACATCTTTTATTTCAAAGTGTCATAATGACATAATAACTATATATTATACATATATAGTTCATTCTAATTCCAAAATCAACTCAATAAATTCCTAATAGCCCATGGGTGTTTATAATACCATTTTACACCCTTTATTTTCGGTAATAACATATTCACCACATATGTTATAAAATTGTTACAATTAAATTCATAACTTGTTATAAAACCTTAAATAAGTTATCTAACTTATTTAATTTGGTCAAAACCTACCATATGGTCAAGGTTGACCATCTTAATATTTCTTTGACCATTAATTTCTATATATTACGGTTTACACCCATAACTTTCATAAATTACCATTTAACCCCAAAACTTTATATAATCTTATAATTTTTATATAACTCCTTTAAATCTCCAATTTTCGGCTATATCCTTTTATAGCCCCCAAATTTTAATTTAATTACACTATAACCCCAATAATATGCGGTGCATATTTAGCACCTAAACTTAATTAAAACTTATAAATGCATAAATAAAATGGCCTAAAGTACATGGCCTTATTACAAACATTGGCTTATAAAATAAATTACACATAAATGTCATAAAAGCCTTAAACTCTCGGCCCTTACACATATGTTTTCTTTATTTACCAATTTTCCACATAATGTCTTAAATTTGACAATTATGCTAATTAATTTGTTATAAAATTTACTAAACCATTCCTTAATCACCTAAGGTCAAAATAAGACCTTAAATACCTTGTTCACTCACGGCACAATTTATATAAATATGTATAAGCACATATTAATATACCAAGTGAAGGTTTAAGTGATTTATACCTTGTTTTTGCCTAGTATATGCCTTGTTGGCCACGGCTGTATGGAGATCTATTTTCCACAGCTTAGTTTACATGTTTTCAAACAGCAATTAAGGCATGATTAGTCTCCAAGCAAGATCTAACCATAAGAAGTGTTTAATGTCAATTTTCAAGGTAAAATTTACCTTAGAACACCAAGGTATACAAGGTTAATCTCGGCCTGTATTTACAGTAGGCAAAGAGTGTTAAAGCTACTAAAACCAAGCTTTAAACTGGTATAACTCAGATTAGAAGATAGCTAATCTTTACCTTGTTTAAAATGCCTAAAATGGTGTTTTTGGCTTGGATCTGGTTATACTTCGAAGCTCTTGATGTACCAACTGGATAAGTATGTTAAGATGAATTATAAGCTTAGAAACAAATTTCACAGCCGAATTTGAAGGGAGTCAAAAGATATGTGCTTAAAGCACATTTTTATACCTTAAGGACAAGATTAGCTTTCTCCACCTTCTTCCCTTGTTAATGCCGAGATACACCCTCCATTTAACCTCCATAACAACCTAAGAACATTGATGGAAGTGGTTGATGCTTTGCTCCATGGAAAGAGGAATAAATTGTGAAGAAAATGAACATTTAAGAGCTTAATAAGCTTACCAATGGTGATTGCTGTTCTCCTCTGAGTTTGGCTGTGTTACCACAAAAATGGAGAAGCAAAGAGAGGTGGGGGGCTGCTGGAATCGGCTGGGAAGGAAGGTGAGTGAAGAAGAATGATTGGAAAGGCTTAATTGAAATGGAAAAGTAATAAAAGTAACTTTTACTATTGCAAATTTGGTATTAGGTAGCTAATTTGTCTAACAATGATTATGAGCTGTCTCCTCTCCTCCTTGCCTGTCGACTTCCTTGGTCAATTGGGTCAATTAATTGACCATTGACCATACTTGGTCAATATTGACTCGAACGGGCCCCACTTTAGGGTTTTATTAATATTTTAATATTAAATTTGTAAAAATTCGTAAATTTCTGGAATTAAATTCCTAATATGATATAATATGATAAAATATCATATTTAAAGGTAATTATAACCTTTAAGCCCATTAAAACCCAATTTAGAAGGCAATCTCACAAAAACGTGCTTTAAGGTGTTTTAGTGCACATTTTGTGTTGCAAGGTGCTTCTGAGATTATCTTTCTTTGATAATAGTTTTGTTGTGTTCCTTACTTCATTATAATGCTTATGAATCCACTTTGGATTCTATTTGAGGTCATACAATCTTCATGGTGCTTTAAAGCACATTTTTTGCTTTACCGATCTTAAGGCGTGTTTTGCCTTGTTGAGATCTTTTAGATTGTTCCCCAATAGTATTTAGATATTTATTAATCATATTAGATCATTAGTAGATCATTTAATTAAGTTTTAAAGGTTAGGGGTATTTCAGTCTACCCCCCTTAAAAAGGCTTCGTCCCGAAGTCCTTAATCCTCTACAGTTCACCTAAGGAATCAAGTTCCACTAAGTAATCAAACAGTCCACTGCTAGGGAGTAACTCCCACTAGGTTCAGACCTAGTCTTTATGTATCACATTTGATACCGCATCCATCTCATTCCATACAGTCAATAATCATGACACATTCATTCCTGAACAACATCAAACAAGGTGCAAAACTCATAGTACACAGCACTAGACAAGGTGCAAAACTCATGGTACACAGCACTAGACAAGGTGCAAAACTCATAATACACAGCACTAGACAAGGTGCAAAACTCATAAAGTACTCAAAGGTGTTTGCAAGGGATACTCCACGCATCCCTATCTATGTTAGTATCTCGCGAGGATACCCACATCATTCCACATGTATGTGTGCACATATAGTTACGCTGACAAATCACAGGGAAGCAGTCTTAAAGACCAGGACTTGATGATCCCCAACCCAACCAACGTCTACTACCCGTGGACACACCGGTTTAATAACGAAGGACACTGCGATCCACGGCTCCTCAGTATCACCTTATTTCCTTAGTCACCCACAGACACACCGGTCTAATGACAAAGGGCTCTGCGGCCCGGCTCTCTGGGTGATGTCACTCGCAGACACACCGGTCTAATGACGAAGGACTCCACGGTCCACGGCTCTTCGAGTGACGCCCTAACTTCCAATTTCTATTCATATCTGTGTCCACTTGTAGGAAGTTTCGAGAGTCATTCAACCCCGACGTGGTCAGCGTCAGTGTTGAGCTATCTCTCACCTCAATTTGTGTTCGGTATCGCTTGATCGGACCAGGATCAAGTTCAACTTCCCACTCAATTTCAATCAATTAATTGTTTTATCCATTTCTAATCTTGTTTCCTCTTGATATTTGCCACCTTGTGTTCATAGATACACAAGTCAACTAGTGTAATTAATCTGTTATTGGCATCTAGGATCATGTATCCTAACCATATACCAAGTTCTTTCAACTTATAATTATTCGTACAATTTCTAGAGGTTTTACCTCCACTAGGTTACACATCGGTCTCATGCCGACTCACTCATCGCATTCCAACAATCGGTTTCATACCGAGTCACAAATCATATAGTATGGAGTTTCTACTCCTTCCATTTGACATCTCCCATAGAAGCTACCAGATAGACCTACTTGAACTCTCAACTGGAGCTAACAAGTTAGGCGTTTATGTGTTTTAATGTTCGCAACGTTTGCATAATAATCGTACACTTGTACTCTACGTACAATAATGTTTGCAGCATGTGTACCATGCGCTACGTACGGTATATTTTAGGTGTGCGAAATCGCTCTACCCCCCTTAAAAGATTACGCCCACGTAATCTACGAATATATCATCGTGAAGTAATAAGTTCAAGGTGTTCCATTCCAGTGGAATTATTCGTGCACTAATGTGCTACATATTTCATTACCCCTTTTTATAGGGGGGCTTCAGCCCTCCGGCTATACCGCCTATCGGTTAGGTGTATGTATATTCATATACGGTTTGATCTGGAGATGTAAAAACATCATTTGTTTTCCTCAAATCTGCTAGGTACGTCAAACCTAAGCAATATGGGCCCACTCGCTCCGCAAGCAGTCTGCCCAACTACTATATGGTTAGTTTGCCCATTTTAGGTGGTAATTTCATATTGGTTTCAACTCCACGTGACGGTGTTTCCTACACGGTCTTCCATAATTATGGGAATGAGTAATTTATTCGGCTGCGTGGTATAGTTAGTCACACATGTTTATTATTTCAACTAGCCATTCTATTCAGCCCTCCTGAATTCTATACATGCTCATGGTATATTCCCATGAGTTCATGCCACCCTACCGAACTAACCTTCGGTATAAGGGTTGTCGAGCTATGCTCTAGCACCTAGTGCTTGCAATAGTTGTCTCTAAAATATCAAGACGAGTCTGATATGCGCATCTAACTGGCGCCTCATGACTCCAAGTTATCTCCCTCTGGAATGGGTTCGTTCTTTGGGTACCTTGTAGGTCCGCTGTTGTTAGTGTGAACTCGTATCCCTCGTGTGTTAGTATTTTAGTATCCACATATATGGTTCATCCCTTCTCGATTAGGGGAATCCATTTGTTTATTTGATCTCTACCTTCTAATTCTCACCAGCATAATTCGGTTAACAGTCATTATAATGGTCGCTTGTTGTGTACCATGTACCAGTCGATTGGACGGTTATCCGCCATTGCGGTTTGCATGGAGTATCTAATCTCCAGCTTAGCGTATCTCTTGTAATGCTCGCTTTTGCCCTTCGTCTGTTGTAAATATACAATACGACTGTGGGTTTTAGCTTGGTATTCATTTCTGTTCAACCTAATTGGTACTAATATACTAACGTTTTATGGCTTGAGCATGTGGTTATTATTATTTAATGCGACATCATCGCAGCGCCCTCAGCGCGTGGTATAACTCTCTCTGTGCCCCCTTTTTGGGTAGCATCTATTATCACAAAGGTTTCTCTAATGTAACTTCCTTAGATACCACAATTCCTCTTCTCATTCATGGGTTCGACTTGCCATTACCATTAAATTGGCCTTAGTTTCCTCGTTTACTAAAATCCGTAAAACTTATGTTCTGACTCCTCCATTGTGGAGTTGCGACCTTATGTCACCTTATTATCAAGCTATCCTTGATTTTCCTAACCTTGCTAGTTTGACTGAGATCTCTCTCGTCATTACATGGTTTACCTAGTCAGGGTCCCATTCGCTGACTTAGACACAGAGTTGATTACCTCCTGGGTCCTTACACTACTCGTTTACATGCATGGGGTACCATACTGATACATTACTACTTACCCAACTAACTTAATATAGTTTGTCAGGCCCACAAGCTCCTAGGAGTGCGGTCGTCCCATGTCTCGTTTAGTGCACTCGTAGCGTTCGTACCCGATGATTATCGTACTCTTAGTCCCGGTAATTTATGTTTGAGTAACTATGCTGCCAATTCTTAACCTTTGATGTCAGAATGGCCCTAATATTAGGTTCTATGGTTTCCTTTATTAATGTGTATTTCCTTGACTTTCTCTAAGATAGGTGTTTGCGACTTATCGCCCTAATTCTGGTTTCCACATGCTCGTCATCTGGTATTTGTGAGTGGGGATCAGTAACTACTTATTATCTCTCCCGTTCACTCCTAGGCTGTTAACGCCTTCAGATATGAGTTTTCAGTTCTAGAACTCCACCCAATCCATTGGGTTATACCCTATGGTGTAGTTCGGACTCCATGATAAAGGTTGACACCTCGTGTTTCCCTATCTTACGGCAGTCCCGTTAGTCTGATATTAATCAGTACTTGTGATTCATCACCCTTTTTCCCCTAGTTTTGGGTCATTTTGGTGGTACTAAGGGTATCCTTTCGTAGGCCTATGCCATA
The DNA here is from genome assembly GCA_023374045.1 of Limonium bicolor. Lineage (NCBI taxonomy): Eukaryota > Viridiplantae > Streptophyta > Magnoliopsida > Caryophyllales > Plumbaginaceae > Limonium > Limonium bicolor. The sequence continues at coordinate 357,378,310 of CM041776.1, forward strand.
CGATACTCAGGCTCAATGCTTATTCTGATAGTCGAATGATTATTGGTCTTTCTATTTAATTTAATCCCAAATGGTTCGAATACTTTCTCCTCAGGTCACAATTGGATACTCACAACTTAGTGGGTTCCGCTAATAATCGCTCTATATTGTGTAGCCCTTACTCTTATTCAACTAGTATTCCCTCCATCCTCTTTGAGGTAACGGTATCTTCCGTCATCAGGCAATTTTCACTTTTTAGTTTATATCCACTGCCCTCCATACGGGAGTCTAGCAGCATTATGGATCAACAACACCTCCGGTGTGTGTGGTGCGGGCATTACATCGGCCCCTTTATTGCACGTTCACATCTGCCTATTAATTAATTAATTTTTTTTAAAGTCCTGACTCGTATAGCTCACTTCTTGCCCTCTGGCAATGTTCAATGGTAGTGGTTTAACCACAAGTGTCGCGCACTCTCTAAATATGGTTATGCTGGTCCTGAAGACCCGTCACTCCCCACCGGTAATGATTGACGTTTAATGTCCATACCGGCACTGGGGTTAGGCTTGAAGGCACTAATTAACGTTATTCTCATTTACTCCCCTTTTAATATTCTACTGAATGGTGTATTATTTTCAGGTTTAATGGTCAGACCGGCTAGGTCTTCCCGAGGTTTTATCGACCTCAAACCCAAGGGTTTCGTACCCTTGCCCTTAAGAAGGCTGTGTCCTGCTTTATTGCATTACGGACTTACATAAGGTTTAGTGTTTATTGGTAACCGCCTGGACCACTACGTCCTTTAGGGTTAGTTTACCGTCGCTGCACTTGCTGTAGCAAGTGCGCAAGGCAGGTTGAATTTTAATGCTTTGGTTAATGTGGCACTTGCAGTGGCAAGTGCACCATGCAGACTGAGCCACCGGTACGGTGTGTCAGTGTAGTGTCATTCCCTAATCGGGTTCCTGTACAAGTCAAAAGTTCTTATTCAAATTAATACAGTCTCACTCCGCACTCGTTCCCACAAGTTTACCATGGTAGTAAGGTCTTACTCCCCTCTCGAGGCGTTGCATGATAGCAACTTAGCGAGTTCTTGTTTCTACAGTTCTCATGATCTCTCCTCATGCACGTCGGGCCATCTTAAACCTTCAGTGTTGCATGGTTTTAGAGTTACTCGCTTCGGTGAGACTTCTATAAGGTCGTCCATTCCGTCCGTTACATATATCATAATTAATCATTACTCGCTGTTTCTACCTCTTTTCCCCCAAGCGCACCATCGGTGCTTCCTTGATGTAAGACAGGGTTGCTTTGCTTATAGCATGCTAGCCCCATTAGTCCTACAGGAATTATCTCCACAACCTCTGTTTACTATTTATCTCATACTCGTATGGTAGACATTACGTCATTACCAGGACCTCCGGTCCTAAACATTACACCAAAACACTAAGTCTTATTCTCTACATTTAACATAGTTCTCATAGCACCCACATCGGATCTTCCCGATCAGGAGAGTTATCTCCGTGGTGTTTCTCCTTTCATTGTCTCACTAGGTAGTACTCGAGGTACGGGCTGCGGCGGGTGGGGTACCATTGCAAATTTCCCGGGATGCTCTCCCATCAAGTGCGAGTGTTTCAACAGTCTTCGCGTTACTTGGGGTTGCTGGACCTTCACCACCTTCCGCTGCTCCGTGTTCTTCCTTAGTACTGTTACCCAGACCTCTCCCTGACATAAGTCAAGAGGACGGGTTAGACCTTTACTCGGTCTAATACCGTAGTCTCGGTCGTTTAATATTAAAGTGCCTCTACGGCTATGGTGTGCAAGCTTTAAGCATTGCATCAACCCCGCAAGGTCACGTATCCTCACAACGTTTTCCCGTATTCCCAAAACCTATGCTCACTGTATAAGTCCTATTATCTCTTGTCATCAGAGCGGTACTCCGCTCTGATACCACTTTTGTAACACCCCTACTCTAATCGGCTCCTAAACATCTTACTTAACAATATAATCGCAGCGGTAATCTCAACAATTGAACTACTGGTGTCACCGTTCTTACTCGCCTATACGAGTAATAACGTGCTTCCTGATATACTCTTAAATACGAAACAATTTCTCGCAGTGACAACAAGAGATAGATCTAACTTTCCCAAACCAATATAAGATACATTCACAGTGAGCGTTCTAAGTATCCCAATCCTATACACGTTTCTAAGTTCGTATCAAAATGCAACAGTGCATATTTAAATAACTGTAATTAAACTACCCAGCGCGTCCCTCTCTTTGCTGACACCGGAAGCTGCATACCTGCAAAAATGGTTGTTTGTGGTATGGAATCAGCCCCTGCTGAGTATGTTACTACATGACTGTCATGCCCCCTCGGACCCTCAGTTATTTGGTCGAGAGCATGCAATTCATTTTCATGCAAGTTTTAATGTTAAAACTGTAAAGCAACAATATATATTGCAGTAAACTCAAATAACAAACAAGCCCCCGGCTTCACACATCGCATCGAATAAACCACTGAAAGCGCCACAACGCTTATAGGAGTACAGAGACTCCATTCCAACAAACACTTAACAGTTCATAATTGAGTTCGGCGACTCACTCGACCAAACAATCCACCATAAACCACACATGAGTACAACGACTCGACACATCCAGTTCACAACACACAATATGAGCACAATGGCTCGTTCAAACAAATCCACCAACATACCACACATAACCACAAAGCACAACCAATGAACAACAAGGCGAAACAACGAGAATTATAAACGAGTATAAACCCTCATCTTTGGCATGCAAGCCCAAATAATGTTCGCCTAATGTACGAGTTGATATAGTCGTTCATAATTGTTCAGTCATGTCTAATGACAACGTCTCGTTAGAACGACGTGTCTCTAAGTTACCCATCTCTTATGGCGGGTCACCCACGGCAGTAGCCACTCCAGCGGTAGAGTCTCCGACCTACGAACAATCTGTAGTTCGTTGGAAATTTATCCTGATACTTACGGTTACCACACGGTATCCTAGTATCGTTAATGGATCACAGTTCACAGTAAGAGTCACATCCTCTTGATAAACTTATCTCTATACCATCGCATCGTTTTATTATTTTCCTTAACACAACAGACTAAGGTCGTTAGTCCAATCCTGAGTATGTCGACTCGGAATCCAGTGTTAGATACGAGAGCGGCGTTAATGCGGCCAATGCTCCGTATATAAGTCTCAGATAGAATATATATCTTATTATTCTGATGCTACAACGTTTTACTTACGTTACTTATATTACACATATAAGATAGCATCATTGCCGCTAGTTCGTTTTATAATATGTTCATATATACGAACGGTACTGTTATCGCACGACAGTAATAACAAAGCAGCATTAATACACAACTCAAGCATATTAATTCACACAAACAGACATTCAATCTTATCACAGATTTTCACACAATGTCTGAACTGAGGAAATCCTCAGAGACAATCAAGCCACATAAATAACATACCGTTCACCCTGATTGTATTACGGTGGAGTATGATTCAGCTAGATCCGATGCTCCTCGTGTCGTCTCTAACAATCTATCAATATGCATCACACTGTGCATCAGCATCTCATACTAACAACACACTACGGTACCCCGTACCATTACTAATCCATCCCGGTTTATTCCCCGTTACTAACTGATAACGTTTGTCGGGTTTTCGGTTTAACTCGGGATTTGGAACAACGTCATATTGCATGCGTGGTTACGTCGAGTATATTAATATACTTAACTTTAAACGTTTGTTACCACATGTAATTTAATACACATTTGTACATTGTATAGCTTGTCACTATATTGCATGTATAATCTTAATCATTTTATACATCTCACCTTAGTATTTATTTTTCCTAAGGTTTGTTTTTCCACCACCCATTTTAATACATGGTTTTCTAACCATATATATCATTCTTATATACATTTTTCTGGTATGTGTATATATTTACCACAAGGTAATTCCATGAGTTATAAATTCTTGTATTATATGTTACATTTTTATCATCTTTTACTAGATGCCTTTTCCCTTTAGTTGTACTATATTGTACAACTTATATTAAGATTATTATCCTAATATTATAACATTTTATGTTGTATCTTAACAACTCCCAAGGTTTAATTAACAAATTCCTTGGTTTATGAATCCTATTTATTTATAGTTTGTCACATTACTTAATGTGATTATTCTTACTTTTATTAATCCCATCTAAACAAATAATTGTTATAACATTTATAACATTATAGACTTAGTCTAGGATTCATTTTCCAACCTTTAATATTTCGGTACAGCCCTTGAATTTATTTAAATTCTATTTTGACCACATAACATTATGTAATGTTATGCCATGTACTAATATCATATATTATGATATTTTTATTCCCTTTAATTTATAACATATAGTTTTTATGCAAAACTATTTATTATTGCCGCATGGGCACCTTATAAAAACTTTATTCTTTTCATATACCATACTCTCCTTTATTTACAAATTCACCCCATTATTTATACCATGTTATATATCTCATAAAATATAACATTTTAACTTATAAAATGGTATAACCTATGGTTATATTTTTTGTAAATTCCGAACAGACCCAATATTATTCTATAATTGTCATTTGGCCCAATTTATAACATATAGTTTGATAATAACATTAAAACCATATATTATACAAATATCTCATTAAATACTCTTATATAATTCTAAAAATCACCAAATTTCACCAAAGGGTTATAATTACCCTTTCTAACCCATATATAATCGGTTATTACCATTCCACCACATCTTTTATTTCAAAGTGTCATAATGACATAATAACTATATATTATACATATATAGTTCATTCTAATTCCAAAATCAACTCAATAAATTCCTAATAGCCCATGGGTGTTTATAATACCATTTTACACCCTTTATTTTCGGTAATAACATATTCACCACATATGTTATAAAATTGTTACAATTAAATTCATAACTTGTTATAAAACCTTAAATAAGTTATCTAACTTATTTAATTTGGTCAAAACCTACCATATGGTCAAGGTTGACCATCTTAATATTTCTTTGACCATTAATTTCTATATATTACGGTTTACACCCATAACTTTCATAAATTACCATTTAACCCCCAAAACTTTATATAATCTTATAATTTTTATATAACTCCTTTAAATCTCCAATTTTCGGCTATATCCTTTTATAGCCCCCAAATTTTAATTTAATTACACTATAACCCCAATAATATGCGGTAGTGCATATTTAGCACCTAAACTTAATTAAAAGCTTATAAATGCATAAATAAAATGGCCTAAAGTACATGGCCTTATTACAAACATTGGCTTATAAAATAAATTACACATAAATGTCCATAAAAGCCTTAAACTCTCGGCCCTTACACATATGTTTTCTTTATTTACCAATTTTCCACATAATGTCTTAAATTTGATAATTATGCTAATTAATTTGTTATAAAATTTACTAAACCATTCCTTAATCACCTAAGGTCAAAATAAGACCTTAAATACCTTGTTCACTCACGGCAAAATTTATATAAATATGTATAAACACATATTAATATACCAAGTGAAGGTTTAAGTGATTTATACCTTGTTTTTGCCTAGTATAGGCCTTGTTGGCCACGGCTGTATGGAGATCTATTTTCCACAGATTAGTTTACATGATTTCAAACAGCAATTAAGGCATGATTAGTCTCCAAGCAAGATCTAACCATAAGAAGTGTTTAATGTCAATTTTCAAGGTAAAATTTACCTTGGAACACCAAGGTATACAAGGTTAATCTCGGCCTGTATTTACAGTAGGCAAAGAGTGTTAAAAGATCTACTAAAACGAAGCTTTAAACTGGTATAACTCAGATTCGAAGATAGCTAATCTTTACCTTGTTTAAAATGCCTAAAATGGTGTTTTTGGCTTGGATCTGGTTATACTTCGAAGCTATTGATGTACCAACTGGATAAGTATGTTAAGATGAAGATTATAAGCTTAGAAACAAAGTTTCACAGCCGAATTTGAAGGGAGTCAAAAGATATGTGCTTAAAGCACATTTTTATACCTTAAGGACAAGATTAGCTTTCTCCACCTTCTTCCCTTGTTAATGCCGAGATACACCCTCCATTTAACCTCCATAACAACCTAAGAACATTGATGGAAGTTTTTGATGCTTTGCTCCATGGAAAGAGGAAGAAATTGTGAAGAAAATGAACATTTAAGAGCTTAATAAGCTTACCAATGGTGATTGCTGTTATCCTCTGAGTTTGGCTGTGTTACCACGAAAATGGAGAAGCAAAGAGAGGTGGGGGGCTGCTGGAATCGGCTGGGAAGCAAGGTGAGTGAAGAAGAATGATTGGAAAGGCTTAATTAAAATGGAAAAGTAATAAAAGTAACTTTTACTATTGCAAATTTGGTATTAGGTAGCTAATTTGTCTAACAATGATTATGAGCTGTCTCCTCTCCTCCTTGCCTGTCGACTTCCTTGGTCAATTGGGCCAATTAATTGACCATTGACCATACTTGGTCAATATTGACTCGAACGGGCCCCACTTTAGGGTTTTATTAATATTTTAATATTAAATTTGTAAAAATTCGTAAATTTCTGGAATTAAATTCCTAATATGATATAATATGATAAAATATCATATTTAAAGGTAATTATAACCTTTAAGCCCATTAAAACCCAATTTAGAAGGCAATCTCACAAAAACGTGCTTTAAGGTGTTTTAGTGCACATTTTATGTTGCAAGGTGCTTCTGAGATTAGCTTTCTTTGATAATAGTTTTGTTGTGTTCCTTACTTCATTATAATGCTTATGAATCCACTTTGGATTCTATTTGAGGTCATACAATCTTCATGGTGCTTTAAAGCACATTTTTGGCTTTACCGATCTTAAGGCGTGTTTTGCCTTGTTGAGATCTTTTAGATTGTTCCCCAATAGTATTTAGATGTTTATTAATCATCTTAGATCATTAGTAGATCATTTAATTAACTTTTAAAGGTATGGGGTATTTCACTTAGGCAACCTGGTGTTGGTCAGTGCCTTTTGTAGTCTAGGGTATTTCCTGTCAAGTGAAATCCCTTCGGTGTCTTAACCGAGTGTTTGTTCCAGCTCCTGTATTCTTATCTTGACGCTTTGTTTGACTGTTGTAATCCAGTCACCCTCAAGGATTGCTCCTGGGTGTTGTTAAATTATGTCGTTACATCCGGCCAATGTTTATGATATGTTGTCCACTGTACCGTCTTGTGGTATCGTACTTGAGTTGTCCCTTTTTGGGTTATAACGTCTCCCGTTCTTGGGTAGACTGTTTACACTTGCTCCTAGTGCTTAAGACCAGGTTTGATATCCCCTTCAATGATGGATTATACTTGTGGTAATCTTGGGGTTGCTCTTGGGAATTCCGCCCCGTTTGTTGAGCATTGTTAGGTTCACGTTAGGCATTCACCTTACTGTGTTTAGGCTGGGTATTCCATCCAGCTGTCAGGTAGTTGCTTGGATTATTTGAGACATATCTAATGTTTATACTTACTAGTATGTGCTCTTTGCACTTCCTAGTTCTTATTCATCATCTTCAGATGGATTCTCTGAGTTCCTTTATACTTGATCGTCTGAGGTGTCCAGCTGTTCTGATTTGAACTCACTCATGGTCCGTAGAACGGAGTTGACTACTTCCCGTGTGTCGCACACTACATGTATACATACGTGGGGTACCTTGTTGATACGTTACCACTTACCCAACTATATGTCAGGCCCACAAGCTCCTTCGGAGTGCGGTTGTCCCACATCCCGTAATTGGGTACACTCGTAGTGTTCGTCACACGCCTAGGTGAAGTATTCTATTGTCAACTCCTCTTGTATCATTCCATGATACTCACCGTAATGTTGTTGGTTTGGTTTAAAAATCCAAGGTTTTAAAGAAAGGTTGTGGTTTTGAAAGAAAAATTTTGGGTTTTAAAATTATGGTTCAGCGTTAAAAGAAGTCCCTCATGGCATAGCCATGTTTGAGGTCTTGACCAAGTCTAGCTTCTCGCTGACTGGTATGTTCTAAATACAGTGGTCGGGCCGTTAGGCCTTTCCAAGGTTCCATGCTTCTAGTTGTTAGGATGTGTGATCCTGTAGTTGTTTCATTACGGTCACAGCACATTACTATGTACTTGTGACGTGTTAGGGTTCCTCTGTATGTTCCTGTCCTTGCTGCACTTGCTGTGGCAAGTGCGTGGTACTGGTGGTTTTTGAGTAATCCTATACCGATCACGGTATGGTTTCTGCTTGTATTTGATAGTCTTGTTGACTCTTCCCTTGATCTTATTGATTTATGATTGGGATACTCGATCCTTTTAAGTAGCTTCTCATTGATCTTGACATGGTTGTCTTGGTCGGGGTACTTCTCCAATCCTTAGGAATCCCCTTTTATTTAGTTTTATGTTTTCCCTTGTTGCTCGTTCCCGCTGGTTTACCGTGGTTATTTAGCCTTAGCTTGTTTAGGCACTACCCTTGTAGTCCTATCGGTTCATATCCCGTGGATGTTCTTGTAGTTATCTGAGCTATATTGGCCAGGTATTGCAACCTTCATGGCGTCGTAGTTTTGTAGTTAACCGCTTCCGACTATGTCCTTAGTCGGCTAGCATACCGTTGGTGGTATTATTCAAGTATTACTATCCCGTAGACTTGTGTCTCGGGTTCCGTTACTGCTCCCTTTTCCATTCCGTTGCACGGTTAGTGCTTCTTCCTTGTTGTTGGTTGACTAGCTAGGTTTCGCGACTGCTAAGCACGTCACCCCATGCTGTTGTAAGTGGCAGCCTCCTTGTGATTGGAGTGCTCATCCTACCGCTATTAAGTGCGGGTATTGTTGTTCAACCAGGATCCATCCCCGGGACTCCAATTCTTGGAATCTACCATATGTCGGTTCTTGTTTACTGTGTGATTGCTTCACAACTGCCAGATCGGGTTTTCCCCGAGTATGAGAAGGCTTTTCTTCTCCCTTGTGTCTTTTTGAAAATCATACAAGGGGTTTGTGGAGGGCAGGTCTGGTGTTGTAAGTATCTGGTACTCACCGGTAGTTCCTCACTAGCATCTCTCTAATGCTAACACTCAGCCCTTAGCCCTAAGCTTCTAATTCCTAACTCGGTATTTCCTAAGCTCGGTATTTCCAGTCATCAGAGCGATACTTCGCTCTGATACCACTTTTTGTAACACCCCTACTATTAATACAAACATTACCGTCCAATCTCCTCGTGCTTTCAGAGTCATGCAGCGGATACATACTTACATACAGTGGGTGATACAACGCCGTTAGTCACCCACGTGACTAACAAGGCTACTACTTTTACATACAGCATCGGTCTGATGGACCGGAATCCCGAGTACTACACATTTACATTGCATACTCCATTCATCAATCGAATACTACCATGTTCCATTCAACGCTTTACTCCATCATAACCGCACAATACAAAATACATAACCGAGTTACTAGGTTCCCATTACAATACAATGCTTCTTCCAAGTTCATATGTACTCATTAAGAGTCTAACCACTACCCATTCCTCACAACTACTTACTTCCTAAGTACAAGGGGTGTGCTAATTAGTACACCTCTACATTCTACTACTACTATCAAAATGTAGTCACCGGTCTCGTGCCTTGACCATATCCTCTTCGGGTACTTGCACACTAAAAACGTTCCCCCGAGGGGGTCAGCATTCGCTGAGCATGATAACCGCATACCCCGCGTACTAGTGAGGGTACGCTGACCACTTGGTCGAATACATGCGATTGATTTCATTAAAACATACATGCATACATGCTCTTATACATAACATTACAATACATTACGCAAGGAATACATACATAAACATCAATACACGCTCTTCAAGGCATACATGGTAACCCATACAAGTCATCAAATACATCCTTACCTTTCCGAGATCCGTGATACCCAATACATATACAATACATATGCAATACATACACGATACATGTCCTTGTTAGCTCATGTTGGTCCACCCGGGTTGATCGGGTGGAGATTACTCTTTTACTCGTTCCACAGTACTTACGCATACATACTCATACATACTTACTTACTTACTTACTCTTACTCATGTTAAGTCGTCGGGACCTCCGGCCCGGGGACTACTCCGTCCCACCACCGGGATTTACTTGACTCACCAATCCGGGATGCTACCCATTTAAGGGATTTGGGCCGCGGACCCGTTTAAGAGTCAGGAATCGGATCCAACCTCTTGTGTCTCCTCATCCTCACGCGTGGCCGAAGCTATATCGGACTTCTACTCATTCCAGTTTACTCACTTAAGTTAGAAGTTAGGTAGTTAGGAATTAGCAGAAGTCATTCATACAAGCCACATACACAATTACAATGCTCAATACTCATTTATACGAAATACAACACGATACTTAAGTACAATACAAGATTCGAATACAATTCATCATCATTCATATGTTTCATGAATTATACAAACTAGTGTTCAAGACAATAAATATCAAGAACAACATAAGTCAAGCACAGATAAGTGCAATATAGTCTGATTCATGCATTTATCTTATTTAGGTGATCAAATAAGCACACAAATCGGGGTAACCAGATTAGGATACAGGGCATGAAGAAATCATACCGTTCACCGTCGTACTTGTATCCCAACGTTCCTCCGGTGTTCACAATTCAAATTCCTATGATATACATACAATCGAATGATTAATCTAACTATCATTAACTTAATTCGATTACTCTTACGTTTCCTAACTCATACTGACTAAGTCTTTACCTTCTTTTCACTTATATTTCATTTACTTACTTTTCATTACTCATCCATGGTTTACTTACATATATATATATACATATGTATAGGTGGGTATACACACACATATATATATATATATACTAGTTATAATCCTATAGTTTTTTTTTTGTAAGTTATGGGTCGTCCGACCCACCGTCCGACCCAAGCCCTGGGTCGGACCATTCCAGTAGATTTTCGGTCATGTTATCCAAGCCCCGTACGACCCACGTTTGACTCACCCTCTGGGTCGGACGAAGTCAGAATGTTTACATTTCGTTACTCAAGCCTTGTCCGACCCACGGTCCGATCCAGGCTCTGGGTCGGACGGTAGCAGATTGTGCTACAGGCCTTATTTTTCCTTCCCAATCTCACTCATTGCTTCCCCAATCTTCCTACATACACCCTAACATGTTTTAGTACTATTTAAACATTCTAAATCACCTTAATTCATCCACCGGATCCTTTACTAAATCCATCAAAAACTTACGCAATTCTCTCACTTCTTTTCCAACACTTGTAACAGTTTTTGTTACACTTATGCTACAGATTTTGAAACTCAATTCCCACATCCAATACTTCTACTACCAATACCATTACTAGCATCCCAAATACATTTCCAAGCCATTACATTACCTATACCCAAGTCCAACTCTCCTCTTACCAAATCTTGCACACTAATTCTTCCTAGTTCTACAATGCAATTTAATACCTCTTTGCTACAGATTTTGGTTCCTACCTCCTCCATACATAATTTCCTCTCCTAATGCCATTTCCAAGGCCTACAATGCATTGCCTCACCTCTACAAGTCCGACACTCACTCCCTAGGTCATGTACATAAGTTCTCCTAGTTTCTCCAATATATACCATTCCACAACTCTTGCTATAGATTTTACACTCCCTATTTCTCATACTACTACTACCTCTTCATCACTACTAAACATACCTACTAACTCCAATACACACCTTGGTTTTCCCATTCACCAAGTCATCCATACATGTACATATCCTACCAAAATTCTGCCATAGTTCATCTACTTTTCTTACTTGGCCACACATACCAACTCTCACCAAATTCATTCCTCAACTAGCCACACCCATACAAGGGTCCTACCAGCAATCAATACCATATACATTCACCAATACTTCTTCAAATACCAATACTAATACTCATACACAATCATTTGGATCCAAGGCCTACAATTCACATACTAATTCTCAAATACTCAATCCTCCTCACAAATACTCAACTTCCAATACTACAATACCAATACAAGATTTTGGGTTCTTTAGTTAGTTTGCCCATTTTCACTAGTCTAATGCATTAAATTAACATTAGTAAGGAGCTCTTACCTTGAGCTTATAATTCCTTCATTCCCTTTCCAATTCTCCTCTTCTTTCTTTCTTGCCCAAATCGGCCACATTGGGAATGGAGTTGCCAAACTCCATTCCCATCACCCAAAGCACATAAAATACGTGTAATTAATATACTAACCCCTTAATTGATGCTAGTTAAAAAAAACGTTTAGAACAAGATTTCTAGGGTTTACCTTTGGAATGTCTTAGAAGGGATTTTAGCCCTTGGTTCAAGAAGGTGAATCCACCACCATTGCAAGGTTGATATTATGCTCAAAGGAGAGAGAGAAAATGGAGTGTTACAAGGAGGTAAAAATCGGTTATGAGCAAGGATGGAGAAATATGAGTTCTTTCATGGAGATTTTTACCTTAATGGAGAGAGGAGACTCCAAGCTTTACATTGGTGCCATTTTCTCTTTGAATGGGGAAAACCCATGGAGATGAACTCCCTCATTTTTGGATTTTGAAAAGAGAGAAGTGTAGAGGATGATGAGGGGATTACAAATACGTAATTATTTTTGTGATTGGAGCTCAAATGGAGGTAGAGCATGGGGGAGAAGTGAGAGTTGCCATTGGAGCTTCTTGAAGCTCTCCAAAATCGCCCAACAGAGGGAGAGAAGAGAGAGAATTCGGTGGAGGGGGAAGAGGAAAGAGAGAGGTGAGTGAAAATGTGAGAGTGAGGTGAGAGGGAAGGGAATAAAGTAGTTTTTACTTTATTGCTTTTTGCTTTGGGCTCTCTTATTTAATTAGCTAGTTACATGTGTGTGTGAGGGAGTTATTTGACTGATAAAAAACCGGCCCCCTACAGTTACACTAGTTGGAGCGTTTTTCGTCTTTTACAGAAAACACTCGTTATTTTACCCGGTTTAGGTACTATTCACTAACCGGGCTCGTTTTCCGGAATTTTCTTGTTCAATTATTTTTATTGGTTATTAAGCTTCCATAAATGTTTAATAATTAGTATTTAATGATTTATAATTTTTACGGGTCTGTTTGACCACTTAAAGTCACGTTTCCGAGTTTTCTCGAAAAACGTGCGTTAAAGCTCTATTAGCGTTTTAATACATTATTTGGATCTGTTTTCTTCGGGAGTTGTTCCCATATATTATTTAGGTCTTATTAAACCTTTAGAATCCATATAATGCTCTAACCGAGGTCTCATACCTCCTATGGTTATTTAACACTTATTTAGCATTTTCCGCTTTTTAAGCGTTTATTTATTCTTTTGGATTTATTTTTCCTTTCCAGTATTATTTAGGTACCATTAGGCCCTTAAATACGTATCAGATTAATTTTAATCCCTATATTTAAGTTCGGGGTATTTCATACTACAATAACATGTACCATGTGATCCCCTCCTCGGGTATTAGCCCTCCCCTTGGCTTAGGCCCCACACTGTTGAGAGAACAAGCAACACTTCTGAGACAATTCCTACTTTGATGGAAGTTTGACAAACAGTTCTACAATGTGATGGGCCCAAAGCTCTGGGATTTGACGGTTATAACATGAGATTTGTGGAGAAGATGTGGCATGTTTTAAGAGATGAATTTGGGGGTGATGTGAGAAAAAATTTCACAACCTCCAAGCTTGAAAGAGGGGGCAAACATCACTTGGATAACGTTAATCCCAAAGAAGCCCGAGGCTCTACACCTTGAAGACTATCGTCCATTCGGTATGGTAGGATGTATTTACAAGGTGATAGCAAAACTGCTCAGCAACCGTCTAAGCCCTTACTTGCCCAAGCTTATTGGTGAGACCTAGTCTAGTTTTGTGAAGGGTAGAAACATTCTTGAAGGGCCACTGATTGCAAATGAAGTGATAATATGGTTAAAGAGAGGCAAGAGAAAAGGATTGTTGTTAAAGATTGACTTGAAGATATCATATATGACTCTATGCCATGGTCTTTCCTTGATAAGATGCTAGAATGCATGAAGTTTGGCAACAAATGGAGGAATTAGGTTACTGAATGTGTCATGACTGCAAGAATATCGATCTTAGTGAATGGGTCTCCTACAAAGCCATTTGATCCGAGCCGAGGTTTGAGACAAGGAGACCCTCTATCACCAGCCTTGTTTATTATCACGATTGAAGTATTAAATTGGATTATTACAAGGGTAGAGGAACAAAATAGCTTCACGGGGTTAGAGGTTGGAGTCAGGCAGGTAAGGGTTACACACTTGTAGTTTGCAAATGATGTGATGCACTTTTGTAAGATTAGCAAAGATGAGTTAGTACATTTGCATAAGATTCTCATAATATTTACGGAAATGAGTGGATTGAGATTGAACATGGAAAAATCTAAGGCCTTTTGCATCAACGTGAGTGCAGATGAGATCCAAATGGTACAAGAGTTATTCAGCTGTCAAGTGAGGGAGCTTCCGGCATTCTATTTAGATGCCCATTGGGAGCCAATACTAGTATAGGTCTACAAACGGGAAGGTTATTTCAGTTATCCGAATAACCGTTCTTTTTTTCGGATTCGATCACCTTATTTTTAACCGTTTTACAAAAGTTTGGTTATTTCAGTTAAAACGGTTATCTGTAATAAAGTACTGTAACACCCCAACCGCTAATCCTATTATTATCCTCTAATCTCCTCTATAATTACTCTACTCGTAGCGGGATTGTTACATACTCACGGCGGGTGGTACAACTCCATTAGCCACCCAATGAACGGCCTGATGAATAGCATATACCGAGCAATACAAATACTTCTATTACATTACCAACATTTACTTACACGCTTGGATTACCGAGTATACAAAAGAATATTAATTACATCCCACTTTTAGAAGCCTAACAAAAGCTATGAGTTTATCTAACACCTCAACTTATAAAACCGGATTTATCTCATAAACCACCAATTACTTATATTAACATTGTAGCAGAAATTTCTACAAGATGGTGTTACCGTTGTTAGTCACCCACGTGACAAACTAGGCATCCTAAATTCTCCAAGATCTGGCTACAGTCTGATGGACCCGAATATACTGAACATTAGTGTATACTAAATCTTAATCAAATACATATTCTTAGTACAAGTATCTTATATCCTAATACATCATACTATATCTCATACCATTTACTAAACGAGTGTACATGCACCTGATCCGATTCTCAAGACGGTCGTCTTCTGTCATTCACCTGTAAAATAAATATGGATGCCCCTAGGGGCTCAACACCTTTGTTGGTACGATTAACTTATAGCCCCCAAGCTAACGGGGCTACGATGACTACTTGTCGATAGCATGCGGTTGATTATTAATACAACATAAATAAGAAGTACAATAAACACCACACCACATATGAACAATTATAGTTCAAACACAATGAATGTCTTAAAAGTGTTCCTTAAGTAAGTGAGTTAGTTTTTAACTCAAGTCAAGATTTCTCTTATTCTCATATCCACCCTTATCTCAGTGTACCAACCTTTCTTTAATTAAACTGGTTGTTTCTTAACTCAATGTTTATCTTTGTTGGGTCAAAAGTAACCCTAGCCAATGAGCTGTCAACTCCATTGGGTTAAATAAACATTATTTCTTAAATTTAGGATTTAGGAGATCCCACCACACCATCTTAATCTTGCCTCCCACTTAGAACCGTAATCCAAGGTGGCCGAGTCTATTTGTCGACTCTAGGCGACAAGTCAGAAGACAAGTCTCAATGGAGGACGAACCTGATAAGGATACCGACCTCCTAACTCAACATGCATGACCGGAGTCAGTCCCGGATTCCTCACCCCCCAAGTTCCAGTTAGTAGAAGTCTCAATGACGGTGTTTGTTAGTTAACCTCTTTCGGTTACTAGCAAACCAATGTTAGGGAGTGTTCCTTATTCTCATACATTTCCTTACTAAACATTGTTAGTAAGTTCTCAAGGTAAGTTGTGTTAGTGCATCACAATCACACAACAAACACAATATTCCGGTTGCATGCTTTATCTTGTTTAGTCGAAACATTTAAACAAATAGCACACAAGCCGAGGGACACCTCGTTAGTAAGCAGGCTACAAGAAAACCATACCGTTCATCGTTGATGTTGGTTGTCTATTCTCCTCCGGAGTTCCTCTTACTCAAACCCTAAAACATTAATCGAATCGGGTGGTTAATTCCTTGTAATTAACCTAGCTTATTTAATCACTAAGGCGTCGTTTGACTGTTAGCTGAAAATCAACAATATGTAGCTTTATGTAAAAGCTTACCATGGTTAACAAATAATAAATTGACAAGTCATTTCTATAACCACTTATAAACTGACACCTATTGTACTTGATTGGAGGAAATAACATTAAGCTTGTAAATGTGATGAGAGAACGGCCCCTAAGGATTTCCAACTAACAACCTCTAAGTTATTGTAGTTTAAACTTAATCATATAAGTTAATCACTTCTCATTATACCTCATACTTGTTCACACCTCCAATGACCATAAAATTCCACCAAACAACTCTTAACAACCATATAATAGCATTACCCAACAAGCCCCCTTCATTTACCATCTAAAAAGCACACTTCCTTTGTAAAATTGCCTGGTCTGGGACATGGTCCGGGTCTGTAGTCCCGGACCAATATCTTGCCTTACTCTCGGGACTTATTTATGGGTGGTCCGGGTCTTGGTACCTAACCTAGGTCCCGGACCACTTCTAGAAGACACTCTCGGTAGTTTTTTTTTGTGCTGGTCGGGACTTATTACAAGACCTAGGTCCCGGACCAATCTAAACATGGTTTTTCGGCAGATTTTTAGTGCTGGTCCGGGACTTTATCCAACGACCTAGTCCCGTACCTGATAAGCGAGAAATACATCTACTTTTAGGACTTTAATTCTTCCTATTTTCATAGCAATTTGTGTCGTATTTCTCACTTATCATATGATTTTCCTAGATTTATGTTTTGATATGAATTGATATATTTTATGTGTTAAATGTAGGAAAAAGCCATGTAAATGGATAGATAATCTCATGAGCTTTCCAACGCAACAAACGGCGAGTAAAACGGACTTATAACGAAGAATCGGGAGCGGGTTGAAGATTGCAGTACATCGGTATATATATATATAATACCGCATACTTGTCCGCCTATGACAACCGCCTGGAACTCGCGCGGACAAGAAGACAGGCGCGACACATACACGTCCGCATGGATATGGCGCGGACGGCAGGCGGACAAGAAGACAGGCACAGACACACACGTCCGCTTGGTTCTTGCGCGGACGAACATGCGGACAGGGTAGTGGCCGGGCGGACATAAGGATAATCAGAGACGTCCGCGTTTGATTTAGGCGGACGCAAACGCAGACGCAGAGGCGGGCGAGATTGGAGAAGTTTTCTTCTTCGTTCTTCGCGGCGTCTTCTTCTTCCTTCTTCGCGGCGCCGCACTCGAACTGCTCCTTCATTAATTGCAGACGGCACCGCACTCGAACTGCTCCTTCATTAATTGCAGACGGCGCCCACCTTAATTTGTGCACGCGTGACGCCGGCTCTGCAATCAATTGCTGCTGCACGATCATGAATGAAATCTCTGACTACGATTTTCACGGATCTGCTTACCAACTCCACCGCCATCTTGATTCTCCCCGAATTTCTTCATTATCTGCTTCTCATTTCCTCAGCCTATAAAAACCCACGTCCTTCTTCAGTATTTATCATCCCTTCTTAAATCCAAAGTTCACAACATCTCACCACGCCAGTTCACAACACTTCATCAGCTCTCCGGAGCGCTCACCACATACGCTCTCCATACTATCCATCGACCACATCCATTTCTCTTCTCCCCTTTTTCTCCATTTTTATTTGTTTTACCACCACACCACATCTCTGCCATTAATTAGTATTATTATTACGAACGACGAGGATACAGAGGCGGAGCTAGGATTCAGAGTCAACTTGCTAGCTGGAGTTTTCTATACCCTTTCTCTTATTTTGTTAAAACGTTGTTTATATATAGTTATGTTTAATTAATAAACTTAAGCCCTCCCAGGTTTGGGATGCGAGCCTATTTTGTATAATTATGTTATGTTAAGCTTTCCACTATGATTTTATCTAAAGTAGTAGTTTAATTCCAGTTCTTCATCTGCTTTAATTCTCTGATCAATTATTAAAGCAATATTTGTAGTTTTCTAATCAACATGCGAGAGCTGAGATAGATAACAAGACGTGGGAAGATAAACCTGATTAACAGCTAGAAGCCTGATTCGGCCTATAGGTTAATTAGTCTCAAATAGAAGCTGTTCTTTATGCGATTGGTTGTGTCCGGATTAGAGCATTAGTCTGCTGCTAGTTCTAACAACTGGTTAGGGTTCGTTAGATTTAGTCGTCAACGAATTATTTATAGTTTCTGAGTTTATTACTTAAGTGGTAAAGTTTATATTAATATAATTGATAAAATAGGTGAGCAGAACAACCCGGGGTGCTTTCTCAAAAACAAAAAGATTTATAATTTCTATTTTTATTATTTTGTTTTTGTTCAGGTTAGGATTTTTGATTATTTCTTCTCCTTAAAAAATGATAAAATCTATTTACTAGAAGTCTCAGTAAATTTAATCCACTATCAGTTATCCACAGCGAGGTCCCCAAGAGTACGACAACCCCACGAATCCACTATCCCGCAAAACGATTAGGTACACTGCCTAAGTGGTAGAAGTAGTCACATATTTCTCCATCAGTACCATACATTAAACTGTTAAATTTTACAGTTTTGAAGATCATTCCACACTTGTTATTTTGTCCAATCTTCTTCTAATCTCTCCACATGTATCCCGACGTGTTCTAACACCATTTAATATAGTGCATTAAGCACCCTCTTAATGTTTAAGAGTTGTTTTAATGGGTCTATGGGTTTTACTTAGTGCTCATTGCCTTAATTTGAACCTTGGTTAGAAGTATGGCAAGTGATCAAACTTCCTTGGCCGAATTCAATCAAGAGAAGGAGAAAGGAAAAGGCCTTGAAACATAAGGTAAATTGCTTGCCTTAATGTAATTTAGTGTCTTAAGGGAATGGTGTTTAGAAAGGTACCAAGATGTAGCCTAGAGCTTACATTACAATATGGTCTATATAACCTAGGAAAAGAATATGAACAAGCTTAAGAACTTGTGAACTTGTGACTAAGGAGCCAATGGAAAATGAGTTAGTAAATAATCATAAGGTGGATTATAAGAGCATTCATAATTGCTATGAGATAGAGTGTTATGTAAATGCAGGTTACAAGCTATATATGTGGGAAATTCAGGGTTTAGTTATGTTATTTAAGGGCCTAAGAGCCATGTCATTTAAGGTTCTAAGAGCCATGTCATTTAAGAGCCTTAGTGCTATGCAATTTAAGATTATTGCACGATATTGTGTTTATTAAGAATGGCTTGAATTGGGTCAGAAATATCATGAGTAAAGGACTTGATGTGTGTGTGTTGATTAGAGGATAAAAACTATGCATATGGGCATCATAATATACTAGACAAGCTATGGCAAAATTTGAGTAGAAACCAAGTGTTTTTGGTTGTAGTTGTGAGTTTTATGACCTAGGTAGTACTAGGAGTCATTAAAGGAGGTTTTGGTAGAAATGACTAAACAAAAGTGTTCTTGAGGATTCGAATGACCTAGAGTTGTCTAGGAGGAATTTGAGGTTAGGTGGGTGTATTAAACACACCAAAATCATGGTATGAGAAATGTTAAGACTTGTGCAAAAATCTGTAAGAAATGATGTATAATACCTTGTGATGATTTAGGTATGATCTAGTTTGTGTAACCTTGATGGTAATGAGTGGATTTGGGAGATGGAGATGGAAGTTGTCTAAGAAGGATTTAGCATGGTCAAGATGAGTGAGAAGAGGTGTACGGTGTTAAGAGGATGGCTAGTAATGCCTACGTATGTGCAATCTTGAAAAGGATGAGTAGAAAGTGTAAAGGAAAGGAAATTGTGCATGGAAATGAAATATGACTAAGCCTAGTACAACTATGTGGTAAACAATGTGTTATGAAGTTAGAATTGAAGAATTGAGGTTAACACACTCTAGGAAGAGTTGTGAAAAGAATTGGTAAGTAGTACCACATGAGATGAGGTTAGAAATGTGTTATAAGAAGAAAACGCAAGAATATTCAAGGTTTTAAGTGTAAACAAATTACAAATATTTGGGTGGATATGTAAGGGAGTTGTAAGCAATGAAGAGAGGGTTTAAGGTGTTTAAATGGTGTTAGAACACGTCGGGATACATGTGGAGAGATTAGAAGAAGATTGGACAAAATAACAAGTGTGGAATGATCTTCAAAACTGTAAAATTTAACAGTTTAATGTATGGTACTGATGGAGAAATATGTGACTACTTCTACCACTTAGGCAGTGTACCTAATCGTTTTGCGGGATAGTGGATTCGTGGGGTTGTCGTACTCTTGGGGACCTCGCTGTGGATAACTGATAGTGGATTAAATTTACTGAGACTTCTAGTAAATAGATTTTATCATTTTTTAAGAAGAAGAAATAATCAAAAATCCTAACCTGAACAAAAACAAAATAATAAAAATAGAAATTATAAATCTTTTTGTTTTTGAGAAAGCACCCCGGGTTGTTCTGCTCACCTATTTTATCAATTATATTAATATAAACTTTACCACTTAAGTAATAAACTCAGAAACTATAAATAATTCGTTGACGACTAAATCTAACGAACCCTAACCAGTTGTTAGAACTAGCAGCAGACTAATGCTCTAATCCGGACACAACCAATCGCATAAAGAACAGCTTCTATTTGAGACTAATTAACCTATAGGCCGGATCAGGCTTCTAGCTGTTAATCAGGTTTATCTTCCCACATCTTGTTATCTATCTCAGCTCTCGCATGTTGATTAGAAAACTACAAATATTGCTTTAATAATTGATCAGAGAATTAAAGCAGATGAAGAACTGGAATTAAACTACTACTTTAGTTAAAATCATAGTGGAAAGCTTAACATAACATAATTATACAAAATAGGCTCGCATCCCAAACCTGGGAGGGCTTAAGTTTATTATAAACATAATATATATAAACACGTTTTAACAAAATAAGAGAAAGGGTAGAGAAAACTCCAGCTAGCAAGTTGACTCTGAATCCTAGCTCCGCCTCTGTATCCTCGTCGTTCGTAATAATAATACTAATTAATTGCAGAGATGTGGTGTGGTGGTAAAACAAATAAAAATGGAGAAAACGGGGAGAAGAGAAATGGATGTGGTCGATGGATAGTATGGAGAGCGTATGTGGTGAGCGCTCCGGAGAGCTGATGAAGTGTTGTGAACTGGCGTGGTGAGATGTTGTGAACTTTGGATTTAAGAAGGGATGATAAATACTGAAGAAGGACGTGGGTTTTTATAGGCTGAGGAAATGAGAAGCAGACAATGGAGAAATTCGGGGAGAATCAAGATGGCGGTGGAGTTGGTAAGCAGATCCGTGAAAATCGCAGTCAGAGATTTCATTCATGATCGGGCAGCAGCAATTGATTGCAGAGCCGGCGTCACGCGTGCACAAATTAAGGTGGGCGCCGTCTGCAATTAATGAAGGAGCAGTTCGAGTGCGGCGCCGTCTGCAATTAATGAAGGAGCAGTTCGAGTGCGGTGCCGCGAAGAAGGAAGAA
The DNA here is from genome assembly GCA_023374045.1 of Limonium bicolor. Taxonomy (NCBI): domain Eukaryota; kingdom Viridiplantae; phylum Streptophyta; class Magnoliopsida; order Caryophyllales; family Plumbaginaceae; genus Limonium; species Limonium bicolor. The sequence continues at coordinate 357,400,075 of CM041776.1, forward strand.
GAAGACGCCGCGAAGAACGAAGAAGAAAACTTCTCCAATCTCGTCCGCCTCTGCGTCCGCGTTTGCGTCCGCCTAAATCAAACGCGGACGTCTCTGATTATCCTTATGTCCGCCCGGCCACTACCCTGTCCGCATGTCCGTCCGTGCAAGAACCAAGCGGACGTGTGTGTCTGCGCCTGTCTTCTTGTCCGCCTGCCGTCCGCGCCATATCCATGCGGACGTGTATGTGTCGCGCCTGTCTTCTTGTCCGCGCGAGTTCCAGGCGGTTGTCATAGGCGGACAAGTATGCGGTATTATATATATATATATACCGATGTACTGCAATCTTCAACCCGCTCCCGATTCTTCGTTATAAGTCCGTTTTACTCGCCGTTTGTTGCGTTGGAAAGCTCATGAGATTATCTATCCATTTACATGGCTTTTTTCCTACATTTAACACATAAAATATATCAATTCATATCAAAACATAAATCTAGGAAAATCATATGATAAGTGAGAAATACGTCACAAATTGCTATGAAAATAGAAAGAATTAAAGTCCTAAAAGTAGATGTATTTCTCGCTTATCAAACTTCCTCACACTTAGCTTTTGCTTGTCCTCAAGCAAATAGAGAATAAATATATCTCTAAGGCCGTAGTATCAAACCTCAGGATTAGACAGATGCAAAACAGAGCAAGCAAAGTGACAATCAAAGGAATAGTTCTGCTCCTGGTTGTAGGTTTTCGCAAACAGTGAAAAAGAATAATTTTTTTTAAAGCATGGATAAGTTAGACTACAAAATCTGAATGTAGATTAACTTGGGATCTTCCACCATTTCTTTCCTTTAACCTTTGGATGACAAGGGGTGTGAAGTAACGCCTTATTCCGCGATACCTTTCAACACCACATACTCATGATCAAAAACAAAAATTAAACTGCAATTAACTCTTTTCATATGCAAAAACATTCTTCTTCAAGAAATATATACAAAACAAACGAATAATTGTGAATTGCAGAGTTTTTTTTTTTTCGTAACCCAGACTTTTCTCTCTATCCTTGTAACGGTGTTGGGCCAACTATCCCTGATCACGAGACCTTAGGTAGATAGGTGTTAATGCACCCCTAGGACTTAATAACCGGATAGACGAGGCCTGCTTTTGTTAGGAAAATTTTTGATCAGCGGAGTACCTTGCCTTATCCTTTCATTCCAAACTTTCATATCATTTCCAAAATCCCAAGATAAACTAATTCAGTTTCCCCAATCAACTTAATCCACCAAATTTTTGGGAAAACAGATTCTTTTGAATAAAACTATATATACAAACAACCTAAAGCAGAAAGATTCTTGAGGTGGTCACCTGGCTTTACTTCAAAATTTATGCAAAAATTTTCACCCAAGAATTTAACATTTATAAGCACTCAGAGCAGTGATTCCCTCAATGCAAGAAGACAATTAAGAACATGTGTGGCATTAAGTGCAACTGGCATATTTTCAGGGAAAGGTCTAAACTTCCTCACACTTAAGAGGAGCAATGTCCTCATTGTTCATAAAATAATCAAGAAAAGACCTTTCAAAATATGCCAGACTCATGAAGAATTTCATTCAGGACAATCATGGACTGATATAATAATAATCATTAAGCGTGATAGACTGGACACAAACATTTAAAATAAAGAAACTGAGACTCCCCTGATATCGTAGATTGAGGAAGGTGTCCTTCCTCACACTTAAGTGCGAACAATGGGGGTAATAGCATTCCTCACACTTGCGTTTAAGCAAGTGTCCAGCCTTGGAGTTCTTCAGATACCATGATAAGAATTTCACCTGCACACACTACCCAAAAACAAACGCTAAAAAGCGTAACAGTAATATATAAACGTCGCAGCGGAACTAATCTAATACCAGGACCTTGCCATGGTCTAATCAACAAGAAATACCGCTTCTTAAAATATTTACAACCGTACATCCAAAATACTTACACCATCCGAGTTTAAAGTATCTCCAAAACCATACAATATTTTACAAGAACCACTATCAACAAACGGGTGCACAGGCGTTACCCGTACTCAAAATAAAATCCCACCTAGGGCTACCCGCTCCTACTCTCATGGTGTGACTTCATGGGCCGCTTACCTGCAAGTGTAAAAACAGCCCCCAAAGGGGGTCAGCACGAATGCTGGTACGACCCTCCCGTGGCCCCCAAGCTAACAGGGCTACGACGACTAATTGTCGATAGCATGGAAGTTGATTAGCATCAAAATCATAATATGAAATGCCATAAAACAACAAACCACAATGAACATAAATAGCTCATAAGCAAATGAACGACTCAGGCGTTCCCTTAATAAGTGAGTAAGATCTTAACTCCTTAAATCCACAAACTTCTTAACCTTATAATTGCCAACCGTTCCACTATTAGATAGGTTAGCCCTTAATTGGTTGCTTATTTTTGTAGGGCTTGGTTAACCCTAGCCGGTAGCAGTGCACTATCCGGCAATAAGCTACCTTTCTTAATGTAGGTGCCCCCCACGCCATCCTTAATGTGCCTCCCACCTCAAACAGTACTCCGGGTGGTCGGGTCGGTTTGTTGACCCTAGGCGACGAGTCTAATGACAAGTCTTGTTTGGAAGTCGGATCTGATTCAGATACCGACCTCCCCCAATACACATGTGCCGGTACCATTCCGGATTCCTCACTCCCACCCCAAGTTACGGTTAGTGAAAGTCTTAAATACCAAGTGTTAGTTAAACCTTGACGGGTATTAACCAACAATCACCAATGTACAAATCCTCTCCTTAACTTAATAAGTATCAAGCTTAATTAGTAACTATCCTTAAGCCTCGTGGGTTAGTGTAAAGAAAACACATACTCAACGAGAACACTAATATCCGGTTGCATGCTTTATCTTGTCTTAGTCATAGCAAATAAACAGATAGCACACAAGCCGAGGGACACCTCGTCAGCAAGCAGGTCACAAGAAAGACTGTACCGTTCACCGTCGACTGTTGTTTGTTTAACCTTCTTCGGGGTCCCAATTCACAAACCTAAAACATTCGTTCATTTTTAGGTCATTAGTTATTTGCACCTTACTTAAGACACTTAATCCCTAAAGATTCCCATTCGATACCCTCTTTAGCCTTTACCACTCAACCATATTAACTTAACTTTAAACTTAAGGTTTATACTTAACCTAACTTAATTCCTTAGGTTCTTAGGTTCCTAATCATTATTACCCTACCAATGGCATACCTTATTACCAATTAACATCTTTAGAATTTAAAATTTCTTTTTTTTTTGTGTTTTTGGCTCGACCGATCTTACCGACCGACCTTACCCAAGGTCGGTCCATTCCAGGATGCATTACCGTTTGAAAATTTTACCCCGACCGACCTTGCAAGTCCGGTCCCCAAGGTCGGTCCATTCCCGAGAGTCTTCCCCGTGGAAAATTTAAGCCCGACCGAACTTGTAAGTCCGGTCCCAAGTTCGGTCGATTCCACAGACCAATTCCCGTACAAATTCTAGGCATGACCGACCTTGTAAGTCTGGTCCCAAGGTCGGTCCATTCCAGAGACTTAATTCGTACACAAAATACAAGCCCGACCGAACTTGTAAGTCCGGTCCCCAAGTTCGGTCGGTTCCAGAAACTCTTTCCGGTAGTGTACACTGAGCTCGACCGACCTTGCAGGTCCGGTCCCTAAGGTTGGTCGGCTCCAGAACCTTGTTTCTAAATTCCCATTTGACTCCAAACTTCTCCTCTTACATCCTAGTATGTTCTAACCTCATCTGGGCACCTCAAACACACCTTAAGCCCTCCACAAAACTCATTAAATCACTCACCAACATCCACCTTTGTCATTATGCATTTTTCTTATAATAATGCCAACACTTGTAATGTTTTTCACTAGGTTTCTAAGTGGTGGTTCATACCTAATATAGCCACTATGCCAAGTGCTTCCTCACCACTATAACATCATCTCCCAAGCATCTTTCACCATCTAAAACTCCTTTATGCAACTACTCAACGTTTCTTCACAAGTTTATGCCTCCATCCATCAACACATTATTTTCTCCTACTTGTTTACCAATGTTTGCCTAAGTCCTAAATACACTAGTACATTCTTTTGATTCCTAAATCCTCCATGATCATGTCTAGGTCATTCTAACTCATTATACCCCTTAAACTCACCCCTTTTTCATCAAGACAACCTCTAAACTTCCTAGTACTATCCTAGTCATGAAATTTCCTTAGAACATCTAAAACACTAAGTTCCTTCATTAATTTTTGACATTGGTTCTCTAGTATATTGTTAAACCTAAACACTTGGTTCTTCACCATCAAACAACCAAGATCACTCAAATTCTCATTACAACATCTTAACACACAATTTACACCAAAACTACACCACATCATCATATGGTGTATAAACTTAAAATACTTGGCACTTAGGCCCTTAAATGACACTAATCTTAACCATTGAATTTCCACATATATTTGCCTTTAACCTGCGAATACACACAACAAGGCTCCCATTGAAATAAAATGCTTCTTGTAATTCATCTCAATATTGTTTAACTATCTCTTTTCTCATTGGCTCCTTAGTCACAAGTTCTCAAACATAGTCATTGTTTCTCCTAGGTTATATATAGCCCTTTTCTAATGTAAACCTTAAGCCACACTCATCATATACCTAAATCCCATCCCCTTAAACAATAAAACACCTTAAGGTAAGTAATTTACCTTGTTCTTTCATAAGCTTACAAACTTTCCTCCTTAGCCTTTTTCCTTGGACAATCTCGGTCACCACTTAAACTCTCCTTGCCAATGTTCTAACCATTATCCAATGACTCTAATGAGTGCTATATAATACATTAACCTTAAGGAACAAACCCTAGGTTAAAAATGTGCTTTAAGGTATTAAATTGATTGTTTTACCTTGGTTTCTCAAGATAAGCTTGGATATGAAGCAAGAAGGACCTCCTTTATCCTTGGAGAATAGAAATAGCTAGAAAAAGGCATAACAATGAAGCCCCATGAGTATACATTTTCGGTTATGGAGAGAAAATGATGGAAACCTAGATTTTCTTACATATTCTTTACCTTAAGAGAATGAAGAAGCCAATGAAATCTCCAAACTTGGATTTCCTCCTTATATGGCGGTTTGGCTTGGCACCAAAATAGAGCTCTTGAAGTTTTGCAAAGATAGAAAGGAAGAGCTTGAGCTAACTAAGAAGAATATGTAATTTGTTTTGGTTTTGGAGCTAAGATGAGTAAGTAGTAATCAAAGGAAGGTGAAGCTAGCATGAAGGTTGTTCTTCACGTTGGAGAAGAAGAGAGGAGCAGCTCAAAACCGGTGGGAACAAGAAAGAATGAAGAGGTGAGGAGAGAGGTAAGTAAAGGTAAGATATTTATGTTAAAGGTGAATAGTGAATTTACTTACTTTTGCTTTTCTTCTTTACTTAGCTAGATAAGTGTGGTGAGTCACACTTAAGAAACCGGCCCCCTTGGTCAAATAATGTATATTGTGGTCTTTGTTGACTATTTAATTGACTTACTTTGACTAATGTCTTAAACTAACATTATTTGGTTACAATTCACTAACCAAGGCACATTATTGTGAAATTTTTGATTTCCCATTGATTTAGACTTCCTAATGTGATACTAATTAGTACACATATTAATTAAAGAGTAGTTATGGACATTTAGCCACTCAAAACCTATTTACACGACAATTTTTCAAAAATGTGCTTTAAGACTCCTTAAAGCACATTTTGTGTTTTAACTTGTTTTCAAGCTTGGTTTTCTTTGGTAATTGGTTAAAAATAACCATTAGGATATTACTAAGGTCTAAGAACAATATTTGGGTGCTCACCCAAGTCTCTCCAAGCTTAGAGCACGTTTTTGCTTAAACTGCTCTTTTGGTGTTTCCTTATATTTTCTTTGATTAAAAGTGTTTCTTAATGTTTCTAAGGCATTATTTAGCCTCCTTATATCTTAGTTTATCACTTAAACACCATATCTAAGTTTGGGGTATTTCAATCTACCCCCCTTAAAAGAACTTTGTCCCCAAAGTTCACATATATGTTTAACCATTCACGGTACTCAATTCTCTTAATCTTAACACCACATCTTATATTCACATTCACACATCTCGAGACTCAAAGGTCAATCACAAATACAATACGTAAGTATTATACATATCTCAAACTTATCACCAAAGTGTAGCAACTTACATAAAATCACACCTTACACAACCAAACAAACGACAAACATGTTCGTTTCCTAACTCGAAAGCGAGGAAGCTCTACCCCCTAAAAAGGGGTACGCCCCGTACCCTATACAGACGATCTAGTCAGTAAACAAAGAAGGGTACTTCGCCCTCATCTTATCCTCTAATTCCCACGTGGCCTCTTCGACATCCTGGTTAGACCAGAGAACCTTCACCAGTCGCACTGACTTGTGGCGAGTGTCCCTAGTCTTACTGTCCAAGATTCTCTGAGGAGTCTCCACGGATCTCATATTCGGTTCTAATGTCAACCTCTCACGTTCTAACACATGGGAGGGGTGGTGCATGTATTTCTTTAGCTGTGAAACATGAAAAACATCATGCACTTTACCTAGTTCAGCAGGTAAATTCAACCTGTAAGCAACCGGGCCCACCCGCTCTGTAATATCATAAGGACCAACAAACTTTGGGCTTAGTTTGCCCTTCTGCCCAAATCTGAATACACCCTTCATTGGTGAAACTTGCAGAAATACCCGGTCGCCCACTACGAACTCCAGGTCTCGTCGTCGAACATCAGCATACGACTTCTGCCTATCCTAAGCAGCTTTCATATTCTCCCTGATTTGCTGAACTTCAGCCTTAACTTGCTCCAAGTACTCTGGTCCTATAATGACCGTCTCACTCGACTCATCCTAGCAGAGCGGTGTACGACATGGTCTACCGTACAACGCTTGAAAAGGTGCCATCTTGATCGAAGCGTGATAGCTGTTGTTGTATGAAAACTCGATCAGATGTAATCTGTCAATCCAACTGCCCTGGAAGTCTAAGGCACATGACCTCAGCATGTCCTCGAGTGTCTAAATCGTACGCTCAGTCTGACCATCTGTCTGAGGATAGAACGCGGTACTCAACTTCAGTTCTGTACCCAACGCTTCTCTAGTAGCTCTCCAGTACCTCAAAAGGAATCTGGTATCTCTATCTGACACTATGGTCTTTGGTATCCCGTGATGTCTCATGATTTCTCTCTCAAACAACTCAGCTAATTTGGTCACCTTCCAAGTATCCTTCATCGGTATGAATTGGGCTACTTTGGTAAGGCGATCCACCACCACCCATATCATGTTGAGACCTCCCCTAGCAGGTGGGAGTCCAACTACAAAGTCCATGGAGATATCATGGAACTTCCACTCCGGAACTGGCATCGACTGTACCATTCGCCCGGTCGTCGGTGCTCGAATTTTACCTTCTGGCATGTGAGACACCTCAAGACGAACTCGGTAACATCTGTCTTCATCCCCGACCACCAGAAGTATCTCTTCATGTCTTTATACATCTTAGAGGCTCCCGGATGGATGGAAACTGAAGAACAGTGTGATTCCCTAAGTATACGGTCTTTCAGATGTGTTGCCCCGTGGTATGCATAACCGGCCCTTAAGTCTGATCAGATCATCATCGTGAAGTCTGAAGTATATTTCTGACCCTCAAAAGTACCATCTGTCACTTCTGTCTGACCTCTCTCATATACTCATCTGTCCTCTGAGCCTCTCGCACCTCATCAACCAAGCTGGAGAAAGAAACTAGCGAATGGAGTGAGTGTGCTCGACGGCTCAGGGCGTCCGCTACAACGTTGGCCTTTCCCTCTTTGTATTGGAGGTCAATGTCATAGTCTTTCAAGAATTCCAACCATCTCCTCTGTCTGAGATTCAACTCCTTCTGAGTAAATATGTATCTTAAGCTCTTATGATCGGTGTAGATCGTCACTCAACCCCGTATAAGTAGTGGCGCCATATCTTCAAAGCGAAGACTAAACTCCCAGCTCCAAATAATGTGTGGGGTAGTTCTCCTCATGTTTCTTCAACTGGCGTGAGGCATATGCCACCACCTTGCCATGTTGCATGAGCACGCAACCCAGCCCTCTGCCGGATGCATCACAGTAAACCTCAAAGCCCTATGTACCGTCTGGAATGGTCAGGACCGGTGCAGTGGTCAGTGAGTCTTTCAGGCTCTGAAATGATCTCTCACAGTCAGCCGTCCATAAGAACGGTGCATCTTTCTTCATCAGACTGGTCATCGGTTTCACGACCTTGCTGAAATCCCTAACAAACCTCCGGTAATAACCTGCCAGACTGAGAAAGCTCCGGATGTCGGTAACAGTCTTCGGTCTTGGCCAAGAACGCACGGCATCAATCTTTGCTGGATCCACTGAGATCCCAGCATTTGAGATGACATGACCTAGGAAAGAGACCTGGTCAAGCCAAAACTCACACTTGGAGAACTTAGCATATAGCTGGTTCTCCCTCAATATCTCCAATACTCCCCTCAAGTGTTCCTCATGCTCAGTCTTCGATTTCGAATATATCAAAATATCATCAATAAACACTACAACCGACTTGTCCAGCTGCTCCCGGAACAAGCGGTTCATCAGATCCATAAACTTCGCCGGTGCGTTCGACAAACCGAACGGCATCACTGTAAACTCATAGTGGCCATATCGTGTCCGGAATACCGTCTTCTCAATATCTCCCTCCTTAATGGCTATCTGATGATACCCCGATCTGAGATCAATCTTGGAAAACACAGATGCTCCCTTCAACTGATCAAACAGATCGTCAATGCGGGGTAGTGGGTACTTATTCTTCATTGTCACTGCATTCAACTCTCTGTAGTCGATGCAGAGGCGGAGGCTACCGTCCTTCTTCTTCATGAAGAGAACTAGCCCTCCCCATGGTGATACACTTGGTCTAAAAATCCCTTATCTAACAAATCTTTCAACTGTTCCTTTAATCATTCATTTCTACCGGAGCCATACGGTATGGTGCCTGGCTATCGGTCCGGTTCCAGGTAGCAGTTCGATGGTGAACTACCTCCCGAGTGGGTGGCATGCCGGGCAGTTCCCGTGGAAATAGGTCGGGGAACTCTGACACTACCGGTAAGTCGGGGTCGAACTCGGGGTCTCTCTCTATGTCCTGTACATAGCAGAGGTACACTCTTCCTTCCTCCTCAATTCCTTATACATTGCCATAGCGGTGATGATCTTAGTCGAAGGCTCTCTGGGCCTCTGGCGGTATGATATTGTTACCCAGACGGGCTCCTAAGCAGCAATCTATGCTCGGCGCAGAGGATACGACCCTTGTGCCGCTCCAACCAGTTCATCCCGAAGATAACATCAAATCCCAACTCCCTAAACTCAATAAAACTGACTGGAAAGTCTTCCCCTTTAATTCTAACAATGGCTCCTCGGTAGTAACGAGTGCAACGAACCTTCTCCTTGGACGGGAGTGTAACCGTGAAGTCGGGTAGCTCATCAGCGTCTAGCCCCAACCTTCTCGCAAAAGATGCCGAGACAAAGGTATGCGAGGCCCCTGAGTCGAAGAGAACTGATGCCTCAATCCCATTAATCGGAAAGGTGCCAGTGAGGATAGTACCGCTGGCGTCGGCCTGTGCCTCTGTAAGTATGCTTAGCGCACCTTCCGTACCGAGTCCATGACCTAATCGTATTCATAAGCTTCATGAGTATTGATGGTATAACAAGAGTCATAACAATTTATATGAACAACACTGTTATTTTATTCATAACCATCAGGTTTACAACATGTGCTTCAATCTTACATTTCATTCCTTATCTCACACTAAAATGTTACATAACTAATATTGCCTAAAGGTTAGGTTTAACCGTCCTGGTTTCATATGCGTCGCATTAATCACTACTGACGGTGTTGTATTCAGCTTAATTCTCTTAATCCCATGGTACAACATCCTTGATTCTCCTCCCATAACTAATACATCCCCTGACTTAAGTATTAACTTATTAGCACGGTCCGCACGCTTCTGCTCGCCGTACAAAAATTCAGCGTCATCTACTATGGACCAAGACACTACGGGTATCCCTCGTTCAAGAGACTCCGTTGTCTCGTCCTTGTCCTGATGTAGTCCAAGTCGCCCATCTTTCTCGTAGAAGTTTACAATGCAAATGTCCGCCTGTATGTCTGGAATCGGTTCAGCTTCCAACTGCTGAGCGACTTCCATGACTTGTGTAATAACCGGATGGAACTCTTTGGGTATTCCCGGTGGTGAGACTCCATCTTGTAACCTTGTGGTTTGGTAGGTCTTGGCATACGGATTCCAATCCTTGCCTAAGCTTATCATTTTTAATTTCATCCTTGCTCCCCCTGGGTACTCCAGTGTATAAAAACCTCCCGGTCTCATTCCTAGTTGATTGCATTTCCTGATGATGGCTATTTGTGCTTCGGGTGTCAGGTATCCCCTTAATAAAATCATACCTGGGCGGATAACCTGACATTGTTGGTTGGAAAGTCTGTGGTTTCGATGTCGGTGTACTCCGGGTTAGGTGTAGAAGGCATTGGATAACAGATGTTGAAGCTTCCTAAAGTGGTAGTAGGTTATATCTTACTTATATTCTAATCTTATCTTGTTCTCACTTATTATTTATTCACTAAGCATGCATGTAATGCGGTAAGTAGGCAATTTTATTACTAAATGGTTATAGCGGTACCTGGCCTCGATGAGGGTTCAGGCTCATCGTCCCGGTCCAGCAAGTGTAGTGTGGGTCCCGATTTCTGGGATACCCGTGGGTTCTTGCTCCGATTGTTGCGCCCCTTCTGACCGTCAGAACCAGCTCCCTGATCGGTCTTAGTCTTAATCTTAAAATTGGGTCTGTAATTCTTACTCTTCGGGTTCCCGTAGCACTCATATGCCCGGTGCCCGAGTACACCGCAAAAATTACACTCCACCTTATTCCCCCTGCAGTCAACTCCGGGGTGGTCCCCCTTGCACCTCTGGCAATAGTAGTGTCGTTGGTAGCCACCTCCGGTTTCCTTTCCAGTCTTAGTACCTAATTACGTATCGCATCAGTGATTGTGTCTCAATGTTGTTAACCATTCTTATTACTCAAGATGTATTTCCTTACCCTTTGGCGCCCTGGAGCGCAGGGGCTTAGCAGCATAAGCATAAGTCAGTTTCAGTGGCTCACTAGTAGCCTTCTCCTTTTCCTCCTTTCCTTTTTGGTTCTGGTTCTTTTGGGCTTGAGGCTGGTACTTTATTCTTGTACCACCTTGCCCTTGGGTTTTGTACTCTTCCCAGCATTCTTTCTCTTGGCATTGTCCTCGTCCCTCAGCTGGACGGTTATCTCCACCTTAGCAGCGGCATGATAGCACTCCTGCTTCCCAAGGTATTAGTTCCTCTTATTTCTCACAAACTAAATCTTATTCACTTAATTATATCTTACTCATTCTTATTACCTGCAGGGTAGTATAACTCGTCGGCCCCATGCCATAGCGGAGTCGATGGCTAAGCCCGCCATAGAAGCGGTCGACCAGTATCTGGTCTGAATACCCAAGACCTGGCAAAAGACGGAGCAAGGCGGTGAACTCTGTGTAATACTCGTCCACCGTCATCTTGTCGGTCTGCTTGAGCGCATCCAACTGTAGGCGCTTCTTTGTCTGGACATGGGCGGGATAGTACTTTGCTCGTAGCAAGGCGGTGTACTACTCCCAGCCGAGCTCTGGATTGGCCACATGCTCGGCCCTCACCAGCTTCCACCAATCGCCTGCTGCCCCCTTCAGGTAGAACGCAGCTAGACGCACCTTGATCCCAGCAGGGACGTCAAGGGTCTCGAAGGCGGTCTCCAGCTCGGAGATATACGCCTCAAGCTTGGCGGGATCGGTCTCCCCCTTAAAATGTGCGGGTCGAAGGTCTGCAAGGCTCTTCACCCAATTCGGTTCCCGGGGTTGTGGCGGTGGAGGTGGTGCACCCACACCAGGCTGATAGCCCATGTGCCCGAAGGCGGCAGCTACGATCTCTGCGATCGTCTGCCCTTCCGGTATCTCAGTCTCGTCGCCTCGACCACGGCCTCGGCCTCTCCTTCCTGACATCTGAACAGTCACAACTCACATTAGTTTCGTATCCACCACTGTTTCGGTTAACGAATTCATAACGTCCGTAGACGGTAAAGACGATCCACACTTATTAGTGGTCATCTGACTCTACTCACACTAACAGCTCACACCCTTAACCCATCACTTATTTCTTAACTTATATCCTAACTCGGTGGTTTCTTATGTCCGGTATTCCTTGATCAGAGCGTAACTACGCTCTAATACCACTTTTTGTAACACCCCGTCTTAAGCCATTCGTGGTTATCGCAACTTAACAGTAATATAGAAACGTCGCAGCGGAACTAATCTAATACCAGGACCTTGCCACGGTCTAATCAACAAGAAATACCGCTTCTTAAAATATTTACAACCGTACATCCAAAATACTTACACCATCCGAGTTTAAAGTATCTCCAAAACCATACAATATTTTACAAGAACCACTATCAACAGACGGGTGCACAGGCGCTACCCGTACTCAAAATAAAGTCCCACCTAGGGCTACCCGCTCCTACTCTCATGGTGTGACTTCATGGGCCGCTTACCTGCAAGTGTAAAAATAGCCCCCAAAGGGGGTCAGCACGAATGCTGGTACGACCCTCCCGTGGCCCCCAAGCTAACGGGGCTACGACGACTAATTGTCGATAGCATGGAAGTTGATTAGCATCAAAATCATTATATGAAATGCCATAAAACAACAAACCACAATGAACATAAATAGCTCATAAGCAAATGAACGACTCAGGCGTTCCCTTAATAAGTGAGTAAGATCTTAACTCCTTAAATCCACAAACTTCTTAACCTTATAATTGCCAACCGTTCCACTATTAGATAGGTTAGCCCTTAATTGGTTGCTTATTTTTGTAGGGCTTGGTTAACCCTAGCCGGTAGCAGTGCACTATCCGGCAATAAGCTACCTTTCTTAATCTGTTGGGGGATGTAGGCTTGATCCCCCCACGCCATCCTTAATGTGCCTCCCACCTCAAACAGTACTCCGGGTGGTCGGGTCGGTTTGTTGACCCTAGGCGACGAGTCTAATGACAAGTCTTGTTTGGAAGTCGGATCTGATTCAGATACCGACCTCCCCCAATACACATGTGCCGGTACCATTCCGGATTCCTCACTCCCACCCCAAGTTACGGTTAGTGAAAGTCTTAAATACCAAGTGTTAGTTAAACCTTGACGGGTATTAACCAACAATCACCAATGTACAAATCCTTCTTAACTTAATAAGTATCAAGCTTAATTAGTAACTATCCTTAAGCCTCGTGGGTTAGTGTAAAGAAAACACATACTCAACGAGAACACTAATATCCGGTTGCATGCTTTATCTTGTCTTAGTCATAGCAAATAAACAGATAGCACACAAGCCTAGGGACACCTCGTTAGCAAGCAGGTCACAAGAAAGATTGTACCGTTCACCGTCGACTGTTGTTTGTTTAACCTTCTTCGGGGTCCCAATTCACAAACCTAAAACATTCGTTCATTTTTAGGTCATTAGTTATTTGCACCTTACTTAAGACACTTAATCCCTAAAGATTCCCATTCGATACCCTCTTTAGCCTTTACCACTCAACCATATTAACTTAAGGTTTATACTTAACCTAACTTAATTCCTTAGGTTCTTAGGTTCCTAATCATTATTACCCTACCAATGGCATACCTTATTACCAATTAACATCTTTAGAATTTAAAATTTCTTTTTTTTGTGTTTTTGGCTCGACCGATCTTACCGACGACCTTACCCAAGGTCGGTCCATTCCAGGACGCATTACCGTTTGAAAATTTTACCCCGACCGACCTTGCAAGTCCGGTCCCCAAGGTCGGTCCATTCCCGAGAGTCTTCCCCGTGGAAAATTTAAGCCCGACCGAACTTGTAAGTCCGGTCCCAAGTTCGGTCGATTCCAGAGACCAATTCCCGTACAAATTCTAGGCATGACCGACCTTGTAAGTCCGGTCCCAAGGTCGGTCCATTCCAGAGACTTAATTCGTACACAAAATACAAGCCCGACCGAACTTGTAAGTCCGGTCCCCAAGTTCGGTCGGTTCCAGAAACTCTTTCCGGTAGTGTACACTGAGCTCGACCGACCTTGCAGGTCCGGTCCCTAAGGTCGGTCGGCTCCAGAACCTTGTTTCTAAATTCTCATTTGACTCCAAACTTCTCCTCTTACATCCTAGTATGTTCTAACCTCATCTGGGCACCTCAAACACACCTTAAGCCCTCCACAAAACTCATTAAATCACTCACCAACATCCACCTTTGTCATTATGCATTTTTCTTATAATAATGCCAACACTTGTAATGTTTTTCACTAGGTTTCTAAGTGGTGGTTCATACCTAATATAGCCACTATGCCAAGTGCTTCCTCACCACTATAACATCATCTCCCAAGCATCTTTCACCATCTAAAACTCCTTTATGCAACTACTCAACGTTTCTTCACAAGTTTATGCCTCCATCCATCAACACATTATTTTCTCCTACTTGTTTACCAATGTTTGCCTAAGTCCTAAATACACTAGTACATTCTTTTGATTCCTAAATCCTCCATGATCATGTCTAGGTCATTCTAACTCATTATACCCCTTAAACTCACCCCTTTTTCATCAAGACAACCTCTAAACTTCCTAGTACATCTAGTCATGAAATTTCCTTAGAACATCTAAAACACTAAGTTCCTTCATCAATTTTTGACATGGGTTCTCTAGTATATTGTTACCTAAACACTTGGTTCTTCACCATCAAACAACCAAGATCACTCAAATTCTCATTACAACATTAACACACAATTTACACCAAAACTACACCACATCATCATATAGTGTATAAACTTAAAATACTTGGCACTTAGGCCCTTAAATGACACTAATCTTAACCACTGAATTTCCACATATATTTGCCTTTAACCTGCGAATACACACAACAAGGCTCCCATTGAAATAAATGCTTCTTGTAATTCATCTCAATATTGTTTAACTATCTCTTTTCTCATTGGCTCCTTAGTCACAAGTTCTCAAACATAGTCATTGTTTCTCCTAGGTTATATATAGCCCTTTTCTAATGTAAACCTTAAGCTACACTCATCATATACCTAAATCCCATCCCCTTAAACAATAAAACACCTTAAGGTAAGTAATTTACCTTGTTCTTTCATAAGCTTACAAACTTTCCTCCTTAGCCTTTTTCCTTGGACAATCTCGGTCACCACTTAAACTCTCCTTGCCAATGTTCTAACCATTATCCAATGACTCTAATGAGTGCTATATAATACATTAACCTTAAGGAACAAACCCTAGGTTAAAAATGTGCTTTAAGGTATTAAATTGATTGTTTTACCTTGGTTTCTCAAGATAAGCTTGGATATGAAGCAAGAAGGACCTCCTTTATCCTTGGAGAATAAGAAATAAGCTAGAAAAAGGCATAACAATGAAGCCCCATGAGTATACATTTTCGGTTATGGAGAGAAAATGATGGAAACCTAGATTTTCTTACATATTCTTTACCTTAAGAGAATGAAGAAGCCAATGAAATCTCCAAACTTGGATTTCCTCCTTATATGGCGGTTTGGCTTGGCACCAAAATAGAGCTCTTGAAGTTTTGCAAAGATAGAAAGGAAGAGCTTGAGCTAACTAAGAAGAATATGTAATTTGTTTTGGTTTTGGAGCTAAGATGAGTAAGTAGTAATCAAAGGAAGGTGAAGCTAGCATGAAGGTTGTTCTTCACGTTGGAGAAGAAGAGAGGAGCAGCTCAAAACCGGTGGGAACAAGAAAGAATGAAGAGGTGAGGAGAGAGGTAAGTAAAGGTAAGATATTTATGTTAAAGGTGAATAGTGAATTTACTTACTTTTGCTTTTCTTCTTTACTTAGCTAGATAAGTGTGGTGAGTCACACTTAAGAAACCGGCCCCCTTGGTCAAATAATGTATATTGTGGTCTTTGTTGACTATTTAATTGACTTACTTTGACTAATGTCTTAAACTAACATTATTTGGTTACAATTCACTAACCAAGGCACATTATTGTGAAATTTTTGATTTCCCATTGATTTAGACTTCCTAATGTGATACTAATTAGTACACATATTAATTAAAGAGTAGTTATGGACATTTAGCCACTCAAAACCTATTTACACGACAATTTTTCAAAAATGTGCTTTAAGACTCCTTAAAGCACATTTTGTGTTTTAACTTGTTTTCAAGCTTGGTTTTCTTTGGTAATTGGTTAAAAATAACCATTAGGATATTACTAAGGTCTAAGAACAATATTTGGGTGCTCACCCAAGTCTCTCCAAGCTTAGAGCACGTTTTTGCTTAAACTGCTCTTTTGGTGTTTCCTTATATTTTCTTTGATTAAAAGTGTTTCTTAATGTTTCTAAGGCATTATTTAGCCTCCTTATATCTTAGTTTATCACTTAAACACCATATCTAAGTTTGGGGTATTTCAATCTACCCCCCTTAAAAGAACTTTGTCCCCAAAGTTCACATATATGTTTAACCATTCACGGTACTCAATTCTCTTAATCTTAACACCACATCTTATATTCACATTCACACATCTCGAGACTCAAAGGTCAATCACAAATACAATACGTAAGTATTATACATATCTCAAACTTATCACCAAAGTGTAGCAACTTACATAAAATCACACCTTACACAACCAAACAAACGACAAACATGTTCGTTTCCTAACTCGAAAGCGAGGAAGCTCTACCCCCTAAAAAAGGGGTACGCCCCGTACCCTATACAGACGATCTAGTCAGTAAACAAAGAAGGGTACTTCGCCCTCATCTTATCCTCTAATTCCCACGTGGCCTCTTCGACATCCTGGTTAGACCAGAGAACCTTCACCAGTCGCACTGACTTGTGGCGAGTGTCCCTAGTCTTACTGTCCAAGATTCTCTGAGGAGTCTCCACGGATCTCATATTCGGTTCTAATGTCAACCTCTCACGTTCTAACACATGGGAGGGGTGGTGCATGTATTTCTTTAGCTGTGAAACATGAAAAACATCATGCACTTTACCTAGTTCAGCAGGTAAATTCAACCTGTAAGCAACCGGGCCCACCCGCTCTGTAATATCATAAGGACCAACAAACTTTGGGCTTAGTTTGCCCTTCTGCCCAAATCTGAATACACCCTTCATTGGTGAAACTTGCAGAAATACCCGGTCGCCCACTACGAACTCCAGGTCTCGTCGTCGAACATCAGCATACGACTTCTGCCTATCCTAAGCAGCTTTCATATTCTCCCTGATTTGCTGAACTTCAGCCTTAACTTGCTCCAAGTACTGGTCCTATAATGACCGTCTCACTCGACTCATCCTAGCAGAGCGGTGTACGACATGGTCTACCGTACAACGCTTGAAAAGGTGCCATCTTGATCGAAGCGTGATAGCTGTTGTTGTATGAAAACTCGATCAGATGTAATCTGTCAATCCAACTGCCCTGGAAGTCTAAGGCACATGACCTCAGCATGTCCTCGAGTGTCTAAATCGTACGCTCAGTCTGACCATCTGTCTGAGGATAGAACGCGGTACTCAACTTCAGTTCTGTACCCAACGCTTCTCTAGTAGCTCTCCAGTACCTCAAAAGGAATCTGGTATCTCTATCTGACACTATGGTCTTTGGTATCCCGTGATGTCTCATGATTTCTCTCTCAAACAACTCAGCTAATTTGGTCACCTTCCAAGTATCCTTCATCGGTATGAATTGGGCTACTTTGGTAAGGCGATCCACCACCACCCATATCATGTTGAGACCTCCCCTAGCAGGTGGGAGTCCAACTACAAAGTCCATGGAGATATCATGGAACTTCCACTCCGGAACTGGCATCGACTGTACCATTCCGCCCGGTCGTCGGTGCTCGAATTTTACCTTCTGGCATGTGAGACACCTCAAGACGAACTCGGTAACATCTGTCTTCATCCCCGACCACCAGAAGTATCTCTTCATGTCTTTATACATCTTAGAGGCTCCCGGATGGATGGAAACTGAAGAACAGTGTGATTCCCTAAGTATACGGTCTTTCAGATCTGTGTTGCCCCGTGGTATGCATAACCGGCCCTTAAGTCTGATCAGATCATCATCGTGAAGTCTGAAGTTATATTTCTGACCCTCAAAAGTACCATCTGTCAACTTCTGTCTGACCTCTCTCATATACTCATCTGTCCTCTGAGCCTCTCGCACCTCATCAACCAAGCTGGAGAAAGAAACTAGCGAATGGAGTGAGTGTGCTCGACGGCTCAGGGCGTCCGCTACAACGTTGGCCTTTCCCTCTTTGTATTGGAGGTCAATGTCATAGTCTTTCAAGAATTCCAACCATCTCCTCTGTCTGAGATTCAACTCCTTCTGAGTAAATATGTATCTTAAGCTCTTATGATCGGTGTAGATCGTCACTCTAACCCCGTATAAGTAGTGGCGCCATATCTTCAAAGCGAAGACTAAAACTCCCAGCTCCAAATAATGTGTGGGGTAGTTCTCCTCATGTTTCTTCAACTGGCGTGAGGCATATGCCACCACCTTGCCATGTTGCATGAGCACGCAACCCAGCCCTCTGCCGGATGCATCACAGTAAACCTCAAAGCCCTATGTACCGTCTGGAATGGTCAGGACCGGTGCAGTGGTCAGTGAGTCTTTCAGGCTCTGAAATGATCTCTCACAGTCAGCCGTCCATAAGAACGGTGCATCTTTCTTCATCAGACTGGTCATCGGTTTCACGACCTTGCTGAAATCCCTAACAAACCTCCGGTAATAACCTGCCAGACTGAGAAAGCTCCGGATGTCGGTAACAATCTTCGGTCTTGGCCAAGAACGCACGGCATCAATCTTTGCTGGATCCACTGAGATCCCAGCATTTGAGATGACATGACCTAGGAAAGAGACCTGGTCAAGCCAAAACTCACACTTGGAGAACTTAGCATATAGCTGGTTCTCCCTCAATATCTCCAATACTCCCCTCAAGTGTTCCTCATGCTCAGTCTTCGATTTCGAATATATCAAAATATCATCAATAAACACTACAACCGACTTGTCCAGCTGCTCCCGGAACAAGCGGTTCATCAGATCCATAAACTTCGCCGGTGCGTTCGACAAACCGAACGGCATCACTGTAAACTCATAGTGGCCATATCGTGTCCGGAATACCGTCTTCTCAATATCTCCCTCCTTAATGGCTATCTGATGATACCCCGATCTGAGATCAATCTTGGAAAACACAGATGCTCCCTTCAACTGATCAAACAGATCGTCAATGCGGGGTAGTGGGTACTTATTCTTCATTGTCACTGCATTCAACTCTCTGTAGTCGATGCAGAGGCGGAGGCTACCGTCCTTCTTCTTCATGAAGAGAACTAGCCCTCCCCATGGTGATACACTTGGTCTAATAAATCCCTTATCTAACAAATCTTTCAACTGTTCCTTTAATTCATTCATTTCTACCGGAGCCATACGGTATGGTGCCTCGGCTATCGGTCCGGTTCCAGGTAGCAGTTCGATGGTGAACTCTACCTCCCGAGTGGGTGGCATGCCGGGCAGTTCCCGTGGAAATAGGTCGGGGAACTCTGACACTACCGGTAAGTCGGGGTCGAACTCGGGGTCTCTCTATGTCCTGTACATAGCAGAGGTACACCTCTTCCTTCCTCCTCAATTCCTTATACATTGCCATAGCGGTGATGATCTTAGTCGAAGGCTCTCTGGGCCTCTGGCGGTATGATATTGTTACCCCAGACGGGCTCCTAAGCAGCAATCTATGCTCGGCGCAGAGGATACGACCCTTGTGCCGCTCCAACCAGTTCATCCCGAAGATAACATCAAATCCCAACTCCCTAACTCAATAAAACTGACTGGAAAGTCTTCCCCTTTAATTCTAACAATGGCTCCTCGGTAGTAACGAGTGCAACGAACCTTCTCCTTGGACGGGAGCGTAACCGTGAAGTCGGGTAGCTCATCAGCGTCTAGCCCCAACCTTCTCGCAAAAGATGCCGAGACAAAGGTATGCGAGGCCCCTGAGTCGAAGAGAACTGATGCCTCAATCCCATTAATCGGAAAGGTGCCAGTGAGGATAGTACCGCTGGCGTCGGCCTGTGCCTCTGTAAGTATGCTTAGCGCACCTTCCGTACCGAATCCATGACCTAATCGTATTCATAAGCTTCATGAGTATTGATGGTATAAACAAGAGTCATAACAATTTATATGAACAACACTGTTATTTTATTCATAACCATCAGGTTTACAACATGTGCTTCAATCTTACATTTCATTCCTTATCTCACACTAAAATGTTATAACTAATATTGCCTAAAGGTTAGGTTTAACCGTCCTGGTTTCATATGCGTCGCATTAATCACTACTGACGGTGTTGTATTCAGCTTAATTCTCTTAATCCCATGGTACAACATCCTTGATTCTCCTCCCATAACTAATACATCCCCTGACTTAAGTATTAACTTATTAGCACGGTCCGCACGCTTCTGCTCGCCGTACAAAAATTCAGCGTCATCTACTATGGACCAAGACACTACGGGTATCCCTCGTTCAAGAGACTCCGTTGTCTCGTCCTTGTCCTGATGTAGTCCAAGTCGCCCATCTTTCTCGTAGAGTTTACAATGCAAATGTCCGCCTGTATGTCTGGAATCGGTTCAGCTTCCAACTGCTGAGCGACTTCCATGACTTGTGTAATAACGGATGGAACTCTTTGGGTATTCCCGGTGGTGAGACTCCATCTTGTAACCTTGTGGTTTGGTAGGTCTTGGCATACGGATTCCAATCCTTGCCTAAGCTTATCATTTTTAATTTCATCCTTGCTCCCCTGGGTACTCCAGTGTATAAAACCTCCCGGTCTCATTCCTAGTTGATTGCATTTCCTGATGATGGCTATTTGTGCTTCGGGTGTCAGGTATCCCCTTAATAAAATCATACCTGGGCGGATAACCTGACATTGTTTTGGTTGGAAAGTCTGTGGTTTCGATGTCGGTGTACTCCGGGTTAGGTGTAGAAGGCATTGGATAACAGATGTTGAAGCTTCCTAAAGTGGTAGTAGGTTATATCTTACTTATATTCTAATCTTATCTTGTTCTCACTTATCTGATTTATTCACTAAGCATGCATGTAATGCGGTAAGTAGGCAATTTTATTACTAAATGGTTATAGCGGTACCTGGCCTCGATGAGGGTTCAGGCTCATCGTCCCGGTCCAGCAAGTGTAGTGTGGGTCCCGATTTCTGGGATACCCGTGGGTTCTTGCTCACCGATTGTTGCGCCCCCTTCTGACCGTCAGAACCAGCTCCCTGATCGGTCTTAGTCTTAATCTTAAAATTGGGTCTGTAATTCTTACTCTTCGGGTTCCCGTAGCACTCATATGCCCGGTGCCCGAGTACACCGCAAAAATTACACTCCACCTTATTCCCCTGCAGTCAACTCCGGGGTGGTCCCCCTTGCACCTCTGGCAATAGTAGTGTCGTTGGTAGCCACCTTCGGTTTCCTTTCCAGTCTTAGTACCTAATTACGTATCGCATCAGTGATTGTGTCTCAATGTTGTTAACCATTCTTATTACTCAAGATGTATTTCCTTACCCTTTGGCGCCTGGAGCGCAGGGGCTTAGCAGCATAAGCATAAGTCAGTTTCAGTGGCTCACTAGTAGCCTTCTCCTTTTCCTCCTTTCCTTTTTGGTTCTGGTTCTTTTGGGCTTGAGGCTGGTACTTCTATTTCTTGTACCTACCTTGCCCTTGGTGTTTGTACTCTTCCCAGCATTCTTTCTCTTGGCATTGTCCTCGTCCCTCAGCTGGACGGTTATCTCCACCTTAGCAGCGGCATGATAGCACTCCTGCTTCCCAAGGTATTAGTTCTCTTTATTTCTCACAAACTAAATCTTATTCACTTAATTATATCTTACTCATTCTTATTACCTGCAGGGTAGTATAACTCGTCGGCCCCATGCCGTAGCGGAGTCGATGGCTAAGCCCGCCATAGAAGCGGTCGACCAGTATCTGGTCTGAATACCCAAGACCTGGCAAAAGACGGAGCAAGGCGGTGAACTCTGTGTAATACTCGTCCACCGTCATCTTGTCGGTCTGCTTGAGCGCATCCAACTGTAGGCGCTTCTTTGTCTGGACATGGCGGGATAGTACTTTGCTCGTAGCAAGGCGGTGTACTACTCCCAGCCGAGCTCTGGATTGGCCACATGCTCGGCCCTCACCAGCTTCCACCAATCGCCTGCTGCCCCCTTCAGGTAGAACGCAGCTAGACGCACCTTGATCCCAGCAGGGACGTCAAGGGTCTCGAAGGCGGTCTCCAGCTCGGAGATATACGCCTCAAGCTGGCGGGATATCGTCTCTCCTCTCCCCCTTTAAATGTGGCGGGTCGAAGGTTGCAAGGCTCTTCACCCAATTCGGTTCCCAGGGTTGTGGCGGTGGAGGTGGTGCACCCACACCAGGCTGATAGCCCATGTGCCCGAAGGCGGCAGCTACGATCTCTGCGATCGTCTGCCCTTCCGGTATCTCAGTCTCGTCGCCTCGACCACGGCCTCGGCCTCTCCTTCCCGACATCTGAACAGTCACAACTCACATTAGTTTCGTATCCACCACTGTTTCGGTTAACGAATTCATAACGTCCGTAGACGGTAAAGACGATCCACACTTATTAGTGGTCATCTGACTCTACTCACACTAACAGCTCACACCCTTAACCCATCACTTATTTCTTAACTTATATCCTAACTCGGTGGTTTCTTATGTCCGGTATTCCTTGATCAGAGCGTAACTACGCTCTAATACCACTTTTTGTAACACCCCGTCTTAAGCCATTCGTGGTTATCGCAACTTAACAGTAATATAGAAACGTCGCAGCGGAACTAATCTAATACCAGGACCTTGCCACGGTCTAATCAACAAGAAATACCGCTTCTTAAAATATTTACAACCGTACATCCAAAATACTTACACCATCCGAGTTTAAAGTATCTCCAAAACCATACAATATTTTACAAGAACCACTATCAACAGACGGGTGCACAGGCGCTACCCGTACTCAAAATAAAGTCCCACCTAGGGCTACCCGCTCCTACTCTCATGGTGTGACTTCATGGGCCGCTTACCTGCAAGTGTAAAAATAGCCCCCAAAGGGGGTCAGCACGAATGCTGGTACGACCCTCCCGTGGCCCCCAAGCTAACGGGGCTACGACGACTAATTGTCGATAGCATGGAAGTTGATTAGCATCAAAATCATAATATGAAATGTCATAAAACAACAAACCACAATGAACATAAATAGCTCATAAGCAAATGAACGACTCAGGCGTTCCCTTAATAAGTGGGTTAGATCTTAACTCCTTAAATCCACAAACTTCTTAACCTTATAATTGCCAACCGTTCCACTATTAGATTGGTTAGCCCTTAATTGGTTGCTTATTTTTGTAGGGCTTGGTTAACCCTAGCCGGTAGCAGTGCACTATCCGGCAATAAGCTACCTTTCTTAATCTGTTGGGGATGTAGGCTTGATCCCCCCACGCCATCCTTAATGTGCCTCCCACCTCAAACAGTATTCCGGGTGGTCGGGTCGGTTTGTTGACCCTAGGCGACGAGTCTAATGACAAGTCTTGTTTTGAAGTCGGATCTGATTCAGATACCGACCTCCCCCAATACACATGTGCCGGTACCATTCCGGATTCCTCACTCCCACCCCAAGTTACGGTTAGTGAAAGTCTTAAATACCAAGTGTTAGTTAAACCTTGACGGGTATTAACCAACAATCACCAATGTACAAATCCTCTTCTTAATTTAATAAGTATCAAGCTTAATTAGTAACTATCCTTAAGCCTCGTGGGTTAGTGTAAAGAAAACACATACTCAACGAGAACACTAATATCCGGTTGCATGCTTTATCTTGTCTTAGTCATAGCAAATAAACAGATAGCACACAAGCCTAGGGACACCTCGTTAGCAAGCAGGTCACAAGAAAGATTGTACCGTTCACCGTCGACTGTTGTTTGTTTAACCTTCTTCGGGGTCCCAATTCACAAACCTAAAACATTCGTTCATTTTTAGGTCATTAGTTATTTGCACCTTACTTAAGACACTTAATCCCTAAAGATTCCCATTCGATACCCTCTTTAGCCTTTACCACTCAACCATATTAACTTAAGGTTTATACTTAACCTAACTTAATTCATTAGGTTCTTAGGTTCCTAATCATTATTACCCTACCAATGGCATACCTTATTACCAATTAACATCTTTAGAATTTAAAATTTCTTTTTTTTGTTTTTGGCTCGACCGATCTTACCGACTGACCTTACCCAAGGTCGGTCCATTCCAGGACGCATTACCGTTTGAAAATTTTACCCCGACCGACCTTGCAAGTCCGGTCCCCAAGGTCGGTCCATTCCCGAGAGTCTTCCCCGTGGAAAATTTAAGCCCGACCGAACTTGTAAGTCCGGTCCCAAGTTCGGTCGATTCCAGAGACCAATTCCCGTACAAAATTCTAGGCATGACCGACCTTGTAAGTCCGGTCCCAAGGTCGGTCCATTCCAGAGACTTAATTCGTACACAAAATACAAGCCCGACCGAACTTGTAAGTCCGGTCCCCAAGTTCGGTCGGTTCCAGAAACTCTTTCCGGTAGTGTACACTGAGCTCGACCGACCTTGCAGGTCCGGTCCCTAAGGTCGGTCGGCTCCAGAACCTTGTTTCTAAATTCTCATTTGACTCCAAACATCACCTCTTACATCCTAGTATGTTCTAACCTCATCTGGGCACCTCAAACACACCTTAAGCCCTCCACAAAACTCATTAAATCACTCACCAACATCCACCTTTGTCATTATGCATTTTTCTTATAATAATGCCAACACTTGTAATGTTTTTCACTAGGTTTCTAAGTGGTGGTTCATACCTAATATAGCCACTATGCCAAGTGCTTCCTCACCACTATAACATCATCTCCCAAGCATCTTTCACCATCTAAAACTCCTTTATGCAACTACTCAACGTTTCTTCACAAGTTTATGCCTCCATCCATCAACACATTATTTTCTCCTACTTGTTTACCAATGTTTGCCTAAGTCCTAAATACACTAGTACATTCTTTTGATTCCTAAATCCTCCATGATCATGTCTAGGTCATTCTAACTCATTATACCCCTTAAACTCACCCCTTTTTCATCAAGACAACCTCTAAACTTCCTAGTACAATCATAGTCATGAAATTTCCTTAGAACATCTAAAACACTAAGTTCCTTCATCAATTTTTGACATGGGTTCTCTAGTATATTGTTACACCTAAACACTTGGTTCTTCACCATCAAACAACCAAGATCACTCAAATTCTCATTACAACATCTAAACACACAATTTACACCAAAACTACACCACATCATCATATAGTGTATAAACTTAAAATACTTGGCACTTAGGCCCTTAAATGACACTAATCTTAACCACTGAATTTCCACATATATTTGCCTTTAACCTGCGAATACACACAACAAGGCTCCCATTGAAATTAAATGCTTCTTGTAATTCATCTCAATATTGTTTAACTATATCTTTTCTCATTGGCTCCTTAGTCACCAGTTCTCAAACATAGTCATAATTTCTCCTAGGTTATATATAGCCCTTTTCTAATGTAAACCTTAAGCTACACTCATCATATACCTAAATCCCATCCCCTTAAACAATAGAACACCTTAAGGTAAGTAATTTACCTTGTTCTTTCACAAGCTCACAAACTTTCCTCCTAGCCTTTTCCTTGGACAATCTCGGTCACCACTTAAACTCTCCTTGCCAATGTTCTAACCATTATCCAATGACTCTAATGAGTGCTAGATAATACATTAACCTTAAGGAACAACCCCTAGGTTAAAAATTTGCTTTAAGGTATTAAATTGATTGTTTTACCTTGGTTCTCAAGACAAGCTTGGATAGAAGCAAAAGGACCTCCTTTATCCTTGGAGAATAAGAAACAAGCTAGAACAAGGCATAACAATGAAGCCCCATGAGTATACATTTTCGGTTATGGAGAGAAAATGATGGAAACCTAGATTTTCTTACATATTCTTTACCTTAAGAGAATGGAGAAGCCAATGAACTCTCCAAACTTGGATTTCCTCCTTATATGGCGGTTTAGCTTGGCACCAAAATAGAGTTCTTGAATTTTTGGAAAGATAGAAAGGAAGAGCTTGAGCTAACTAAGAAGAATATGTAATTTGTTTTGGTTTTGGTTTTGGAGCTAAGATGAGTAAGTAGTAATCAAAGGAAGGTGAAGCTAGCATGGAGGTTGTTCTTCACATTGGAGAAGAAGAGAGGAGCAGCTCAAAACCGGTGGGAACAAGAGAGAATGAAGAGGTGAGGAGAGAGGTAAGTAAAGGTAAGATATGTATGTTAAAGGTAAATAGTGAATTTACTTACTTTAGCTTTTCTTCTTTACTTAGCTAGATAAGTGTGGTGAGTCACACTTAAAAACCGGCCCCCTTGGTCAAATAATGTATATTGTGGTCTTTGTTGACCATTTAATTGACTTACTTTGACTAATGTCTTAAACTAACATTATTTGGTTCCTAATGTGATACTAATTAGTACACATGTTAATTAAAGAGTAGTGATGGACATTTAGCCACTCAAAACCTATT
The DNA here is from genome assembly GCA_023374045.1 of Limonium bicolor. Classification (NCBI taxonomy): domain Eukaryota; kingdom Viridiplantae; phylum Streptophyta; class Magnoliopsida; order Caryophyllales; family Plumbaginaceae; genus Limonium; species Limonium bicolor. The sequence continues at coordinate 357,426,791 of CM041776.1, forward strand.
TACAAGACAATTTTTCAAAAATGTGCTTTAAGACTCCTTAAAGCACATTTTGTGTTTTAACTTGTTTCAAGCTTGGGTTTCTTTGGTAATTGGTTTAAAATGACCATTAGGATATTACTAAGGTCTAAGAACAATATTTGGGTGCTCACCCAAGTCTCTCCAAGCTTAGAGCACGTTTTTGCTTAAACTGCTCTTTTGGTGTTTCCTTATATTTTCTTTGATTAAAAGTGTTTTTTAATGTTTCTAAGGCATTATTTAGCCTCCTTATATCTCAGTTTATCACTTAAACACCATATCTAAGTTTAGGGTATTTCATGAATAGTACTTGTATACATGAATAGTATACGTATAAGAATAGTAAAAACGTATACATGAATAGTAAATACGTAACATAAATAGTAATACGTATAAATGAATAGTAAATATATACATGAATAGTAAATATGTATAAATGAATAGTAATACGTATACATGAATAGTGAATACTATAAATGAAAGTAACTATGTATATATGAATAGTAATATGACGTATACGTGAATAGTAAATATGTATATGTGAATAGTAAAATACGGTGAATAGTAAAATACGATGAATATAAATACGAAAATTAAGTTATTTAACCACGCCGTCCTAATGAACTATAGGAGCGGAGTAGGTGACCGAATAGTCGAGACGTCATCCAGGAGTGGACAAACGTCGATAGGCTAAGGTATGGGATTCTTGTAGCTTGTTTGCTAACGAGGTCTACCTCGGTTTGTGTGCTTTGTGTTATTGTGATACGACCAAACAAGATTAAGCATGAAACCGATTTACTGTATTGTTATTTGTCCATTGTACACTAACATTACTTGATTCAGAGCTTTCATTAACTTGTTTAACAATTGTATAAAGTTATAAGTACCCCTATTGTTAGTTGGTTAATACCGAGAGAGGTTTAACTAACCAATTGTCAAAGAGACTTCAGCTAACTGGAACTTGTGAGGAGAGGAATCCGGGACTGACTCCGGTCATGCATGTTCAGGTTTAGGAGGTCGGCATCTGCATCAGATCTGTCTTCCGCCTAGGGTCGACAAACTGACCCGGCCATCTCGAGTGAACAGTTCGAGATGGGAGGCAACTTCAGGAGGCGCAGGAGGGTCAAGCCTACATCTCATAACTTAAGAATATTGTTTATTAAACCAATGGAGCTAATAACTCATTGGCTAGGGTTACTTTGACCCGACAAAATAAACAATTCAGTTAGAGAACAACCAATTCTAATAGGAGAATGGTTGACACTTATAAGGAATGGTCAAACACAAGAACTAAACAATTCTCAGGCCTCAGGATTTAGGAATCTAACTTACTCATTAATGGACGTCCATTACGACGTTCGATTTATTTGAGCTGTGAATGTTTCACATAAATGTATTGTTGTTATTGTACTTCTTATTATTGTTGTATGAATAATCAACTGCATGTATACGACAAGTAGTCGTGTGTAGCCTTGATAGCTTGTGGGCTGCACGTTTTCTGTACCAGCAATATGCTGAGCCCCTTGGGGCCTGTGATTTAAACTTTGCAGGTAGGTGCCAGACAAGGACCCAGCCTGAGAGTAGGAGTGGGTAGAGCACTATGGGTTTAATTTACATTACGAGTGTGCCTGTACACTCGCTTTATAAACTGTGGTAGTAAGTTGTAATAATAGGAGAGATACTTCAGACTCGGTATTGTATTTGTTTTAAGACTTGTACGCACTTATGTTCGGTACACTCGGGTCCATCAGACCGTAGCTTGAGACTGGAATAGGCCTAGTTAGTCACGTGGGTGACTAACGGCGGTAACACCAACTTTTAGTACTTTCTTCCGCTGTGTTGTAATATTGTTGCAGGTTCGTTCGTGATGGTTCAGGTTTAGCAGTTGGGGTGTTACAAAAAGTGGTATCAGAGCGTAGTTACGCTCTGATGACTAGAGTTACCGAACTAGAGTAGGTACCGAGTTAGAGTAATAGTCATGGGTTTGGGTGTGAGATAGTAGTGTGAGCTGAGTCAGATAACCACCAATAAGGGTGGAATATCTTACTAATTAGAGGCTATTATAAATGCTTAGACCAAAGCCTTTGTAATCACGAGCTTACTGTGCATTTATACTTATTCAGATGTCAGGAAGAAGAGGAGGAGGCCGAGGCCGTGGCGAAGAAGGAGATGAGGCTGCTGAGATTCCGGGTGGACAGACGATAGCTGAGATCATTGCTGCCGCCCTGGGGCACATGGGCTATCAGCCCGGTGCGGGACCGCCTGCTCTACCACCACAGCCCCGGGAGCCAAACTGGGTGAAGAGTCTCGCTGACCTTCGACCCCCACCGTTTAGAGGGGAGACAGATCCCACCAAACTTGAGGCGTACATCTCAGAGCTGAGACCGCCTTCGAGACCTTGATGTACCTACAGAAGCTAAGGTGCGACTTGCTGCGTTCTACTTGAAGGATGCGGCGAGCGATTGGTGGAAGCTAGTTAGGGCCGAACATGTGGCCAACCCTAACTTCGGCTGGGAGCAGTACGCGGCCTTGCTGAGAGCCAAGTACTACCCCACCCATGTCCAGACTAAGAAGCGTTTAGAGTTGGACGCACTGAAGCAGACTGACAAGATGACGGTGGACGACTACTACTCTCAGTTCACCGCTCTTATCCGTCTTACCAGGATTGGGATATTCAGACCAGATCTGGTCGACCGCTTCTATGGCGGGCTGAGCACCGACTACGCTATGGCATGGGCCCGGCAAGCTACACTACCTTGCAGGTAAAGAAAGTTGAGATTAGTTGAACTGAATGAACGTTATATTAGAATGAATGTGAGACTGATATTTTTAAGAGCAGGAGTGCTATCATGCCGCTGCTAAGGTTGAAATCACCGTCCAGCTGAGGGACGAAGATCAGGCACTGAAGAGGAAAGTTGCTGGTAATAGTTCTGATAATCAGGGGCAGGGGGACAGAGAGGTAAGTACCAGCCCCCACCCAGAAAGGCAAAGGTAACCAACCTAAGGCTGCTGAAGAGCCACAAAAGCAAACCTACGGCATAGCAGCGAAGCCTCAGCGCTCGCCTGCACCAAAGGGTAACAAGTAACTCCTTAAATTGAGTTAACAGTCAGATATCAACCTTGAAATTCAATACTAATGTTGTAAGCAAACAGGTACTGAGACCGGCAAGGGGACCGGCGGGGGATATAAGCGCCGCTACAACTGTCGCAGGTGCAACCAGGACCACCCTGGAGTTGATTGTGAAGGCAATAAGGTGGAGTGCAATTTCTGTGGTGTGTTCGGACACCGAGCTTTCGAATGTTTCAGAAACCCTGAGAGTAAAGCCTATAGACCTGGGTGGAAGGCCAAGGGCAAGGGCGTGGCCGCTCCGAATCCTGGAACCGACGGTCCAAAGGCGACACAGCCAGCTGCTAACAGGGGACCCCGGGTTGTCCAGCGATCAGGGCCGCCTGCACTACATATGGTGGACCGGGAAGACGAGGCTGAACCCTCTTCGAGACCAGGTACCACTACAACCTATTAGGGAGAAAACTGTATGCTTATCGCATTTCATGCATGAATCAGTGACTATATATTTTGAACGAGTTTCTAGTTAGTTAATTAGAACTCATGTAAGATAAATTATTACCACCTTAGGAAACTTCAACATTTGTTATCCAATACCTTCAACACCTAGCCTAGAAGAGATCGACCTAAAGATTCACGAATTCCCATGGGAGCAGTGTCAGGTCATCCGGCCAGGTATGATCTTATTAAAAGGATACCTGCCACCAAAGGCACAAATCGCCATCATCAGGAGATGTAGCCAGCTAGGAGTGGGACCGGGAGGTTTCTATACACCGGAATACCCTGGAGGATCGAGAATGAAACTAAGAATGATGTGCTTGGGTAAGAACTGGAACCCTTACACCAACACTTACCAAAAGATAAGGGAATGGGATGGAGCAACACCACCAGAGATACCTGAGGAGTATCATACGGTTAATACACAAGCCGTAGGGATCGCTCAACAACTTGAACTGATCCAATCCCGAACCTTGAGCAGACCTCTGCATTATCAACTTCTACGAAAAGGAGGGACGACTTGGACTACACCAAGATAAGGACGAGACAGCGGAGTCTCTTAACCGAGGGATACCCGTAGTGTCTTGGTCCATTGGAGACGACGCCGAATTCCTATATGGCGAGCAGAAGCGCGTAGACCTTGCCCAGAAAGTGGTACTTAAGTCAGGAGATATTCTAATCATGGGTGGAAAATCGAGAATGCTGTATCACGGTATCAAGAGGATTAAGTTGAATACGGCACCATCGACAGTAATCAATGCCACACACATGAGACCTGGACGCTTGAACCTAACCTTTAGGAAGTACTAGCCATGTAATACACTGAAGTATTGTAATAGAAAAACTCATAATGTAAAAGGATGGTTTAAATAATATCAGTGCTGATTACTCATTTTCGACTTGTATTATACCATCAGTACTTATGATCCTTATGAAATACTTAGGTTGTGGATTCGGTTCGGAAGGTGCGCTAAGCTTACTCACTGAGGCACAGGCCGATGAGAGCGGCACTATCCTCACGGGTACCTTTCCGATCAATGGCGTTGATGCATCAGTACTATTCGACTCAGGGGCCTCGCATACCTTCGTCTCATCATCGTTTGCAAGGAGGTTGGGGCTAGACGCTGACGAGCTGCCAGACTTTACGGTTACGCTCCCGTCTAAGGAGAAGGTTCGATGCACTCGCTACTACCGAGCAGCCACTATCCGAATTAGAGGAGAAGACTTTCCTATCACCTTGATTGAGTTCAGAGATTTAGGGTTTGATGTTATATGCGGGATGAACTGGTTGGAGCGGCACAAGGGTCGTATCCTCTGCGCCGAGCACCGACTGCTACTCAGGAGTCCATCTGGGGTTACTATATCATACCGCCAGAGACCTAGAGAGCCTTCAACCAAGATCATCACCGCTATGGCCATGTATCGAGAGCTGAGAAAGAATAAAGAAGTGTACCTCTGCTATGTTCAGGATATAGAGAGAGATTCAGAGTTCGACCCCAAAGTACCAGTGGTGTCGGAGTTTCCCGACCTCTTTCCAAGGGAACTACCCGGCATGCCACCACCACGAGAGGTAGAGTTCACCATCGAGCTGCTACCAGGAACCGGGCCGATAGCCAAGGCGCCTTACCGCATGGCTCCAGCTGAGATGAATGAGTTGAAAAACAGCTGAGAGACCTGCTCGACAAAGGGTTTGTGCGGCCTAGTGTATTACCATGGGGAGCGCCAGTACTCTTTGTGAAGAAGAAGGATGGCAGTCTCCGCCTCTGCATCGACTACAGGGAGTTGAATACTGTTACAATAAAGAACAAATATCCGCTACCACACATAGATGATTTATTTGATCAATTGAAAGGGGCATCTGTGTTCTCCAAGATTGATCTCAGGTCAGGGTATCATCAGATTCCTGTTAGAGAGAAAGATATTGAGAAGACGGCATTCCGGACGAGATATGGCCACTACGAGTTTACAGTGATGCCGTTTGGTTTGTCGAACGCACCGGCGATATTTATGGATTTGATGAACCGTTTGTTCAGGGAACAGTTGGACAAGTCAGTTGTGGTCTTCATCGATGATATACTCATATATTCAGGGTCGAGAAGTGAACATGAAAGTCACTTGAGACGAGTTTTAGAGATACTAAGGGAGAACCAGCTTTATGCTAAGTTCTCCAAGTGCGAGTTTTGGCTTGACCAGGTCTCTTTCCTTGGTCATGTCATCTCAGATGCTGGGATCTCAGTGGATCCAGCAAAGATTGACGCCGTGCGCACCTGGCCAAGGCCGAAGTCAGTTACCGACATCAGGAGTTTTCGGCTTGGCAGGTTATTACAGGAGTTTGTTAAGGACTTTTCTAAGTCAGCAAGCCAATGACCAGTTTATGAAGAAGATGCACCGTTTGTATGGACAGATGACTGTGAGAGTTCATTTCAGAGCTTGAAGGACTCATTGACTTCTGCACCTATTCTGACTATCCCAGACGGTACAGAGGGATTTGAGGTATATTGTGACGCATCAGGTAGGGGATTGGGTTGTGTACTCATGCAGCATGGCAAGGTAGTCGCTTGCCTCTCGCCAGCTGAAGAAACATGAGGAAAACTACCCACACGATCTTGAGTTGGGAGTGTAGTCTTCGCCTTGAAGATATGGCGCCATTACTTATACGGAGTTAGTTTGACAGTCTACACCGACCATAAAAGCTTGAAATACATATTCACTCAGAAGGAGCTGAATATGAGACAGAGAAGATGGTTAGAATTCCTTAAGGACTACGACATTGACCTCCAGTACAAAGAAGGGAAGGCCAATGTTGTAGCTGATGCTCTGAGTCGTCGAGCACACTCGCTTCATGCCATGGTTGCTAGTTCCAGCTTGATTGATGAGGTGCGAGAGGCTCAGCAGAGCGATTCATATATGATGGAGATCAGGCAGAAGCTGATAGAGGGTACATTCGAGAGCCAGAAATACGACTTCGAATTACATGATGATGATCTGATCAGATTGAAGGGCCGATTATGCATTCCTCGCAGCAGCACTGAGCTAAAGGAGCGCATTCTACGAGAGTCACACTGTTCTTCTGTTTCTATCCATCCGGGAGCTTCGAAAATGTATAAAGACATGAAGCGTTACTTCTGGTGGACTGGGATGAAGAGTGACGTTACTGAGTTTGTAGTGAGATGCCTAACTTGCCAGAAGGTAAAGTTCGAGCACAGGCGACCTGGAGGCATGGTTCAATCAATGCCAGTTCCAGAGTGGAAGTTTCATGATATCTCCATGGATTTCGTGGTTGGACTCCCACCTACCAGGGGAGGTCTGAACATGATATGGGTTGTAGTTGATCGCCTGACCAAGGTAGCCCGATTCATACCGATGAAGGACACTTGGAAGGTAACGAAGCTTGCTGAACTGTTCGATAAGGAGATCATGAGACACCACGGAGTACCTAAGACCATAGTATCTGACAGAGACACCAGATTCCTTTCGAGATACTGGAAAACTACACGGGAAGCGCTGGGTACAGAATTGAAGCTAAGTACCGCGTTCCACCCTCAGACAGATGGTCAGACTGAGCGTACGATTCAGACACTTGAGGACATGTTGCGAGCATGTGCCTTGGACTTCCAGGGCAGTTGGATCGATAAGTTACATCTGATCGAGTTTTCATACAACAATAGCTATCATGCTACGATCAAGATGGCACCTTTCCAAGCATTGTACGGCAGACCATGTCGCACACCACTCTGTTGGGATGAGTCAAGTGAAGCGGTCATCATAGGACCGGAGTACTTGGAGCAAGTTCAGGCTGAGGTTCAGCAAATTCGAGAGAATATGAAGGCAGCCCAGGATAGACAGAAGTCGTATGCTGATACGCGACGACGAGACTTAGAGTTCTCTGTGAACGATCAGGTATTTCTGCGGGTTTCGCCGATGAAGGGAATATTCAGATTTGGACAGAAGGGCAAGTTGAGCCCAAAGTTTGTAGGTCCTTATACCATTACGGAGCGGGTGGGCCCAGTTGCTTACAGGTTAACCTACCTGGTGAGCTGGGTAAAGTGCATGATGTTTTCCACGTCTCACAGCTTAAGAAATACATGCACCACCCCTCCCATGTTTTGCAGGCTGAACGGCTAACCATAGAGCCAACCATGAGATCAGTAGAGACCCCAGAGGATTCTGGACACGAAGACTAGGACACTCGCCACAAGTCAGTGAGACTGGTGAAGGTTCTCTGGTCCAACCAGGACGTCGAGGAGGCTACTTGGGAGTTAGAGGATAAGATGCGGGCGAAGTACCCTTCGCTCTTTTCAGACTAGTTTCTTGTTAAGGGTACGGGGCGTACCCCTTTTAAGGGGGGTAGAGCCTCTTTGCTTTTAAGTTGTAAGCAAACAATCACATAGTGTTGATTGTTGTTTGTTGCTTATTTGTTAAGTATGTATACTTTGTGACAGACCTTACAGTCTGAACCTTAATAAATGTGGCAGACCTTATGAGTCAGAAAGCTTATACATGTTGTTTGATGTATGTGATTTGTAGTGAAGTTACCGTGTTTTTTAAGAGTATTAGATGCATATGAACTTTGGGGACAAAGTTCTTTTAATTAAGGGGGTAGATTGAAATACCCCAAACCTTAGTATATTGATGAACTATCTAATTATAATATATTAAGGATATAACTATGCCTTAGAAACATTAGAAAAGATTTTAAACAACAATGTACACAAAAACATACCTTAAGCGTTTAAACCGAAAACGCACCTTAGAGCACGAAAATGTGCTTTAAGGAGAAATGTGCCTTAAGCATTTATACATGGAACTAAAAGGCTAATGAGCCTAAATACCATTAAGAAGTAAGGTAACAACAATAAAATGGTCATAGTAGCCATAGCGTATACACGCAAATTAAGTATACAAGTCCACACAAAAACCGGTACTAAACTGACGAAAGTCAAGGAGAACCACTAAACGACTTGGTTTAAGTTGGAATTAGCAATATGCTATTTCACGAACAAAGTTTCTAACGGTTGTAAATGTACTAAGAACACATTTAAACTAGCCAAAACAAATTGCAAAATCAATGTGAACCAGGAAGCACATAAAATTGTTTTAAGGCATTTTTCGGCCTTGTAACATACCTATAACATGTATAAGTCATTGAGAACGAATTTAATCCATAAATGTTACATAATATAAGAAGAAAAACAAAAAAATGAGATCAAATGGGACTAGGGGCTGCCGATTTGGGGGGTGATCCACCAAGGCATTATTTGCCTTTACTTTATACTATACACCTAATCAAGACTTCTTTGCATTGTATTATTACCTTGTCCCCTTAGTGAATGATTAACCAGACTTACCTATCAAATGAGAGCTTCAAAATTCGGAACTCATCCTCTCTTGAAGGAAGAACACAAAAAACAAGCCAAAGTTCACGATTTTTGAACCTTAAAGCACACCCTTCCTTGTAAGAATCATAACTTTCTCGTCCTAGCTCCAAATCACAAGCTTGATAGCTCATTGGAATCCTCTCTTCAAGAGCTTTACAACCATAGGTCATGAGCCCCAAGATTCGCAGGAAAAACCACTAAGAAGTGTCTTTGATTCTCGAGGAAAACATTTCCTTCTTGAAAACTTCTTATTCTTTGGTTTTTGTCAGAGCTGATTGGCATGGGATACTAACCCATCTTATTCTTCATCTGTTGTGTAATTTTGGGGACAATTCCTTTAGCAAATTGCTGGCCAAATTTCTAAGGAATTCAAGCTTAAATACTAAGCTAAAAGGTTAATATACAAGGTAAACTCTAAAACTACCTATTTCATGGTTCTAAAGTTGATCTATATGATATAACCTATCATATATTTTGTTTATTATTACCGAATTTATTAGGTGTTAGATTTAATGTTTAGCACCTAAAATGTTAATATTTTGTAAATCTAAAACTAGATTTATAATCCTTATAATATAAGCTTTAATATAAGCTATCATAATATATAAGAAAAGTTCATATACTTATTTAAGGGATGGCCAAAAAAGAAGGCTTATTTGAGTTAGAAAAATTATATAACTAAGTTAATTAAAGGAATTAGTATAATTAAGTGTAATATGTAAAATTTGTGAAGTTTTGGTAATATATTGTAATTGCCGAAACATATATGAATTATTATGAAATTTATGAAGTTTAGGTGATGTGTGGAAAATAATTGTAGAATTAAGTTTACAATTTCATAAAGAGTTTATAAGTATTATAAGAATTTATAAGGTTTTTTGTAATTTAAAGTTAATAAAAGATTGTAATATATATACTACAAACATTAGGTAATTAAATCTGGTGATTTAGAGATTTAAAATGATTTTTGTGTTCAAAAATCTGTAGGAAAATTAGTTACGAAAATTAGAAATTAATTGGAGTAAATTGGTTAATAATGAGTTAGGATAAAAGAAAAGACCACAAGGGTAGAATGGTAATTTCCCTGGTCAACTTGGTCAAACGTGGTCAAACTTGGTCAATGACAGTTTGTAAAATATTTTGGGGAGCTAGAATAAAATTTGTAGCAAAAGATTAGATATTTAAAGGTGAAGGAATAAAAAGTTAAGTTAAGTTAACTTTAGATGTAATGTTGTAAATAATGGAAAGTTAGGGGGTTTGACCATAAAGGCTGGTCAAACTTGGGTGTATTTTGATAGTTGACCAAAAATATAAAAGAAATTAATTAATTAAGACTTTGGAAGAAATTAGAGAATAAGAAGAACAGTTTAGAACCTATTATAAGAAAAATAGAGTTTTTAGAGGAAACTATGGGTAAGAATGTAATAACACAATTTTTATGTGTTTAGAAGGTTAAGGAAATTAAATAAGGAATTTAGAAACAAGTTGTAAAGAAACAGAGTTAAGACGGGGTAAACAGACCCGTATATAACTTAAGGTATACGAGGGGATACCCGTAATTTAATAAGTATAGGAGGACACTTAAGGTTTTTAATAAAAATAGAAATGTTATATTGGGAAAATAAATAAATACTTAAGGTATCATACGGGCGTATACGAAAAATTTTTAGCGTACATTGAATAGTATCGTATAGTGAATAGTATACGTATAAATGATAGTAAAATGTATAAATAGTAAATACGTATAAATGATAGTAAATACGTATCATGAATAGTAAATACGTAAAAATGAATAGTAATACGTATACATGAATAGTGAATACGTATAAATGAATAGTAACTATGTATATATGAATAGTCAAATACGAGACATATACGTGAATAGTAAAATACGTATATGTGAATAGTAAAATACGGTGAATAGTAAAATACGTTGAATAGTAAAAATATGAAAATTAAGTTATTTAACCACGCCGTCCTAATGAACTATAGCAGCGGAGTAGGTGACCGGAATAGTCGAGACGTCATCCAGGAGTGGACAAACGTCGATAGGCTAAGGTATGGGATTCTTGTAGCTTGTTTACTAACGAGGTCTACCTCGGTTTGTGTGCTTTGTGTTATTGTGATACGACCAAACAAGATTAAGCATGAAACTGATTTACTGTATTGTTATTGTGTCCATTGTACACTAACATTACTTGATTCAGGGCTCGTTCGTTAACTTTGTTTAGTGAACAATTGTATAAAGTTATAAGAACCTCTATTGTTAGTTGGTTAATACCGAGAGAGGTTTAATTAACCAATTGTCAAAGAGACTTCAGCTAACTGGAACTTGTGAGGAGAGGAATCCGGGACTGACTCCGGTCATGCATGTTCAGGTTTAGGAGGTCGGCATCTGCATCAGATCTGTCTTCCGCCTAGGGTCGACAAACTGACCTGGCCATCTCGAGTGAACAGTTCGAGATGGGAGGCAACTTCAGGAGGTGCAGGAGGGTCAAGCCTACATCCCTCATAACTTAAGAATTATTGTTTATTAAACCAATGGAACTAATAACTCATTGGCTAGGGTTTACTTGACCCGACAAAATAACAATTCAGTTAGAGAACAACCAATTCTAATAGGAGAATGGTTGACACTTATAAGGAATGGTCAAACACGAGAACTAAACAATTCTCAGGCCTCAGGATTTAGGAATCTAACTTACTCATTAATGGACGTCCATTACGATGTTCGATTTATTTGAGCTGTGAATGTTTCACATAAATGTATTGTTGTTATTGTACTTCTTATTATTGTTGTATGAATAATCAACTGCTGTATACGACAAGTAGTCGTGTGTAGCCTTGATAGCTTGTGGGCTGCACGTTTTCTCTGTACCAGCAATATGCTGAGCCCCTTGGGGCCTGTGATTTAAACTTTGCAGGTAGGTGCCAAACAGGACCCAGCCTGAGAGTAGGAGTGTGGTAGAGCACTATGGTTTAATTTACATTTCGAGTGTGCCTGTACACTCGCTTTTAAACTGTGGTAGTAAGTTGTAATAATAAGAGAGATACTTCAGACTCGATATTGTATTTGTTTTAAGACTTGTACGCACTTATGTTCGGTACACTCGGGTCCATCAGACTGTAGCTTGAGACTGGAATAGGCCTAGTTAGTCACGTGGGTGACTACGGCGTAACCAACTTTAGTACTTCTTTCTTCTTTCTCCGCTGTGTTGTAATATTGTTGCAGGTTCGTTCGTGATGGTTCAGGTTTAGCAGTTGGGGTGTTACAAGGGAATCATCAAGACCGACCCACGACCGATCCAACCTCTGGGTCGGTCGAAGTCAGAAACTTCGTTCCAGTGATTTTTAAGTCCCGACCGACCCACGACCGAGTCACGGCTCCTGGGTCGGTCCGTTCCAGAATGTTTTGGTTTCGTTGCTTAAGCTCCGACCGACCCACCGACCGATCCAGCCTCTGGGTCGGTCGGTAGCAGACTTTGCCTACAGACCTTGTTTTCACTTCTTTTTCTTTCACACTTCTTCCCCAATCTTTACCAATACATTCCCAACACTCATACTAGTTTCCCTCACACTAATGCTACAGATTTTGTTTCCTCTATTATGCTACAGATTTTTCACCTTTACTCTTATCCTCCAATACTTCCTCAACTAATGCTACTCCTAGCATTCAAAATAGATTACTTTACATCCTATTTCTTCATATTACCTAAACCCTTTTCGATTTTGTTTTCAAAGTGGTTGAACACTCTCTTCAAACTCTCCAAATACACCTAGTTATTGTCTAGGTCATTACCTTTCCTTACACACACTAAGTCCTCAATTTCTAAACAAATTTGGACATAGTCTCCCCTATATTTTTAGCTTTGCCCACACATCATCTCAGCTCACAATTTGCTCATTCACACACCTGTTTATACAAGTCATTATACTCACATTTCAACTCCACTACAACACCATAAAATTCCTGCACATACACATATACTATCCATGGTTTTCCCAAGCTTTTAAACATCATTTAAAAACTTCAAAACTGTTACATTCTCATTCCTCATTATACCACAACATTCTCATTACTCATTACTCAATACATTACTCATTTTACTACTCAAAAACTGTTACGATACAATACACAAACTAACTCAAGGTAAGAGTATTTACCTTGTCTTGCTAGTTTTTCTTTCTTTCCTTTCCTTCTCTTCTTTTCCTCTTTCCTTCTTCTCTTGTTCTCGGTTTTTGTTCAAGAAGTGGCAATGCTACAGCAAGCCATACATACCCATACTAGTTTAGCACCTTAACCTTAACTAACCCTAGAATTTAGATGTTTTAGGGTTTAGAAAAGAGTATTACCTTGCAACCAATGAATAAGGTTCTTGACTAGCAAGAGAACAAGATTCCTAGCCCAAAGAAGAAGCCAAAATCGGTTGGAGCATGAAGAACAAGGCATTCAAAAACTGAAAATTCTCATAATGCAAACAAGGGCTAGAAATGGTGGATTTTCGAATATCTTTTTAACTCAAAGTAACAAGGAGGTGAAGGTGCTTCTAATGGTGGTACTCAAGCTCCAAATGCAGCACACCCATGGAGATGAAGTTGGTTGTTTTCGATTTTTGAAAGGAGGAAAGTGTTCTCCTTGGTGAGAGGATTTCAATGGTACAATTTTTGTTGAATTTGGACAAGGATTGAGCTTAGACAAGAGGAGAGAAGGAGAGAGTTGAGTGGGGTTCTTCAAATCCCCATAGCCATCGCAGGAGGAGGAGAAAAATAAGAAGGAAGAAGAAGGTGGGAAAGGTGAGGGAGTGAGGGATGGATGAGAGAGAGAGCCCCACTTTCTTTTCTACTTTTCTACTTATTTCATTTGTCTTTTAGCTAATAAGAAAGCATTAAGAGAGTGAGGGAGGGGGGGGGGAGCTGGCCGGCCCACTCACCCACACACACTCAGATTTTTATTTTTATTTGCAAAGTAGACACACTAACTTTGTTTATTTACGCTCTCACCCAACAACTTCCCGGTTGTTACAGTTTTTACTAACCGGAACCCGTTTTCCGGAATTTTCTCGTTTAATTAATTTTATGGTTCCCAACCTTTATTACCGTTTATTAATGACTATTTGGTTGACCAATATCGTTACGAGTCTATTTGACTCGCTTAAAGTCGTGTTTTCCCGGTTTCCTCGAAAAACGTGCTTTAAGGTCCGTTTATGTTTTTAACCCATTTTAAAGGTCCATTTTCTTCGAGGTTTGTTCCCTCATGTTTATTTAAGTGTAATTAATCCTTTAAAAAAATATAATTAGCTTAATTAATCACTGTTTTTAATTACAGGGTATTTCAATCTACCCCCCTTAAGGAACTTTGCCCTCAAAGTTGCTCAAGGTTTACGGTTTACTATTCTACTCATTTGGCAAGCCAATTGCCACAATGAACTTTACTACCACCTTACAAGGTGTTCACAATTCTTACACTACAAGCATACACAATTCAAATACCATACACAATGCACCATCCAATTCACACATTCCACAATACATTTCACAATACCATTCATACATTCCACAATACATTTCACAATACCATTCATCATACTCTTCACATTGTCATTCGTGTCATATGCCGTACAACACAAATGCATTACTCATTACACACATACCATACACATATCATACTCATTGTACTACATACTGGATACTACTAGCACTACCTTGTGCCCATAAAATACAATTAGCACCACATGTGCCAACAAAATACAATTACAATACATACATACTATGCAATGCTAACCCGAAGCAATGCAAAAGCAAAAGGCTCTACCCCCCTTAAAAAGGGTACGCCCCGTACCCTCCGTACTATATGGATACTAGACATCTAGTCTACAAATAAATTTGGGTACTTCGCCTTCATGGCGTCTTCTAATTCCCAAGTCGCTTCCTCGACATCGTGGTTAGACCACAAGACCTTCACCATTCGTACAGATTTATGGCGAGTGTCTCTTGTCTTCGTATCAAGGATTCGCATTGGAGTCTCGACATATCTCATCATCGGCTCTAGGGATAGCTGTTCAGGTTCTAATACATGAGAGGGATCGGCTATGTATTTCTTGAGTTGTGATACATGAAAGACATCATGAACATGCCCCAGTTCTTCAGGCAATGCTAGCCTATAAGCTACGGCTCCAATCCTCTCAGTAATGGTATACGGGCCTACAAATTTCGGGCGCAGCTTGCCCTTCTGGCCAAATCGAAAGACGCCCTTCATAGGTGAGACACGCAAGAACACTTGGTCGCCCACGGCGAACTCAAGGTCACGTCGTCACACATCCGCATAGGATTTCTGTCTATCTTGGGCTGCTTTCATATTTGCTCGGATTTGTTGTACCTCCGCTTGTACTTGCTCTAAATACTCCGGTCCTATGATGACCGCTTCACTTGACTCATCCCAACACAACGGGGTACGGCAAGGTCTACCATACAAAGCTTGGAATGGTGACATCTTAATTGAAGCATGATAGCTATTGTTATACGAAAACTCGATAAGATGAAGCTTATCAATCCAGCTCCCCTGGAAGTCTAAGGCACATGCCCTAAGCATATCCTCTAGTGTCTAGATGGAACTTTATGTCTGACCGTCGGTCTGTGGATGGAAGGCGGTGCTAAGCTTCAACTCAGTACCAAGCGCTTCCGGTGTTGCTCTCCAGTATCTCGAAAGAAATCTGGTGTCGCGATCAGATACTATGGTTTTCAGGACTCCGTGGTGTCGGATGATCTCCTTGTCGAATAGCTCTGCGAGCTTCACCACCTTTCAGGTGTCCTTCATCGGTATGAATTGGGCAACCTTGGTGAGGCGATCGACTACTACCCAGATCATGTTGAGTCCTCCCCTAGCAGGTGGGAGTCCAACAACAAAATCCATAGAGATATCATGGAATTTCCACTCCGGAATGGGCATGGATTGCACCATTCCTCCGGGTCTTCGGTGCTCGAACTTCACCTTCTGGCATGTGAGACACCTTAGAACATACTCAATCACGTCGGATTTCATTCCTGACCACCAGAAGTATCTCTTCATGTCTTTGTACATTTTAGAGGCTCCCGGATGGACATGCAATGTTGAACAATGTGACTCTCGCAGAATGCGATCCCTTAGCTCAGCATTGCTTCGGGGGACGCATAATCTGCCATTCAATCGGATCAGACCATCTTCATGCAATTTGAAGTCGTACTTTCGGCTCTCGAAGGTACCATCAGTGATTTTATGTCTGATCTCTGTGAAGTAAGGGTCACTCAACTGAGCGTCTCGCACCTCGTCAAGCAAGCTAGAAGAAGTGAGTAGCGAATGGAGCGAGTGTGCTCGAAGACTCAGGGCGTCGGCTACAACGTTTGCCTTCCCTTCTTTATACCGGAGGTTGATGTTGTAATCTGAGAGAAACTCCATCCACCTCCTCTGTCTTAGATTCAGTTCTTTCTGGGTAAATATACTACAAACTTTTGTGGTCGGAGTAGATGGTGATGCTTACCCCATAGAGATAGTGTCGCCATATCTTCAAGGCGGAGACAATGGCTCCTAACTCTAGATCATGTGTCGGGTAATTCTCCTCATGCTTTTTCAGATGGCGGGAGGCGTAAGCTACTACCTTGCCATGCTGCATGAGTACGCATCCCATGCCCTTGCCCGATGCATCACAATACACCTCAAATCCCTCTATGCCCTCTGGAAGAGTGAGAATTGGCGCTGAGGTCAATGAGTCTTTTAGGCACTAAGGATACCTCACACTCGTCTATCCATACAAATGATGCATCTTTCTTCATCAATGACGTCATGGGCTTAGCGACTTTTGAGAAGTCCTTTACAAACCTCCGGTAATAACCGGCTAAACCAAGAAGTCGGTAACAGTCTTAGGTCTAAGCCATGATCCTACTGCTTCAATTTTGGATGGATCTACTGAAATACCTGCGCTCGAGATGACATGACCGAGGAATGATACCTGATCTAGCCAAAATTCGTATTTGGAGAACTTCGCATACAGCTGGTTCTCGCGTAGTGTCTCAAGTACTCTTCTGAAATGATTTTCATATTCTTCTGCTGACTTCGAATACACAAGGATGTCATCGATGAATACTACTACTGAAGTGTCTAGCTAATCACTAAATAATCGATTCATTAAGTCCATGAATTTGGCTGGTGCGTTAGACAAACCGAATGGCATCACCGTGAATTCATAGTGGACATATCTTGTTCGGAATGTTGTTTTCTCGATGTCTTGCTCTTTGATAGCAATTTGGTGATATCCGGATCAGAGATCAATCTTAGAAAAGACCGAAGCTCCCTTCAACTGATCTAACAGGTCGTCGATGCGTGGCAATGGATATTTGTTCTTTACAGTGACCGCATTCAGGTCGCGGTAGTCGATGCAGAGGCGGAGGCTACCGTCCTTCTTCTTCACGAAGAGGACCGGTGCTCCCCAGGGTGATACGCTCGGGCGTATAAACCCTTTGTCGAGTAGATCCCGTAGTTGCTCTTTAAGCTCTGTTATTTCTGCAGGTGTCATACGGTATGGTGCCCTAGCAATGGGACCAGTACCAGGTATAAGATCGATTTCGAATTCTACTGCTCTCTGTGGTGGCATACCAGGCAGCTCTTTCGGGAATACATCAGGGAATTCTGAGACTACTGTTACATCATCACTGAATTCTGGATCTCTCTCCAGATCTTGCACATGGCATAAATACACATCGTGTCCTTTTCCAAGCTCCCGGTACATTGCCATAGCGGAAATGACAGTGGTCGAAGGCTCCCTCGGTCTCTGGCGGTATGAAACAGTGACCCCAGATGGACTCTTGAGCAGCAATCGGTGCTCGGCGCATAGGATTCTCCCCTTGTGCCGCTCCAACCAGTTCATTCCGATTATTAAGTCGAATCCCAACCCGTTGAATTCAATGAAGGAGATGGGAAACGCTTCGCCTTTGATTTGAATGGTGGCGGTGTGGTAGTACTTAATGCATTTTACTCGCTCCTTCGACGGGAGAGTAACCAAGAAATTTGGTAGCTCATCTGCGTCTAGCCCCAACCTCTTCGCAAATGATGGCGATACAAAGGTGTGAGAGGCGCCGGAGTCGAATAGTATTGATGCTTCGATGTCGTTTACTGGGAATGTTCCCGTTTGGATGGTGCCGCTTTTGCCGGCTTGTACTTCGGTGAGCATACTCAGGTTACCTTCGGTACCGAGTCCACAACCTATTGATTCATAAGATTATAAGCAACGATGGTGGAATGCAAGTGGAAAGTAATAACCTACATGCAGACGTTATAATCTGAGTGGTTATATTGGGTATAATTAACATAAAATAAAAGAAATTAAAAACTCAAAATAAACGTCGGGCTGCAAACAAATCCCGGTCGCAGTAGTATAGTGAAATGTAAGTGACCGGATATCGAACCACGGGACTAATATACATATTATAGTACCTAAGCGTGTCACAAAGAGGTGGGATTAATCGACTTGTTACATATAAATAAAAACAGTTAATAAAATTAACTAAGTAAGCAAATAAACTAAACGGGACTCTGGTTCACATTAATATAATATCTGCTCTTTCATGCTAGGTCTACTGGTTTAATTATAACTGTTTGGCAAGATTCCTGTTATTTTCTTAAGGTCCGATGAAAACTCATAAGAACTCGTTCACCTGTAATGCAAGGTCCGATGAAAACTCAAGCAAAAGCCTGCGAACGGCAGAGGAGTGTTGAGGGATTACATTTGCAACTGAGTACTAACTTAAACGATGAAAATAAGTTTCCCCCAGTTTTACGGCTTAATCAACCCATCTGTTTCCAACCGATGAAATCAAAAACAGACTTAGTAAAGCATTTTAATAAATTCATGAGGTTTATTAAAAAGATGGCGAGAAAACCTTTAACCGTAACAAACTTTATTAAAACTAAAACCAGTAAAACATATTGCATAATTAATACAGATACATAATAATTATTCACAGAGTAAGCGTAACCAGCCTAACATATTAAATAGAGATCTGCTATTTAAATACGTGAGACTAGAGGTGAGATTAATGAGATGAAAAGAAAACGAATGGAGAAGCGGGAGATTAGAAATGGAATGAACGAGTGAGTGAAGGTGAAGTGGTACGAAGATGGAATGATGGTGTGAATTGGAACTCCAGAGGAACCACGGACGGAACCTCTGGAAGGACACCGAGTAAGGAGGAATGAAGCTCGTATTTATAGAGGAAAAAGAAGCAGAGCAGCAGCTTCATTGATTGAGCTCGATGATTGCAGCTCCCCATTGATTGCAGCTCATTGATTGCGCAGGGGACAGGGCTGCAACGCGTGCGTGATTTCTGGTAGGCGCCGACTGCTAAAACGATAAGGCGAGTCAAGTTGCAGAGCGAGTCGGCGAAGAAGATTATCCGTTGATTTACACGTGTCCGCTAGATAAGGAGCGGTCTCCTCTATCTCAACCGCATGTTAATAGGCGGTCTCGTGTGTGGCGTCCGCTTGATATCTGGCGGTACACTCTGTCTCTTGTCCGCCTTGCCTCCATTCAGAGTGGTCCGCCCCTTATTGGGCGGTTGCATGCAATTCATGCATGCACGTTCTTCCTCACGTGACCATCTTTTAATCCCTTATAAACATATGTATGTTTTAGGTATTTTTCCTACAATTTAACACATAAAATACATCAGTAAATATAACAACATATTTATAGGAAAAACCCTAGATAAGTGTTAAACATTACTAAAAATGCTACAATTAATAAGGTGATTAAACCCTAATAAGTCTATATGTTTTGCACTTATCACTACACTGCTTTTATTGAATACACCGACCATCATACATACTCTCTCTAATACACGTTACTACTAGGTTACATGCTACTACAAGATTAATACTTTCTAAAGGTAAGGTTCAGGCGTCCTGGTTTCATGTGTGTGGCATTGATTATTACCGGTGGTGCCGTATTCAACTTGATCTTCTGGATCCCGTGATACAGCAACCTTGATTTTCCACCCATGATTAGGACATCTCCTGATCTCAATACCAATTTCTCTGTGAGGTCCACACGCTTCTGCTCGCTATGCAAAAATACGGTGTCATCACCAATGGACCAAGACACTACGGGCACTCCTTGTTCAAAAGATTCCGTCATCTCGTCCTTATCTTGGTGTAAGCCAAGTCGTCCTTCTTTCTCATAGAAGTTGAAGATACATAAATCTGCTTCAAGTGCAGGGATTGGTTCATCTTTATACTGCTGTGCGGTTTCTACAGCTTATGTGACAAGCATTTGGTATTCAGTGGGTATTTGTGGAGCTGTGGCTCCGTCTCCTGCTCGCGTCGTTTGGTATGTCTTGGTATAAGGGTTCCAATCCTTTCCCAAGCACATCATTTTCTACTTCATTGTAGCTCCACTGGGGAATTCGGGTGTATAAAATCCTCCTGGACCCATTCCTAACTCGTTGCATCGTCGGATGATTTAAACTTGTGCTTCGGGTGTCAAGTATCCTTTTAATAAGATCATACCTGGACGGATAACTTGACATTGATCGTTATCGAAGTGGTGTGTGGCGATGTCAGTCTCTTCACGAGGTGGGTTTGAAGGTATTGGGTAACAGATAAGGAATTTTCCTAAGGTGGTAAATTACATCTAGTGTGAGTTCTATGCTCGCTAATTCATTTCATGATCAATACATACTTCCATGTTACTTACTCATACTCATTTTCATACATCAAGTACTTACGCATTCATGCTCCCATTCATACAATTACTTCAATACTTAGACATGCTCTTCAAGGATTAAAGGTTACTGTAATTACTTGGGCCGGACTTAGTCCCGGTCCCGTCTCGGTCAATGATGTGTACGGCCGGTTGCCTCTACGGTGCGCCCTTCTGCGGACCCCGGGACCCCTGTCCCTGTGAGGTGTGCTGGGCATGAGCATCGCCAGATGCAGCCTCCTTGCCTTCACGCTTCTTGTAGCCCTGATAGTTGCCCATGGGCTTAGAGTTCTTTGGGCATGCATTAGCATGGTGCCCTGGCTTCTGGCAATTGTAGCAGCGGATCTCCCTTCCTTGGCAATCGGTGTCGGGATGATCCTTGTTGCAATTTTGGCACACATAGCTGCGACCATCGTTTTGGCTCTCGCCATGGCCAAATCCAAAACCTATAGCTTCCAAGTTAGTGAGGTTCGGTATACTTACAATACTCCACATACATACTAATTCACAAGTGTACTAATTCGATTTTGGGTTCTTACCCTTGTAGGGCTGAGACCTCAGTGGCTTCGCTGCCACTGGTGCAGTGTAGGCAAGCTGTAGCGGATCAGCTGCCTTGCCCTTCTCAGCATGGGCACCGCCGTCTCCAGAGGTGTTCTTCTGGTGGGAGTACTTCCCTTTCATTTTCTTCCATGGTTTGGTTTGGTTTTGGTCGTCAGAGGTGTTACCCTTGCTGCTCACCTTGCGCTTCAGCGCTTGCTCCTCATCTCTTAGCTGGCAGGTGATCTCAACTCGAGATGCAGCGTGGTAACACTCCTGAATTACTTGGTATTAAGTTACTCATTTACATACGAAAATACTAATTCACATTGCTCATGGCCTTTAAGGGTTCAACGTTGTTTACCTGAAGGGAGGTAAACAGTGCGAATTCCATGCCATACCGGAGTCGATGGCTCAACCCCCCGAAGAAGCGGTCGACCAGGACTTGGCCGGTATACCCAAGGTCGGGTAGAAGTCTGAGAAGAGAGGTGAAGGTGCGGTAATACTCATCAACCGTCATCTTCTCTGTCATCTTTAGGGCATCGAGCTCAAGCCGTTTCTTGGTCTTGACATGCTCGGGATAGTACTTAGATCGGAGGAGAGAGGTGAATGCTTCCCAACCGAATGTGGGGTCGGTTACGTGCTCGGCCTTAATGAGCTTCGACCAGTCCATAGCTGCGTCCTTAAGGTAATACGCAGCTATCCTCACTCGAACTCCTGGGAGTCTCAAGTGTCTCGAATGTCGTCTCCATCTCGGAGAGATAGGCCTCGAGCTTGGCAGGGTCGCTCTCGCCTCTAAAGCATGGAGGTCGAAGGTCGGCGACTGCCTTTACCCAATTGGTTTCACGGGGATGAGGTGGGTCGGGCTGTTGCTGCTGCTGTGTGGTGTTGTGTGTGTTTGTTGTACACCTGATAAGTGTCCAAATGAGCATGTTTTATGGGTGTATTTCATATATTATATTAGCACTTTTCTTGCTCATTTCTCCACTTTGGTTAGTTTTCCTCTAGTTTATGTTTTATTGGTTATCTCACAAATTTATTGGTTAAACATGAGGAAACCCAAGCTAGGAGCAAAGTAGACGATGACGAACGCATGGGCGCAAACGGATCTTAAATCGGAGCTGAAACGAATATTTTAGAAGCAAACCAATTTTCGTCTGAACCAGGCTGGTCCGGACACTGGTTCGGACACGTCCAAAGGGACGTCAGTGTCATGTCCGCTCAAGTTTGGCCGGACAAGATCAAAGAGATGAAGTGTCCGTGGAGAAAAAGGCGGACAAGAGTGTGGCGTGTCCGTGGAGAAAAGGCCGGACAAGAGTGGCCTGTCCGTGGCCTGTCCGGGGAAGAAAGGCTGGACAACACTGCGGGGCTCTTGTGAGACGTCCGACCATAAATAACCGGACAAGAGATGAATCTGTTCGTGGCCTGTCCGTGGAAAAATGGCCGGACAAGACTGAGATGAGTCCGTGGCCTGTCCGGGGATAAAAGGGCGGACAAGAGATATAGAACGCACCGACCGTCTTCCCCATTTTTCTTGCGGCGCCTGCAAACACATCTATCTACCCCATCAGTAATATCAGGCGCCGGCGCACACCTTAAATTACTCACGCGTGTTCCAGTTATGTCTTCTTCCTCTTCCTTTCTTCTATAAAAACACTGCACCTTCAACCAAACATACGCTCGACCCCCAGAACTCAACACTCCGAATCACTCATTTCACATACAAATTCCTACGTACATTCTCCACTCTTCTTCTCTTCATTTCTCCTTCACCATCCGGACCTCCGCAACACCGTATTATTATTACGTCCAACCTCTGACTGACTTATTACTAGTTAATATGTCAGGCTAAGGAGGATTTACTCCGGGCAAGGTTTAGTTGTAGTTTGTTTAATGTAATCTATATTTCTACCGGTTAAATTAAATACAGTTTGTTACGATTAAAGTTTACCTCTCGCCTTTTTAATAAATTTCATGAATTTATTAAAAAGCTTTACAAAGTCTATTTTGATCAGACCAGTGATAAATGACAGGTTAATTATCGATAATCTGTGGAAAACTTATTTTGATTAATTAAGTTAGTATTTTCAGATGCAAAATATAATTCCTTGCACTTAATCCGTTTACATGTGTTTTGCTGAATCTAAATTAGACCGAGCATTTTCTGGTAAACGAGTCGTTTTGAGTCTATGATTTAGTCCTTAAGATAACAGGAATTTCGCCAAACTATTATAATACCGGTAGAGATAGCATAATTAATCAGATTATATAAACCTGAACCCGGAGTCCCGTTTAATTTATCTTCTACTCAGTTAATTTTATCTTTCCTTTTTATTTATAAAAGCAAGTATATCAATTCCCCCCTTTTGTGACAAGCTTAGGTACTATATTATTTCGCTATAAGTCCCACGGTTTGACCCCGGCCGCTTCTGTCTTACTATACTACTGCGACCGGGTTTTATTTGCAGCCCGACGAATATTTAAGTTATTAAATTCCTTTTCAATTGTTTTAATACCAGTTCCAACCACTCACAATATATAGTCTGCAAAATGGCGCCGTTGCCGGGGACTTGATTTATTCTAGTCCCTAAGCCCCGGATAACTCACTTGCTATATTATAATATTCTGTTTATACTATTTTGTTGTTTGTTTATTTTATTTCTACTAACTTCTATTATTTAATTATTTCAGCAATTTAAATATCGCATTAATTACAGTTATTTATTTTCCAGTCATTTACTTCCCAGTCATTAAAATTTCTAGTGTCCTTTAAATTTCAGCAATCTATCTTCTAACATTTAAATTCTGCAATCAAATTACTAACATTTAAATTCTGTCATTTTAATTTCAGTAAACTAATTCCTAACATTTAAATTCTGCAATCTAATTACTAACATTTAAATTCTGTCATTTAAATTTTTGTCTTTTTAATTTCAGTAAACTAATTCCTAACATTTAAATTCTGCAATCTAATTACTTACATTTAAATTCTGTCATTTAAATTCTGTCATTTAAATTCGAGTTCTTTATTTTATTGTCATTTAAATTACTGTCATTTAAATTCCAGCAATTTAATTCTGTCATTTTCTTTATTTTATTTTAATTTTATTATTTACTTAAACTGCATTTATTTTAATTTCTTTTTGTTATTTATTTTCGGTTAATTTACTCTTGTTAAAAAATAGTTCTTAATTTTTGAATTATTTCTGTTTAACTGTTTAATTTCCCCTCCCTATTTCTTTCCATTTTTTTTATTTCACATCACGAGTTTCTTTTTCTGTTTTGAGTGGTGAATGCCTTTTACCAGGTCGCACAGCCTCCCGGAAAATATTAATAATCACACGGTTAGTTACATACCAGAGATTTAGAGAACCTTTCTACGCACTCTAAGGCAGAAACGATCTCAACAAAACATAACTGCCACAGTGATAGAATCTAACCCGGAAGCAGACATGGCATCTTCACCAGCGACAGTTCGAAACATTAATAGGCCGTCTAATCAAGGACAACAGCCTGCCATCGTCCTTCCCCACCTTACCCCATCCGAATACGATGAGTGGCAAAAGCTAAAGTCATATCATCAGATCAAATGTGTAAAGGAGTTAGGCATGTTCGATGGCACCAGTCCTGACGAAGCTCTGTTACATGTTACCAAGTTCTTACAGCATGCCAACAGTCTAACCGTGACAGACGCAGTACTTCAATACGCGAGACTGTCACTGTTCCCTCATAGCCTGACGGGAAATGCGAGTAAGTGGTATCACAGCCTTACACCAAGTACCATTGGTACTTGGGATGAAATAGCCACCAAGTTTTACGACAAATTCCTACCCCCGAGCTGAACATTAGAAATGATTGCTGAAATCTATAATTTCAAGCAGCCAGGGTCAGAAAACATTTATGAAACTTGGGACCGTTTCAAAGGACTGCTGTTGACGTGCCCTCACCATGGTCTCACAAAAGAACAATTATCTCAATTGTTCTACAAAGGCTTAATCAACCAATGCAAAACGATGGTACTGTCTTCCTTAGGTGCCGACATTTTGAAAAAGCCAGGTGAACAATTTCTGAATGGGATAGAATCCCTCTGCGAGGAGATCAGAGACTGGGCCACAGGTGGATCAAGAGGCGGCACTCCAGGTTTATACCATGTTAGAGAAAGTGAAAATAAGTTTGACCAGCTGATGAAAAGCCATGAGCAACTCATGGAGAGCAATGCACAGCAGGCGAAAAAAGTAAGTACTCTGCAGAAAGTAGTGGAGCAGATGGCGATGAACTCCTACCCCCAACAAGCAAAGTCGATGACGTCTCGATCATCTACAATCCCTCGAGGCTATGCTCCTCTATCCCGATCATCTCCTGATATTTCTTGTACGCAATGTGGTGGGCCGCACGATTATGAAAAATGCCCCCAACTACAAGAATTAAAAGCAGCAGAGGAAGCAAACTTTGTTGGCAACAATTTAGGGTACAGACAACCATGGCAGCACAACATGCACCCCAATTTTCAAGGAGGCCAAAGGCAGTATCAGCAACCGCCTTATGGCAATAATGCTTCTTCAAGCCGACCATCTCAACCTCCTTCAAATCCCGACTCTGGAATGTCCCAAATGCAGGAGATGTTTAAAGCAATGATGAGTAAGACCCGAGATACGCAAGATGAAGTCACAGCCCTTCGTAATGACCAAAAATCCTTGCAATCCCAAATCCAACAACTTCTCATCCAACAAAGACCTCCTGCCCAACTCCCCTCACAAACAGATCCAAATCCACGAGAGTATGCAAATGCAATTTATGTAGTGGACCAGCCCATCACACTAGCTCAAAGGGAGCAACAACCCGAGAGTGAAATGGTCCACGAAGTGGAGCAGCGGGCTGAGGAAGAATACCTCGACATGAACCAACTGAAGATCTATGCCAAATTAGTTGAGATAAATGAAATGATGGAAGGTCCACTAGACCTTGCATCATAGCAAACGGAGAGCGAAATGATTCATATAGTGGACAACTTTACTGAGGATTCGAGTTACTCTATATCACCACCCCCGTTCGAACCTGAGCAAAAGACATCAAACCATCTGCTTGAGCTTGAAGACAAGCCATCAGAGGACAGATTCTACATCAACTTCATGGAGTCTCCTCCCTCTGAAGTCAATTACCGTTATTTTCCCTCCTTCTCTGTGCTATACCCAGAAAATGAGGATTGTTACATCCTCAAAAATGAAGAGGAGGAAATGCTCACTCCCATCAGGACATCCAAACAAAACACCAATATCACCTTCAAGGAACCACCTCCCTTTGAAGTTGAATTCAATCAAGGCTCTTCCTATGAGCCTCTCAAAGAAGACGAGGATTATTACATCCTCAAATTTGAAGAGGAGAAGCCATCCAACTTTGATCTTCATTGGAGGATCACGGCCTTCCCCTCTTGTGCACC
Organism: Limonium bicolor; assembly: GCA_023374045.1. Lineage (NCBI taxonomy): Eukaryota > Viridiplantae > Streptophyta > Magnoliopsida > Caryophyllales > Plumbaginaceae > Limonium > Limonium bicolor. Next base: position 357,453,449 of record CM041776.1, read on the forward strand.
AAAGAAGTAGGATGGAAACTCAAAGTCAACTCACTAAGTGAGAAAGCCACCTTTCCATTTGATCCAGGATCAGAATGTGAAGACACAATCCGCCCCGAAGTTCTCCCTGCACCGTTCGACGCAGTTAAGGATGTCTTCATCCTAAAATTTGAAGAGGTGTCTCCACAACTAGATGATCCTTGCACTAAGGGTCATCCATGGAAAATATGGGCCCTTCTCCAAAGAAAAATAATGCCCGCCCAACCCCCCATTGAAGCTCACTTCCACCTTCATTTTCAATCCAGGGGAGGAAATTTACATCCTCGACTCTGAGCGAGGAACACCACTACCAACTTGCCTCCATCCGGCTCAACAACAGGAGGAGAATTTTACATTCTCCAGTTTATGGAAGAAAAGCAACCATCACCCTTTTCAATTCAAGATTAATTACAACAAACACCTCCTTCAAAACCAGGTTTTGTGGAGTTTGTATTTTACTAATTTAATTGCTGCAGTAATACTTTGTTTTGATCCAGGTGGTTCGATCCTACTTATTGCCAATTTCCTATTCCCGGTACTACCATTGTCACTTTCATATTTGATCCGGGATAATGAAGAACATGCGTCTAGCTAGAGACGTTAAACCCAGGTGGCTTGGTGGGAGGCAACCCACTATCTATACTTTGCCTTTCCTTTTATTTTATTTTGTTTTCTCTTTTGTACTATATTTCCCTTTTATATGTTATAATAAAATGCGGGTTTTACTTGAGTTCTTCTGGCTGTGTAGAATATCCTTTACAGGTACATTTCATGTCATTCTACAGCTGCACTCAAGTGTGGGGGAGCTCTACACACTCTGTGAACTTTGGGGAGTACACTCTTTCCCTAATGATATTTCATATTCCCTTTTGCTTTGTTTTGAGTAAATTCCTTTATCAGATTGCATGCCTTGTTAATTTAATTCTATCTACGCAATGAGGGCATTGCTTGAGCTTAAGTGTGGGGGAGAGCCCTTTTCGGCGACATTTTGTGCTTAAAATGTTTAAATCTCTCTGCTTATCTTGCATTTGTTCAAAAAAATTAAAATTATGGACCCTGCTAATGTAGGTTGTTCTCTTTAAAAACAAATACTGTTATGAATTGTGGGATAAAGGGGTACAAAAATTTGATTGCTTTTGAGGAGCATTTTTCTTATGCGGCGTGACCAAATGATCTGCAATGGTTGGATTTTTATTGCCCAGGGTTTCTTTCTGTCCTCTCTCTTACGGATTGCTAAGGGGTGCTTCTCTGCCAAAAAAATATATAGTAAAAATAATAAACAAGGGACTTGCGAGACACCATTGGTAACCAACAAAAGAGAGTTGAGTGTTCTTAAATACAAAGGCTGATGCCCACATATTATCTTCTTATCTCTTATGCAAAAGTGAAACAAATGCATAAATCTATTTTTCCATTTGTTTTTCTCCTCAATGCCCATTCTTGAGAGAAGTTAGCCGTGGTAAAAGTTCTCAAAGTCACCTAAACTAAGAAGCATTGAAGCACCTTGGATCATACCCCGAAACTCTAATTTTTATTTTTACCTTGAGCACACCTATGCCCCCAGCAGTTGATGGATTACACTCCTCAAAAAGTTAAGAATCGTGAACTGTTCACTCCTTATCATACCCTTCATAATAATATTTGTTAGTATTGAGCATTCCCTACTTACTTGGGTACATGGTTTTCTTGAGGACAAGCAAAAAGATAAGTGTGGGGGTGTGATAAGTGTCCAAATGAGCATTTTTGGGTGTATTTCATATATTATATTAGCACTTTTCTTGCTTATTTCTCCACTTTGGTTAGTTTTCCCCTAGTTTATGTTTTATTGGTTATCTCACAAATTTATTGGTTAAACATGAGGAAAACCAAGCTAGGAGCAAAATAGACGAAGAGACGAACGCATGGGCGCAAACGGATCTTAAATCGGAGCTGAAACGAATATTTTAGAAGCAAACCAATTTTCGTCCGAACCAGGCTGGTCCGGACACTGGTTCGGACACGTCCAGAGCGACGTCCGTGTCATGTCCGCTCAAATTTGGCTGGACAAGATCAAAGAGATGAAGTGTCCATGGAGAAAAAGGCGGACAAGAGTGTGGCGTGTCCGTGGAGAAAAGGCCGGACAAGAGTGGCCTGTCCGGGGAAGAAAGGCCGGACAACACTGCGGGGCTCTTGTGAGACGTCCGACCATAAATAACCGGACAAGAGATGAATCTGTTCATGGCCTGTCCATGGAAAAATGGCCGGACAAGACTGAGATGAGTCTGTGGCCTGTCCGGGGATAAAAAGGCGGACAAGAGATAGAGAACGCACCGACTGTCTTCCCCATTTTTCTTGCGGCGCCTGCAAACACATCTATCTACCCCATCAGCAATATCAGGCGCCGGCGCACACCTTAAATTACTCACGCATGTTCCAGTTTTGTCTTCTTCCTCTTCCTTTCTTCTATAAAAACACACTGCACCTTCAACCAAAACATACGTTCGACCCCCAGAACTCAACACTCCGAATCACTCATTTCACATACAAATTCCTACGTACATTCTCCACTCTTCTTTCTCTTCATTTCTCCATTCACCATCCGCACCTCCACAACACCGTATTATTATTACGTCCAACCTCTGACTGACTTATTACCAGTTAATATGTCAGGCTAAGGAGGATTTACTCCGGGTGAAGGTTTAGTTGTAGTTTGTTTAATTATGTAATCTATATTTCTACCGGTTAAATTAAATACAGTTTGTTACGATTAAAGTTTACCTCTCGCCTTTTTAATAAATTTCATGAATTTATTAAAAAGCTTTACAAAGTCTATTTTGATCAGACCAGTGATAAATAGACAGGTTAATTAATCGATAAATTTGTGGAAAACTTATTTTGATTAATTAAGTTAGTATTTTCAGATGCAAAATATAATTCCTCGCACTTAATCCGTTTACATGTGTTTTGCTCGAATCTAGATTAGACCGAGCATTTTCTGGTAAACGAGTCCTTTTGAGTCTATGATTTAGTCCTTAAGATAATAACAGGAATTTTGCCAAACTATTATAATAAACCGGTAGAGATAGCATAATTAATCAGATTATATAAACCTGAACCCAGAGTCCCGTTTAATTTATCTTCTACTCAGTTAATTTTTTCTTTCCTTTTCATTTATAAAAGCAAGTATATCAATTCCCCCCTTTTGTAAGCTTAGGTACTATATTATTTCGCTATAAGTCCCACGGTTTGACCCCGGTCGCTTCTGTCTCACTATACTACTGCGACCGGGTTTTATTTGCAGCCCGACGGATATTTGAGTTATTAATTTCCTTTTCAATTGTTTTAATTACACCAGTTCCAACCACTCACAATATACAGTCTGCAACAGCGTTAATTACTGTCGGTAGCATCTGTGCTACTGTGGCGGCGACGATCTCAGCTATCGTCTGCGCGCCCGGTCCATCATTAGCCCCTCCTCTGGTTTGGCTAGAACCTCGTCCTGACATCTGAACAAGTGTGGATTACGTTTGATACTGTGACCTTACAGTCTTGATTCAAACAATGGTATCGTCTTTGCAGACGTCAAGGGTATCCGTTATCAATAATAGTTATACTTAGTTAGGTTTCTAGTTCTCCATTGTAAAACGGTTTATAACCTAACTCGGCAATCACTACACTCGGTATTCTAATCATCAGAGCGAGACTTCGCTCTAATACCACTTTTTGTAACACCCCAACCGCTAATCCTTTCATTATCCTCTAATCATTCCCATAATTACCTTACTCGCAGCGGAACACTTACTTACTCCCGGCGGGTGATACAACGCCGTTAGCCATCCGAGACTAACAAGGCTACTATTACTTACAGTAACGGTCTGACGATTAGAATATACCGAAGACATACTACTTACTTTACAATGCCAAATACTTACTTACACTTTGATTACCGAGTATCCAAAATATACGAATTACACTCCAAGACTACTTCCCAAAAATCAAGAGTTTATACATCTACTCATTTCTATCCAATCACAATTCATTACCCAAAAAGGTGTACCACATGGTACACCGGCTACCCAAAAAGGCCTTAGCCATGTACAACTCGGTACACCATCCCAATCTACTAACTCCCCAAAAAGAATTCCTTCCGGTCCTTACTTGACCATCACGCCTCACGGGTACCTGTAGAATAAAAACATTCCCTCTAGGGGGTCAGCTTACGCTGCATATGATAACCGCAGACCCCGCGTACTAGCGAGGGTACGCCAACTATTTGGCCGAATACATGCGGTTTGTTTCATTCATACATACATGCTTTACACAATACAATTCAATACATTCATTTCACAAGGCATACATACATTCAATACATGCAGGGTAGACAATACAAGTCACCCATTTATACTTACCGTTTACTCACCGCAATACGGAGATACACTTCTCCAATTCATACATAAGTCTTGTTAGCTTCATTACACACCCGGGTTAATCGGGTGTTCAATACTCTTTTACTCAAGGTCAATGACTTACAATAGTCAAGACCGATACACATACAATACTTACTTCTTACTTACTTTACTCATGTTAAGTCGGTATGACCTCCGGGTAGGGATTACTACATCCCACCACCGGGCTTTAGGGTGGCCCACTAATCCAGGATGCTACCCATTCAAGGGGATTGGTCCATGGAAAAGATTACAGCCAGGATTCGGATCCAACCTCTTGTGTTTCCTTATCCTCACGTGTGGCCGAAACTATATCGGACTTCTACTCATTCCATTTTACTCAATACTCATGTTAGGAGTTAGATGGTTAGGAATTAGTAGAATTCAGTACTTCCAAGCCATACATCAATACACTACTCAAGTACACAATACTTACACATACTCTTCATTCTCATTCATACATTTCATGAATTATACAAAAAAATGTTCAAGAAGATACAACAAGAACAAAATAGTCCGAACACAATTAAGTGCAATATAAGTACGATTCGTGCATTTATCTTTTTGAGTGATCACATAAGCACACAAATCGGGGTAACCAAGTTAGGATACAGGACATGAAGAAATCATACCGTTCACCGTCGTATTCGTACTACCGGATTCCTTCGATGTTCAACTATTTGATCCTATACATACATGAAGTTGTATGATCAATGATCCAACTTACTCATTCAGTAATACTCCTAATGTATACTTGCTACTCCTTTACATTCATTCTTGATTATAAAACCATTCCTTTCCTTATTACTTCTTAAACTTGCTTCCTTACTGATTTACTTACTTCCTTACCATTATTACTTCATTAATGGTGTATTACTACTTACATATGCATATATGTGTATTGGCATACATATATACTCCTACCTATGATTACAATAATCATATAATAAAAAAAATTGTAAGTTTGGGCCGACCGACCCAACCCCTTGGGTCGGTCCATTCCAGTAAGTTTCCCTTTCTCTGAAATTCTCCCGACCGACCCAGATCTGTTCTGACCGACCCATACACCTCTGGGTCGGTCCATTCCAGAAATTTTTCGATCCAGGGAATCATCAAGACCGACCCACGACCGACCCAACCTCAGGGTCGGTCGAAGTCAGAAACTTCGTTCCAGTGATTTTTAAGTCCCGACCGACCCACGACTGACTCACGGCTCCTGGGTCGGTCCATTCCAGAATGTTTTGGTTTCGTTGTTTAAGCTCTGACCGACCCACCGACCGATCCAGCCTCTGGGTCGGTCGGTAGCAGACTTTGCCTACAGACCTTGTTTTCACTTCTTTTTCTTTCCCACTTCTTCCCCAATCTTTACCAATACATTCCCAACATGTTTACCACTCATCTTGATGCTCTTAATCACCTAAATTCCTCCACCAAACTTATTACTCAATCCTAGATACACTTGCACATTTTTCTTCTCTTCTTTCCAACACTCATACTAGTTTCCCTCACACTAATGCTACAGATTTTGTTTCCTCTATTATGCTACAGATTTTTCACCTTAACTCCTATCCTCCAATACTTCCTCAACTAATGCTACTCCTAGTATTCAAAATACATTACTTTACATCCTATTTCTTCACATTACATAAACCCTTTTCGATTTTGTTTTCAAAGTGGTTGAACACTCTCTTCAAACTCTTCAAATACACCTAGTTATTGTCTAGGTCATTACCTCTCCTTACACACACTAAGTCCTCAATTTCTAGACAAAGTTGGACATAGTCTCCCCTATATTTTTAGCTTTGCCCACACATCATCTCAGCTCACAATTTGCTCATTCACACACCTGTTTATACAAGTCATTATACTCACATTTCAACTCCACTACAACACCATAAAATTCCTGCACATACACATATATTATCCATGGTTTTCCCAAGCTTTTAAACATCATTTAAAAACTTCAAAACTGTTACATTCCCATTCCTCATTATACGACAACATTCTCATTACTCATTACTCAATACATTACTCATTTTACTACTCAAAAACTGTTACGATACAATACACAAACTAACTCAAGTTAAGAGTATTTACCTTGTCTTGCTAGTTTTTCTTTCCTTTCCTTTCCTTCTCTTTTTTTCCTCTTTCCTTCTCCTCTTGTTCTCGGTTTTTGTTCAAGAAGTGGCAATGCTACAGCAATCCATACATACCCATACTAGTTTAGCACCTTAACCTTAACTAACCCTAGAATTTAGATGTTTTAGGGTTTAGAAAAGAATATTACCTTGCAACCAATGAATGAGGTTCTTGACTAGCAAGAGAACAAGATTCCTAGCCCAAAGAAGAAGCCAAAATCGGCTGGAGTATGAAGAACAAGGCATTCAAAAACTGAAAATTCTCATAATGCAAACAAGGGCTAGAAATGGTGGATTTTCGAATTTCTTTTTACCTCAAAGTAACAAGGAGGTGAAGGTGCTTAATGGTGGTACTCAAGCTCCAAATGCAGCACACCCATGGAGATGAAGTTGGTTGTTTTCTATTTTTGAAAGGAGAAAAGTGTTCTCCTTGGTGAGAGGATTTCAATGGTACAATTTTTGTTGAATTTGGACAAGGATTGAGCTTGGACAAGAGGAGAGAATGAGAGAGTTGAGTGGGGTTCTTCAAATCCCCATAGCCATCGCAGGAGGAGGAGAAAAATCAGAAGGAAGAAGAAGGTGTGCAATGACGGAATTGGCTTCAAATGCTTACCTTTTGCTAACTGCTTTGTAAAGTACGGTGAGGGAGTGAGGGATGGAAGAGAAAGAGATCCCCACTTCCTTTTCTACTTTTCTACTTATTTCATTTGTCTTTTAGCTAATAAGAAAGCATTACGAGAGTGAGGGGGGGGGAGCTGGCCGGGCCACTCACCCACACACACTCAGATTTTTATTTTTATTTGCAAAGTTGACACACTAACTTTGTTTATTTACGCTCTCACCCCACAACTTCCCGGTTGTTACAGTTTTTACTAACCGGAACCCGTTTTCCGGAAGTTTCTCGTTTAATTAATTTTATCGGTTCCCAACCTTTATTACCGTTTATTAATGACTATTTGGTTGACCAATATCGGTACGAGTCTATTTGACTCGCTTAAAGTCGTGTTTTCCCGGTTTCCTCGAAAAACGCTCTTTAAGGTTCGTTTATGTTTTTAACCCATTTTAAAGGTCCATTTTCTTCGGGGTTTGTTCCCTCATGTTTATTTAAGTGTAATTAAGCCTTTAAAATTTATAATTAGCTGAATTAATCACTGTTTTTAATTACGGGGTATTTCATATTTGAACTCATAGTTTGTATAATTCATGAAATGTATGAATGCAGATGATGTGTTTGATTGTATCGATGTGAAGTGTATTGACCAAGTGGTATGGAAAAGTTGATTTCTCTCTAACTCCTAACTAAGTAACATTTCTAACCTTGAGTAAAAATGGTATATGGAGTAATGTGAGAAGTCTGAAATAGCTTCGGCTACACGTGAGAATGAGGAAATACGAGAGGTTGTTTCTGAGTTCTGGCCTATTCTTTCTTGCGGTTTAAACCCCTTAAATGGGTAGAAACCCTAGGAAGTAAGCCACCCTAAAGCCCGGTGGTCAGATATCGTAGTCCCTGCCCGTAGGTCTTACCGACTTAACTTGAGTATTAAAGTAAGAAAAGTAATTGGCCAAGTAAAGATCATGACTGATGTAAGTCAAGGATCTTAAGTAAAAGAGTAAAGTATATCCGATTAACCCGGATGCGTAAGTAACTAACAAAGTATTGTGTATGTACTTGAGAAGTGGATCCCACCGCCTTGGTAAGTGTGAATGGTTGACTTGTGAATGTCTTCCTTGTATGTATCAGATTGTATGTAAGTATGTGCTATGTGTGAATGTATTGTTGCTTATTAAAGCATGTATGCATGTATGAAATAATGAACTCCTTGTATGCGACCAAGTAGTCGGTGTACGCCTGTTAGCACGCGGGGTAAGCGAATTTCGTATGCAGCTTTTGCTGTGCCCCTCGGGGCACTGTTTTTATTTCTTCCAGGTACCCGTGAAGAATGATGGTTGTGATAAGACCATGATGGACTCTTTTTGTGTATTTAGTAGGTTGGAAATGGCGTACCGAGTTATACACGGCTTATGCCTTTTGAGTAGCCAGTGTACCATGTGGTACACCCTTTTCGATATTAGAATTGTGAATTTGGTAAGAATGAGTAGATGTATAAACTCATAGCTTTTTGTTAGGCTTGTGAAAGTGGGATGTATTTGATATACTCTTGTATACGCGGTAATCCAAGGATGTAAGTAAGGTTTGGATTGTAATGGAAGTATTAATTATTGCTCGGTATATTCTATTTATCAGACCGTTACAGTAAATAGCATGAGCCTTGTTAGTCATTGGGTGGCTAACGGCGTTGTATCACCCGCCAGAGTATGTAGAAATTCTACTGCAAGTACGGTAATTATGGAGACGACTAGAGGATAATAATAGGATTAGCGGTTGGGGTGTTACACAAACCCTAAGAAACCAAGGTAAAGATCATGCTTTTACTAAGCTTAAACTAGCCCTTAATGATCTTAATATCCTCAGACTAACCATAGTCTTTTTCCTTGCATAAACTTGCGAATGTGTGTTTTACCATGGGGAATTCTACCAAAAATGAAGAATCCGCTTAAAAGTAACTAGGAAAGTAAGTATTTACCCAATGATATATATATTAGCTAAGCTTATGTGAGTTAATGCTCCAGAAACTAACTTAATCTTGTGTTTAAATTAGACCGAAAGTGTTGGGAGCAGTTTGGTGGTTTTTGTGACTCAAAACTAGGTAAGGAAACCTTACCTTATGTTATATTATAGTTATATAAAATTTTGTTACATATTAATTCCAGCTGTGGGGTTTAAAGATGATAAAAGCTTAATTATGTATTAAAGTGTTAATTAATGTTTTTGGCAAGCTTACTTATCTTATAAATGACTTATAATGTCATAAGGGTAATTTAAATGGCTAAAACATAATTTATAAAAATATTTGGGTAAATATAATAAAAGTTGTGACATAACTATGTCATTTGGGATATTTATGTGTAATTTTATTCTATGTTAAATGTTGTAATAAGGCTATACACTTTAGGCCATTTAATTTTGTGTTATATAAAGTTAAAAATGAATTTTTGGTTATAATAGATAATACCGCAAACATTATGGGGTTATTTAGTGAAATACCAATAAATTAATTTAGGGGATTTCTTTTATTAAAACCGTAAATAATACCATTAATTATTATAATATAGTATGGAATTGTGAATAATAAATCATTATATCCTATATGGAATTATGAAAATTAAATCATGGGATTTCTCCATTTAATCCTAAAGAATACTATTAAATATTGGATTACCATATATTATTATAGAGTATTATGAATTTAATAATAATATTTATAAGTCAATAAATCTTGGAAAAATTTCTAAACACTCCAAGTATATTATAAAGATTTTAGAAAGAGGTGGAATATTGTTTTGAAACATAAAAGTCAATATAAAATTCTAAAAACCCTAAAGCTTCTCAAGCCTTGCTAGGGTTGACTTTTTGAGAATGGTCAAACCAGCCCATGAAACCTATACCAATAAATAGGTTATGGAAAACCATGAAGATCGATAAAAAGAACGTCAAAAACGGATCATCCTAGCCAAAGTTATGCTAAAATGAAGTTTAAGCCCAAGAACAAGTTCTAACTCGATCTGTACTGAAACTTATAGCGTTGTAAAGTTGGCTACTCAATCGGTTCGTAAAGGGGGAATTTTTCCAGAAACCGAAATCGAATTCATTCGATTCTTGCAATTCCGGTAAGTTTTCTTCAAATTCCTTCGACCTTGCTAATCGGCTTTACATTATCGGTCAAAACCATATTCCAATTGCATCAATTAAGCGTTAGATTAAGTGAATTTGTGAGATTTGTATTCGGAAAACCGAAACAAACCCTAACTTCGAACTAGAATCGTATTTGATGTACACTGCATTATAGCTAGCGAAATTGGTATCAATGGAACCGGAATTAAATTTCGAATCTAATGGAACAAGAATCACTAAGTTTCGTTCTGTGGATTAGGAGAAATTGTCGAATTCGTACTCGAGTTCTGTTCCTCTTTCGCTGATGAACTCGGGGATCTCGGGCCATCCGATCGTAGTTAAAAGAAACGGACGACCGAGATTAAAGCGTATAAGATTTAAGTATATTAAGTTTTTTATAAATTCCAGTAATTAACCCTAACTTGTTGAATTAATTTAAATACATTCCCGAATGTATTTTAACTTGAAATTTTAACCATAGATTCCTTATAAAATCTAGTTTAATTGATGTAAATTAATATGGTTTTGGAGTTTTTAAACGTAAGTTATGATTTTTGCAAGTTACGGGTATTATGGAATTATTTGGTTAATTAAAAAAGATATTTTTATGAAATAAAAATTTTATAATATGTATAAAATGTTGTAGTTACTGTATATTAAATTTGGGAATTTTTGGACCATGGTAAATGGGTTTAAAAATTGTGTTTACGTGTTTTTCATAAGAATAGCTTATAATATATGGTTTTTAATGTAACAAAAATTAGAGTATGGTTTGTTAATAAACTTTTAAGCTGGAAAAAATAAGGAAAACTAAATTAACATTTTATAACAGTATGTTTATAAATGTTTTGGGTATTAGCTTTTAAGAGAAGTGAAATTATTTACATATATGTATATATACTTATATGGTAGAATTAAAATAGAAACTTATGTTAAATCAAGGAATTTAATTATTCTACATCTTATTTATTATAATTATGGGAGTTAATATTCTTAATTAAAACTAAGGAAAATATATATATTTACACATATATAAAAAGGAAATAAGATAGTAACTTAGGGTAAAACAGGGAGCTAATAAATCAACACTTATATTACCTTAATACTATGGAAGCTAATATCCTAAGATATAGTAAAAGAAATACTTTATGAAACTTACATGGAATGCAGATAAATGTTGAAGTAATAAGGTAATTTAAATACAATAATACATAGGGGATGTCTTAATTAAATTCTAGTACGGGTATATGTATGTATATTAAATAAATAAAGGAAAACACTTGATTTTATAAACCGTATATCGGTTGTGGTTATGCCTAAAAGTTATTAAACATAATTAAATACAATAAAATTTCTTAAAAATGTTATGGATAAATCTTAATACATAAAGGTATATATATGTATATAAATACATTAAAATAGATGAGGGAAATAACATTCCTTGTGATAGTTGTAATAAGAAGAGTATATATATTAAACCTTAGGTTTTTAATCGGTGTGTAATTAAATAGTCATTAATAACTTAAGGGATTAATTATACAACATAAACGTAACACGGTCTTGGGTTAACTTACTAAGCCCAAGTCTATGAACTCCAAAAGCCCACTTAAACAATTCAAAGAGAGGTTGGGCCACTCTCAGGGTTAATCCTAAATCGTTCCAGTTTAAACGAAATGGGCCTAACAAAGATTTAATTAACAAAAACAAGCCCAAACCTTTGTGAGAGAATAATGCTAAACCTGGAACTATAAATTAGTCAGAATGGAAGGTTGTTTAGTTTATAAGTCCCTAAACTAATCGACACTTGGAACACATTAATTATACGTTACTATTGGGGGAACACTCGTTCAAAGTTAATTATTGTTCTTCACATTCCAGGTACGATTTCTCGTACTCTTATGCTTTGCTAACAAGACTTATGGGATGTTTGTGACAAACACTAACTGAACTAAAGTGGAATTTCAAAAAGGAAATGGTTGTGTGACTAACTCAGCTTGTGTGACTAACTGAGCCTTGAATGTGTAACTTACATGGTTATTTGGTTCCTTCTATTGGTTGTTTCATTAGACATTAACTGCTTAGGGTTTACGCTTCTGCACTCTGTAGGACTGAGTGTTTTGGTATTGCTCTGGGTAGTTAGTGATCTAGTGGGAATATGGAGAAGGACAATCTTGGTAAATTCTTCTTTTGACTCTAGATATCGTTTCATCCATGAGCTGGGTCTTGATGTTTCGACGTACGCGCGACTTCAATGGTAATAGTGAGGGGCTATATATCCCCTGTCCCAAAAGGGACGTAGTAGACAGTGAGGGGTTGTATATCCCCTGTCCTAAAAGGACGTACTTGACGGTGGGGGCCATCTCTCCCAGTTGGTTTGTTTCCACTCTTGAGTTTTGGGTTCTTGGATCTCTTCTTTCATTCCTAGTCCTTGTGACTACTTGGGTTTTCTACTCCTAACTGGAATTGGTTCTAACTTGAGCATTGGATGTTCACTAACTCATGGTGTGGTTTTTGGATTGGCTAACTTTACCTTTCTATTAATTATCTTTACCCTTAACTTGCTTCTCGATTTGGTGATTTGCCAAATGCCTTGTTCCTCTGTGTGGTTTAAGTGATTGTATTCAAGCTATCTTTTATTTAAGAGTTGTATTATAAGTTTGTTTTTGGAGGATCGTACCAGTTCCATTCCAGGGAACTGACCCACCCCTCTCGGGGTGGGCTGCTTGGTTTTATCTTGCAGGTACGAGTTATTTTACAGGTGGCCACGAAGAGAACGAGTGATTGGGATGGGATTAGGTCTTGTGGAGAGTTTATGTGTTTTATTATTGTTTTATTTTTGTTAAGTTTTCTCGAGGTTCAAGCCGTGACAATTGTAATCTTTAAGTTGTAGATTGGTGAGGTTTGGTGCCGGGTGTTTGGAACCTGATGGTCTGTACGCCTTTAGTATTTTATTTCCGCTATAAACATGTTAAATAGGGGTGTTACAGAAATTGGTATCAGAGCGTAGTTACGCTCTAAACCCAAGAAAACAAGCCGAGTGAAATACTTAGATTATAGGTGCACTTAAAACTGGGGAACTGGGGTAGAATTGGGAAGTGAGAATTCCAAAAAGGCGCGTGACCCTTCCCCCATACTTACTGTGAGCCTCGATTTTAAACCCTATCCTATGTTGATTAAAGTTGATTAGGATCTAATCGGGTTTTAGGTCCACTTATAACCTAAGTTTAATAACCAAGTCATATAACCATAATTATTAAAACCTAAGCTAGCTCACTGGAACCTATTATGAGTCGCCACCTAATTTTAACCTAGATTAAATTAGGAAAGGAGAGTTCGGGTTCGGGGGCTTGGTATTCGACTTATTTAGGGTTCAAATTACTTTCATTACCCTTCCTAGGTCGTTTTTCCTCTACTTGGTTTATTTACGGCTTTCTACAAAGTTGTTTTTAACCTAGGTGCGCGCTTCTGTTTTTTTTTTTTTAACGTTTTTTGACAGAAAATAAAAGTGAAATTGAAAGTTACCTAAACTAGGGCTTCGGAGGCAGAATTAGGTCAAATTTTAATTATGTCCGTGGCCACGGACCTAATGTCCGAGACCACGGACCCCAGTTGAATTAGGTAATTTTGAAAACAGAACTAAAATAAAAACGCAAACTTGAAAAGTCCGGGGCCACGGACAGGGTGTCCGTGGGCCCGGACATGTATTGACAGAAACCCTAAAATTTGAAAAATTAAAACATATAAAATCCCGCCACCGTCCGTGGGTGTCCGTGGTCACGGACAACCCGTCCGTGGTCCCGGACAATGAGTCCGAGGTCACGGACAACCCACGGACAGTGGGTTTTCGATGGTTCCCGAGGTTGTTTTGGGCCCAAATTTTATGGGTGTGTAGCCTGAAAGATTTTAAACACGTTAGTAACTGAAAGAACTCAATTTAACGTCAAAATTAATACGAAACTTAGCAAACAAGTAACAAGGTAGTACCTAAAACAATCAACAATATAGAAACGAAAAAGAGTTAGTTTAAGCCCAAATTTTGAGGCAAGACTAATAATGTCGTGGAGAGTTAGGAAAGTGGAATTTCTACCTGTTTTACCTTCGGATTCACAACGATTCTTCACACCGGGATTCGTAGAGTGCTCCGTTTGTGGCAGACCCGAAAGATTTTCGAACCAAGCTTCTGGTGGTTGGCTGTTCTTGCTGTTCTTCACGTTTTGGTGGTGTTTTGTGGGGTTTTGATGATTATTGGTGCTTTGGGGATTGGAAAACGTGTTTAGATGGTGATTTCGGGGGATTTTTGGTATGATTCGGGTGGCCGGGTGTTGGAAAATGTGAGAGAAAGAGAGGAGGCTGTGCTTTCTGTCTTCCTAGGGTTCTTGAGCATATGAGATTCTTATTTTATCAAAAAACCTATCCTTTATATAGACTTTCTTAAAGATAAAGAAAAACTAGTAAAAGTAAGATTTTTTGACATTTTAATTAAATGACTTCCCAAAGGAACTTTGCTGTGAAATTTTAACCACGTGTCAAGGATGGAAATTATGAATTTTCTGAAGTGGAATCGGATTTTTTAAATGTTGGAATATTTTTAAATTGAATTTCTCGTCAGATTCAGTCAAAAATTGCTAGAAAATTATTGGAAATTCGAAAAATCAAAATTCCAACGCCATTATGCTTAAAATGTCATCCTATATCATGGGTTAAAATATCAAAGCATTTCAAGCTGATTTGGGCATCTTTTGGAGGAGAGAGAAAGCCTATATGAGGTCTTAGGAGCCTTAAAAAATTACAAAAACGCCCCTGACAATGACGGAGCTGCTCCCCACGCCCTGGAATGCGCCGATCAAGCCGGGATCTCTCACCACTTGATTGCAATGCCTCTCACAGCACCAAAACCTCGTAGACCCTAACCAGGGGGGTCAAAATTTTGGGTATAACAGTTACTTTACTACTTACATTTTACTCACGTACCTTCGAACCGTCCTTAGGACGTTATAAATATTTCCTATTTTACTACATAGATATTTAGACTCAACAATACGCCTTCCGAGTAACAAAACCGTCATACCAGCTAGATGTCTCGGAGAGGAGGAAGGGGAGCTGGTCCCTCGGGAGGCTATGGACCCGACGCTGTCACCCCAGAGGTCATAGCGTAGATTGTGACAGCAGCATTAGCTCAGCAGCAGGCTCAGATCCCACAGCCACCACCGCCACCACCTAATGGTCCCCGGGAGTTCAACTGGCTGAAGGCAGTCAACGACCTTCGTCCCCCAGTCTACGAAGGCCAGCCAGAACCGAATACCTTAGAGAGATACATCGACGAGATGCAGAAGGCCTTCACCTCTCTGCACGTTCCAGCGGGTCGCCAGGTGGACATAACAGCCTACTTTCTCCAGGGACCCACGCATCGATGGTGGCAGACCGCCAGAGCTGAGCTGACTGCCCATGCGGACTTCGACTTCCCAGCCTTCTTGGTGTCCCTGAGAGCCAAGTTCTATCCATCCTACCTGCAGAAGAGGATGAGGAGCGAGTTCGAGCAGCTGAAGCAAGGAACTTCCTCTGTTGCGGAGTACTTTAATAAATTTGTGGAGCTGCTCGCTATCATTGGAGAGGGAGCTTACGCTCCGAGGTATCTGGTGGATAAATTCCACACCGGCTTGAACTTCAGGATCATGACTATGATCGGTTCCACCAAAGGGATGACCCTACAGGTATGGAACATGATTTAGAATTTCTGGTACGCAAAGGTTTCCCCACTAACATATATTGTCACTACAGGAGCTAGCGGATGACGCGAATGACTGCGAGACCACCATTGCCTACCAGGACTCTGTGCTAGGCAAGAGGAAGGGGGATGGAGAAAAAGGAAATTGAGGGAACTTTTCCCAGAACTACGAGAGGAAGGGAAAGTTCTACAAGGGGAGGAACGAGAAGGCCGCTCCCAGCCATTTAAGGGTGAGATAAATTAGAATCTCCAATATGGTTACATTTTGTTATCACAATTACTAACCTTGAAACTGAAACAGGGAACCAACCTGCGAGAAAGTACTTCTGCAAGTGGTGCAAGAAGGACCACCCAGGCAAGGATTGTAAGGGAAACCTGGTGGATTGCAACCACTGCGGCAAGAAGGGGCACAGATCGTTCGAATGCTTCCTGAACCCGGATTCCATGAACTACAAGCCACGCACCGGGAACACTGCTAGAGCCCCAGCTGCTACTACTACTACTGGAGGAGGTCGAGGTGGCACAGGAGGTGCTGGACCATCTACCAGCCGCCCTGCCCAGAGCCATCCACAGACGCCGGGACAGAACTACCCCTAGAGGCCGGCAAGGCACCATCCTTAACATGGTGGACCGTCGAGGCAGCAAGTGATGACCTGAGTTCACCTGGTGAGGACTACTTCCCTCATGAAGAGGCTTAGACCCTTACCTTCTTTACATTCCGTTGGCTAGTTTTTTTTCTTTGTCAATGTAAAAGGGATGAACTATAAACCCTTCATTTTGTTTCGTTTTGAACCTTTCATTTCCAGTTGTGAACCTTGACTTATTTATTTAATGGCAATTGTTGTTCAGCTTTCAATATTTGCTTTCCTATTTTGCCATATTCCACACCCAACATCCCTTTTGAAGCCAAACCACACCCACCAGAGAAGTGTGAGGTCTTGAGACCCGGGATGATCTTACTACGAGAGTACCTGACCCCAGCAGTCCAGTATGTATTGATCCTCAAGATCAGGGAGTTAGGAGGAAATTTTTACACCCCTACCTTCAAGAATGGTTCAACCATGAAGGTGAAGATCATGTGCCTAGGTAAGAAGTGGAACCACACCACCAAGAGCTATGAAGAGGTGGAGGTGTCGCCAATCCCGGAGGAACTACAGACCATCATTAGAGCTGCAGTTAAGGCAGCGCAAGAATTGAAGGACTAGCCCGTCCCAGACCTAACCTCCGACGTGTGCATCATCAACTTCTATGGAAAAGAGGGTAAGCTAGGGATGCACCAAGACAAGGACGAATCTCCAGAGTCCGTCACCAGAGGAGTTCCAGTGGTGTCCATATCGCTTGGAGACGATGCGGAGTTCCTATTTGGTGATCAAAGGAGGATGGACCTTGCTACCAAGATCCTCCTGAAGTTGGGTGATGTACTGATTTTTGGTGGGGCAGCTAGACTCATCTACCATGGGGTGAAGAGAATCAAGCCCAACTGATAAGTGTGAAATATATAGACTTTTTCGGGCTTAATTACCTTATAATTTGCAGTATTTTAAGTAATATTTCTCACTTATCTTACATTTTTCCTAGATTTATGTTTTGGTATGAACTGATGTATTATATGTGTTGAATGTAGGAAAAAGCTATATAAATGGATAGATAATCTCATGAGCTTTCTAACGCAACAAACGGCGAGTTAAACGGACTTATAACGAAGAATCTGGACCAGCTTGAACATCGCGTGAAAAATAGAGAACATGCTTATGTCCGCATGAAGAGTCGGGCGGACAATAGAGGCGCGTCCGCTTGATTTCGGGCGGTCACAAAGGCGGACAAGACAAGAGAGGTCCGCATGATTCCGCGCGGACAACAAGGCGGACTGAGAGGCGGACGGCAAGAACACAAGTGTGTCCGCCCCACCCTACGCGGATAGCTAGGCGGACATGTCTAAAAATTAACAGTTTTCTTCTCCGTTTTTCTTTCTTCTATTGGGCGCCGCAGGCGAACTGCTCCTTCATTAATTGCAGCGGCGCTACCTTAATTCACTGACGCGGACGATGGCTCTGTCTGCAATCAATGTTGCTGCCCTCTGACTGCGATTTTCACGGATCTGCTTACCAACTCCACCGCCATCTTGACTCACCAACTGCACTGTCCCTGATTTCTCCGTTGTCTGCTTTCTCATCAGTCTATAAAAACCCACGTCCTTCTTCAGTTTTGGCATCCCTTCTTCAAATCCAAAGCTCACACCACGTACGTTCTCCACTACCATACGACCACATCCATTCCTCTTGTCCCCGTTTTCTCCATTTTTATTTATTTTTTCCACCACACCACATCACTGCCATTAATTAGTATTATTATGGACGACGTGGATACAGAGGCGAAGCTAGGATTCAGAGTCAACTTGCTAGCTGGAGTTTTCTCTACCCTTTCTCTATTTTGTTAAAATGTTGTTATATATAGTTATGTTTAATTAATAAACTTAAGCCCTCCCAGGTTTGGGATGCGAGCCTATTTTATGTAATTATGTTATGTTAAGCTTTCCACTATGATTTTATCTAAAGTAATAGTTTAACTCTTGTCCTTCATGTGCTTTAATTCTCTAGCTAATTATTAAAGCAATATTTGTAGTTTTCTAATCAACATGCGAGAGCTGAGATAGATAACAAGACGTGGGAAGATAAACCTGATTAACAGCTAGAAGCCTGATCCGGCCTATAGGTTAATTAGTCTCAAATAGAAGTTGTTCTTTATGCGATTGGTTGTGTCCGGATTAGAGCATTAGTCTGCTGCTAGTTCTAGCAACTGGTTAGGGTTCGTTAGATTTAGTCGTCAACGAATTATTTATAGTTTCTGAGTTTATTACTTAAGTGGTAAAGTTTATATTAATATAATTGATAAGATAGGTGAGCAGAACTAACCCGGGATGTTTTCTTAAAAGACAAAAATATTGTTTTTATTATTGTTTTGTTCAGGTTAGGTTTTTGATTATTTCTTCTCCTTAAAAAAAACGATAAAATCTATTTACTAGAAGTCTCAGTAAATTTAATCCACTATCAGTTATCCACAGCGAGGTCCCCAAGAGTACGACAACCCCACGAATCCACTATCCCGCAAAACGATTAGGTACACTGCCTATGTGGTAGAAGTAGTCACATATTTCTCCAACAAGTTTTTGGCGCCGTTGCCGGGGACCTCCGGCACGGTTAATTGATGGTGTTTAATTTTATTGAAATTTCTATTTTCATTAATTTTTAATTTATTTTATTTTTGCTTTATTTTATCTTATTTTATTTTACTTACAAAAAAATATATTTCTTGTATTTTTGTTTTAGTTCTTATTTGATTTTCTATTTTTAGTTCTATTTTACTCGGTATTTTTTATTTTTGTTTTTATAGGTTAATTACTGATAATGGAGGGCGGCTATGACGAGGTGAGAAGATTGTTGATCGATTTAGAATGGACGCGAATGCAAGAGGAAATATCCTCATATCGAAGGTTGGTCAAGGTTTATCAACCACCTCAACAATCAAATCGAGAGCCGTATTGGTGGGAAATCGACCAGGCTAATACACAGTATAACGAAGCTCAGTTGGGGTATTACTACTTCAATCAGAACAAGCAACAATCTACACAGAGGCCAGACGAATTCCTCCCCAATATGGACGAGCCGCCAGAAGAAATTCCAGTGGTGACCCCAAGGAGTGAAGATCGACTCGAGCCAGATAATCTTGAAGCTACAAGTTCTGATGAGGAGATAAAGAAACTTCTCAGGACATTTTTCTCCGACGCCGAGTTAGAACAAATGTCTGAGAGTTACAATCTTCCTCCATCTCCATCTCCAACACAGGAGGAGCAATTAAAATTCGAAGATATTGTGTCTGAGCCGGTCAACCAGCTGGAAGAGCGCTATCCTGTTGAGCCTCACCAACCGGAAGAGGAAATTTACATCCTCGAATCTGAGGAAGGAACACCACTACCACCGGTCTCTCATCAACTTCCATCCTGCCTCCATAAGCCTCAACAGCAAGAGGAGGATGTTTACATCCTCCAATTTGAGGAAGAAAAGTCATCACCACCTGGTCTCCTGTTACAACTACGTTACCGGCAGTACCTCCTCAAACACCAGGTTTTGTGGAGTATTCATTTTCCTATTTTATTTACCGAAGTAACGTTTTGTTTTGATCCAGGTGGTTTGCTTTTTATTATTACTAACTTCGTTTTCCTGGCGAAGGTGTTGTCTACTTTTATTTTTGATCCAGGATAACGAAGCAGGAGTCTAGCCAAAGACTAAAACTACGGGCAGCTTACTGGGAGGCAACCCAGTGGTTAAACTTTATTATCCTATTATTATTATTATTATTATTATTTTGTACCCCACATCATTTCTATATTATGTTTTTCGGAAAAAAAAATTCAACAAAAATTTTCAATTAATAGGGGAGCATATGGTTTTATTTTATTTTTTATTTATGATTTTATTTTAATTTTAATTTTTAACAAAAAGAAGTGGAAATGGTGTCTATGCTTTCATGCAACACTTTTTAGCGTTTATTTTTGGGTAGTGTGTGCAGGTGAAATTCTTATCATGGTATCTGAAGAACTCCAAGGCTGGACACTTGCTTGAACGCAAGTGTGAGGAACGCTATTACCCCCATTGTTCGCACTTAAGTTTGAGGAAGGACACCTTCCTCAATCTACGATATCAGGGGAGTTTCAGTTTCTTTATTTTAAATGTTTGTGTCCAGTCTCTCACGCTTAATGATTATTATTATATCAGTCCATGATTGTCCTGAATGAAATTCTTCATGAGTCTGGCATATTTTGAAAGGTCTTTTCTTGTTTATTTTATGAACAATGAGGACATTGCTCCTCTTAAGTGTGAGGAAGTTTAGACCTTTCCCTGAAAATATGCCAAGTTGCACTTAATGCCACACTTGATTTTTATTGTTCTATAATTATGATAGTAAGCTTCTCTAAATGCCAATACATGTTAAATTTTCGGGCTAAAATTTTTTGTGGAAGTCTTTGAAATCAAGCCTGATGACAACCTCAAGAATCGTTCTGCTTGACGTTGTTTGTATGTATCAATTTCTTTCTTCAAAATTAAATCTATTTTCACTGAAATCTGATGGATAAGCTGATTGTGGAAATTGAACTACCTTAGCTCGGTAATCATGGAACTAAGTGAAAGTTTGGTATGAAAAGGATAAGGCAAGGTACTCCTATGATCATATAATGAAGTTTTCTGAACCAAAACAGGCCTCTTCATTCGTTATTAAGTCCTTGGGGTGCCTCATCACCCATTACCTAGGTCTTGTGATCTGGGATAGAAGGCCCAAAGCCGCTACATGGGTGAAGAGAAAAGTCTGGGGGATGAAACAATTGTGCGAACAAGAAAAAAGAGAAGAGAAAAAAAATGAACATACAAAACTCTTAATGCTGAATGATTGTCGCAATTTTTCATATTTTGATCATGAGTACGTGGTGTTGAAAGGTATTGCGGAATAAGGCATTACTTCACACCCCTTGTCATCCAAAGGTTAGAGGAAATTGGTGGTGGTTCCAAGCTAATCTATGTTCAATTTTTACAATCTAACTTATCCATGCTCTTATTAAAAAAATTTCTGTTTCACTGTTTACAAAAACCTACATCTAAGAGCAGGATTATTTTTTGATTGCCATTTAGCTTGATTTCCTTCCACGATTGTTGAACCCCGGAGTTTGATACGATGACCTTAGAGAAAGTTTGTTCTTTATTTGCTTGAGGACAAGCAAAAGATAAGTGTGAGGAAGTTTGATAAGTGCAAAATATATAGACTTTTTAGGGTTTAATTACCTTATAATTTGCAGTATTTTAAGTAATATTTCTCACTTATCTTACATTTTTCCTAGATTTATGTTTTGGTATGAACTGATGTATTATATGTGTTGAATGTAGGAAAAAGCTATATAAATGGATAGATAATCTCATGAGCTTTCTAACGCAACAAACGGCGAGTTAAACGGACTTATAACGAAGAATCTGGACCAGCTTGAACATCGCGTGAAAAATAGAGAACATGCTTATGTCCGCATGAAGAGTCGGGCGGACACGAAGGCGGACAATAGAGGCGCTGCTGCTTGATTTCGGGCGGTCACAAAGGCGGACAAGACAAGGGAGGTCCGCATGATTCCGTGCGGACAACAAGGCGGACTGAGAGGCGGACGGCAAGAACACAAGTGTGTCCGCCCCATCCTACGCGGAGAGCTAGGCGGACATGTCTAAAAATTAACAGTTTTTCTTCTCCGTTTTTCCTTCTTCATTCGCGGCGCCGTAGTCGAACTGCTCCTTCATTAATTGCAGACGGCGCCTACCTTAATTCACTGACGCGTGACGATGGCTCTGTCTGCAATCAATTGTTGCTACCCTCTGACTGCGATTTTCACGGATCTGCTTACCATCTCCACCGCCATCTTGACTCACCAACTGCACCGTCCCTGATTTCTCCGTTGTCTGCTTCTCATTTCCTCAGTCTATAAAAACCCACGTCCTTCTTCAGTATTTGGCATCCCTTCTTCAAATCCAAAGCTCACCACGTACGTTCTCCACTACCATACGACCACATCCATTCCTCTTCTCCCCGTTTTCTCCATTTTTATTTGTTTTTTCCACCACACCACATCACTGCCATTAATTTGTATTATTATTACGGACGACGTGGATACAGAGGCGGAGCTAGGATTCAGAGTCAACTTGCTAGCTGGAGTTTTCTCTACCCTTTCTCTTATTTTGTTAAAATGTTGTTATATATAGTTATGTTTAATTAATAAACTTAAGCCCTCCCAGGTTTAAGATGCGAGCCTATTTTATGTAATTATGTTATGTTAAGCTTTCCACTATGATTTTATCTAAAGTAATAGTTTAACTCTTGTCCTTCATGTGCTTTAATTCTCTAGCTAATTATTAAAGCAATATTTGTAGTTTTCTAATCAACATGCGAGAGCTGAGATAGATAACAAGACGTGGGAAGATAAACCTGATTAACAGCTAGAAGCCTGATCCGGCCTATAGGTTAATTAGTCTCAAATAGAAGCTGTTCTTTATGCGATTGGTTGTGTCCGGATTAGGGCATTAGTCTGCTGCTAGTTCTAGCAACTGGTTAGGGTTCGTTAGATTTAGTCGTCAACGAATTATTTATAGTTTCTGAGTTTATTACTTAAGTGGTAAAGTTTATATTAATATAATTGATAAGATAGGTGAGCAGAACTAACCCGGGATGTTTTCTTAAAAGACAAAAAATTGTTTTATTATTGTTTTGTTCAGGTTAGGTTTTCGATTATTTCTTCTCCTTAAAAAAACGATAAAATCTATTTACTAGAAGTCTCAGTAAATTTAATCCACTATCAGTTATCCACAGCGAGGTCCCCAAGAGTACGACAACCCCATGAATCCACTATCCCGCAAAACAATTAGGTACACTGCCTATGTGGTAGAAGTAGTCACATATTTCTCCAACACCAACACAGCCCCCACCCCATCATTAACCAGACCCATATGAAACCGGGCCGTCTAAACCTAACCTTTAGACAGACCTAGCCTTGTACTTTACAGTTTCAGCATTGTAAATTTTAAGTTGCTCATGAAGCTTTCAATAAGAATGGAAATTCTAAGAATTTTATTGCTTCATTGTAGGGGTTGGAAACTCAGGGATCAGGTTGAATGTGTTGAACCAGGCTCAAGCAAAGAGCAATGGAATGGTCATCACAGGTATAAACATTAACCCTGAGTAATTACCTTGGAACGTTTACCCAGAATCTTAAAAATTTATCCTATAATTTCAGGCACGTTCCTAGTTAATGGAGTGGAGGCCACAGTCCTGTTTGATTCTGGTGCCTCCCACTCCTTCATATCACAAGCGTTTCATGCTAAGATCAATGCTTCCACAAAGGATATCCATGACTGCTCAGTCTTGCTGCCTTCCAGAGAGCTAATCAAGTGTAGTAAGCAGTGCAAGAATTTGAGCATACACATCAAGGGAGCAGACTTCCTTCTGGATGCCATAGTTTTCCTTGGCATGGGTTCGACATAATTATGGGCATGGACACGCTACAGCGATACCGAGGCAGACTACACTGCGCAGAGCATCGTCTCCTCCTGAAGTCAGCTACAGGGATCACAGTGTCATACCGAATGCAACCTAAACAGCCAACTGTGAAGGTAGTATCGGCCTTATCCCTGATGAAGGAGGTGTCCAAGGGCGCTACCACCTACTACTGTTATGCCCAGGATCTGAGGACGAACCCGAAGTTCCAGAGCGATGTTCCCGTTGTGTCGGAGTACCCCGACGTTTTTCCAGAGGAGCTACCTAGACTACCACCACTGAGAGAGGTTGAATTCAATATCGACCTTATACCTGGCACGGGACCAATTGCTAAGGCTCCCTACCAAATGGGTCCTGCAGAGATGGTTGAGTTGAAGAAGCAGCCGCAGGAGCTACTAGATAAGGGTTTCATCAGACCCAGTGTCTCACCTTGGGGTGCTCTAGTGCTTTTCGTCAAGAAGAAGGACAGAAGCATGAGACTCTGCATCGACTATAGAGAGCTGAACAATGTCACGATCAATAACAAGTACCCACTGCCCAGGATCGATGACTTGTTCGACCAGCTGAGGGGAGCTAAGGTGTTCTCCAAGATTGATCTGCGTTCCGGATATCATCAGATAGCTGTAGCTGAGTCGGATATAGAGAAGTTAGCCTTCTAGACTAGATACGGCCATTACGAGTTCACAGTGATGCCGATTGGACTGACCAATGCACCCGCGAGATTCATGGATCTGATGCAGAGAATCTTCCAAGCCCAGTTGGATAAGTCAGTAGTCGTGTTCATAGACGACATCTTGGTATTCTCCAAGAGTCGGGAGGAACACGAGCAGCATTTGAGGACAGCCTTGGAGACTCTGAGAGAGAAGAAACTATATGCCAAGTTCAGCAAATGTGAATTATGGCTAGACAAGGTGTCATTTCTTGGACATGTGATCTCAACTGAGGGAGTTTCAGTAGACCCAGCTAAGATTGAGGCAGTGAAGAGCTGGCATAGACCTCGCACTGTGACAGAGGTTAGAAGTTTCCTTGGGTTGGCTAGCTACTATAGACACTTTGTGAAGGACTTCTCCAGGCTAGCCAAGCCCTTGACCTCCCTGATGAAGAAGGACAGCCCGTTTGTATGGATAGAGGCTTGTGAGGTCTCATTTCAGGCGTTGAAGGACGCCTTGACCACAGCTCCAGTATTAGTGATCCCTAAGGGGAACGAGGGATACGAGGTGTATTATGATGCTTCAGGCAGAGGGACACCTTTGAGTCAGAGGCAGACTCTAGCAGACGGTTTGACTGATGGTCCGAAGTATGAGTACGAGCTAGACAGCGAGGGACACCTTTGAGTCAGAGGCAGACTCTGCGTTCCTCAGGATGCGACAGAACTTCAGACCAGGATTCTCTTTGAGGCTCATTCCTCTACATTATCAGTACACCCTGGAGCCACCAAGATGTACAAGGATTTGAAGTAGTTATTCTGGTGGAGCGGGATGAAGAGGGATGTAGCAGATTTCATCTCCCGATGCCTCACCTATCAGAAGGTGAAGTTTGAGCATCGTCGACCAGGAGGCTAGATTCAGTCATTACCAGTACCATGCTGGAAGTTTGACGACATCAGCATGGACTTTGTGGTCGGTCTCCCTCCAGCTAGAGGTGGTCTGAATTCTATTTGGGTGATAGTCGATAGGTTGACCAAGACAGCCAGGTTTATACCTATCAAGGACACATGGAAGGTGCCCAAGCTGGCTGAGGTGTTCACCACAGAGCACATACGGTACCATGGGGTACCGAAGATGATCGTCTCCGATCGTGACACCTGTTTCCTCAACAGATTTTGGCGTCAAGTGCAGGAGGCGTTTGGTACTCAGCTACGCCTTAGCACAGCCTTTCACCCTCAGACTGATGGGCAGACTGAGAGGACGATTCAGACGCTAGAGGATATGCTACGAGCAGTTGCTCTAGACTATCAGGGGAGTTGGGTAGAGCGTCTACACCTGGTGGAGTTCTCCTACAATAACTCCTACCACTCATCTATCAGCATGGCACCATTCCAGGCTCTGTATGGCAGGCCGTACTGGACTCCCTTATCATGGAGTGACCCTACCGAGCCAGTCCTGATTGGGCCCGAGTATGTTCAGACACTGCAAGATGACATCAGAGTTATTCAGCAGCACATGAGGGCAGCACAGTCTAGACAGAAATCCTATGGGGATTAGCGCACCAGAGAGCTCGAGTTTCAGTTGGGAGACATGGTTTTCTTACGGGTGTCTCCGATGAGAGGGATATTCAGATTTGGGATGAGGGGGAAACTAAGCCCTAAGTATGTCGGTCCGTACAGGATTACGGAGCGAGTGGGCCCAGCTGCTTACAGACTAGAGCTACCAGCGGAGTTGGGGAAGGTACACGACGTGTTTCATGTATCTTAGTTGAAGAAGTATATGACTGACCCTTCTCACGTACTACAGCTAGAGAGATTGGAGATTGAGCCTACACTAAGGTATGAGGAGACTCCTATTCGGATCTTGGACACGAAGGTCCGAGAAACGAGAGGCAGATCAGTCAAACTGGTGAAAGTTCTTTGGCAGCATCATGGAGTTGAGGAAGCTACTTGGGAGACTGAGGACTCCATGAGAGTGAAGTACCCACATCTATTCACATGATGTTTTCCTATCCTGTTGTGATTCACATTGGTAGCGGTATGAGGGCGTACCTTAGCTCTTTTAAGGGGGATATACTGGCATACTCCTCCTTCGTTACCTCATCCGGATTATGCCCGGTTGTTTTATTAGTAGAGTGAGAGGTGTATGTATGTACGTAGTTTTACGTTATGGCACGGTAGTATGTGACGTTTGACTTAATATATCTTGGTATATCTTGATTCAGTTTATATTTTGATTCAGTTTGATTTGATTCTGAGTAAACTCGGGTGGAATATTGAAATGGAATTGATGGAAGTTAAGGAGGATTGGATTGGTATAAAAATTCATTGGAATTATTATCGTCTCAAGTTGAGGTTTAAACTTCGAGGCGAAGTTTCTTTTAAGGGGGATATACTGAAATACCCCTATATTAATTTAAATTAATTTAGGGGATTTCTTTTATTAAAACCGTAAATAATACCATTAATTATTATAATATAGTATGGAATTGTGAATAATAAATCATTATATCCTTATATGGAATTATGAAAATTAAATCATGGGATTTCTCCCATTTAATCCTAAAGAATACTATTAAATATTGGATTACCATATATTATTATATAGTATTATGAATTTAATAATAATATTTTAAGTCAATAAATCTTGGAAAAATTTCTAAACACTCCAAGTATATTATAAAGATTTTAGAAAGAGTTGGAACATTGTTTTGAAACATAAAAGTCAATATAAAAATTCTAAAAACCCTAAAGCTTCTCAAGCCTTGCTAGGGTTGACTTTTTGAGAATGGTCAAACCAGCCCAAGAAACCTATACCAATAAATAGGTTATGGAAAACCATGAAGATCGATAAAAAGAACATCAAAAACGGATCATCCTAGCCAAAGTTATGCTAAAATGAAGTTTAGAGCCAAAATTTTGAAAAGATGCTGATGTGGCAAGTCTGCTGACTCACCCGCGCGCCTCGGGAAACGCGCCCGACACTTAGTCAATTTTATCCCCTTGTTTTCCGGTAACCGATTCCAGATTTTTGCCCTAACTTGTGACCTCCATAACTTTCTCATCTTTTGGAATTTTTGAGTGTCGTCTTCTTTGCTGCATTCTCCTACACTTCCTCTTTACAACCATAACTCACACTAAGCCTAGATCATCCTAAAACAACCGGAAATTCGATCCAAAGTAGCCACCCTGCAAAACCGAAACCGCAGATTCCAGTTTCCTTCAATTTCAGGTAAGATTCGTCTTGCCATAACTTCCTCATCTTTCAACCAAAATTCGATTTCTTTAGCTCGTTGTGTAGAGCATTAATCCCTCTATAACTTTCGTGTTGATGACCAAGGCTGATTCATAACCGATTGGGAGAGCGGGACGTCTAAAGATCTCGATTCACCATTGCATTAAATCATACAGAAACATAAGGTATAAACTCGTAACTTTCGGCTCCGATTTCTTTCTGTGTAGTGCAAGTTAGAGTGAGTTCTTGCTATCATTGTGTAGAGCAAAGTTTCCTCTTTAGATTAAGCCCAAGAACAAGTTCTAACTCGATCTGTACTGAAACTTATAGCGTTGTAAAGTTGGCTACTCAATCGGTTCGTAAAGGGGGAATTTTTCCAGAAACCGAAATCGAATTCATTCGATTCTTGCAATTCCGGTAAGTTTTCTTCAAATTCCTTCGACCTTGCTAATCGGCTTTACATTGTCGGTCAAAACCATGTTCCAATTGCATCAATTAAGCGTTAGATTGAGTGAATTTGTGAGATTAGTATTCGGAAAACCGAAACAAACCCTAACTTCGAACTAGAATCGTATTTGATGTACACTGCATTATAGCTAGCGAAATTGGTATCAATGGAACCAGAATTAAATTTCAAATCTAATGGAACAAGAATCACTAAGTTTCGTTCTGTGGATTAGGAGAAATTGTCAAATT
Organism: Limonium bicolor; assembly: GCA_023374045.1. Taxonomy (NCBI): domain Eukaryota; kingdom Viridiplantae; phylum Streptophyta; class Magnoliopsida; order Caryophyllales; family Plumbaginaceae; genus Limonium; species Limonium bicolor. The sequence goes on from CM041776.1 coordinate 357,482,140, forward strand.
CGTACTCGAGTTCTGCTCCTCTTTCGCTGATGAACTCGGGGATCTTGGGCCATCCGATCGTAGTTAAAAGAAACAGACGGCCGAGATTAAAACGTATAAGATTTAAGTATATTAAGTTTTTTATAAATTCCAGTAATTAACCCTACCTTGTTGAATTAATTTAAATACCTTCCCGAATGTGTTTTGACTTGAAATTTTAACCATAGATTCCTTATAAAATATAGTTTATTTTGATGTAAATTAATATGGTTTTGGAGTTTTTAAACGTAAGTTATGATTTTTGCAATTTACGGGTATTATGGAATTATTTGGTTAATTAAAAAAGATATTTTTATGAAATAAAAATTTTATAATATGTATAAAATGTTGTAGTTACTGTATATTAAATTTGGGAATTTTTGGACAATGGTAAATGGGTTTAAAAATTGTGTTTACGAGTTTTTCATAAGAATAGCTTATAATATATGGTTTTTAATGTAACAAAAATTAGAGTATGGTTTGTTAATAAACTTTTAAGCTGGAAAAAAATAAGGAAAACTAAATTAACATTTTATAACAGTATGTTTATAAATGTTTTCGGTATTAGCTTTTAAGAGAAGTGAAATTATTTACATATATGTATATATACTTATATGGTAGAATTAAAATAGAAACTTATGTTAAATCAAGGAATTTAATTATTCTACATCTTATTTATTATATTATATGGGAGTTAATATTCTTAATTAAAACTAAGGAAAATATATATATTTACACATATATAAAAAGGAAATAAAATAGTAACTTAGGGTAAAACAGGGAGCTAATAAATCAACACTTATATTACCCTAATACTATGGAAGCTAATATCCTAAGATATAGTAAAAGAAATACTTTATGAAACTTACATGGAATGCAGATAAATGTTGAAGTAATAAGGTAATTTAAATACAATAAGCTACATAGGGGATGTCTTAATTAAATTCTAGTACGGGTATACGTATGTATATTAAATAAATAAAGGAAAACACTTGATTTTATAAACCGTATATCGGTTGTGGTTATGCCTAAAAGTTATTAAACATAATTAAATACAATAAAATTTCATGAAAATGTTATGGATAAATCTTAATACATAAAGGTATATATATGTGTGTATAAATACATTAAAATAGATGAGGGAAATAACATTCCTTGTGATAGTTGTAATAAGAAGAGTATATATATTAAACCTTAGGTTTTTAATCGGTGCGTAATTAAATAGTCATTAATAACTTAAGGGATTAATTATACAACATAAACGTAACACGGTCTTGGGTTAACTTACTAAGCCCAAGTCTATGAACTCCAAAAGCCCACTTAAACAATTCAAAGAGAGGTTGGGCCACTCTCAGGCTTAATCCTAAATCGTTCTAGTTTCAACGAAATGGGCCTAACAAAGATTTAATTAACAAAAACAAGCCCAAACCTTTGTGAGAGAATAATGCTAAACCTGGAACTATAAATTAGTCAGAATGGAAGGTTGTTTAGTTTATAAGTCCCTAAACTAATCGACACTTGGAACACATTAATTATACGTTACTATTGGGGGAACACTCGTTCAAAGTTAATTATTGTTCTTCACATACCAGGTACGATTTCTCGTACTCTTATGCTTTGCTAACAAGACTTATGGGATGTTTGTGACAAACACTAACTGAACTAAAGTGGAATTTCAAAAAGGAAATCGTTGTGTGACTAACTCAGCTTGTGTGACTAACTGAGCCTTGAATGTGTAACTTACATGGTTATTTGGTTCCTTCTATTAGTTGTTTCATTAGACATTAACTGCTTAGGGTTTACGCTTCTGCACTCTGTAGGACTGAGTGTTTTGGTATTGCTCTGGGTAGTTAGTGATCTAGTGGGAATATGGAGAAGGAAAATCTTGGTAAATTCTTCTTTTGACTCTGGATATCGTTTCATCCATGAGCCGGGTCTTGATGTTTCGACGTGCGCGCGTCTTCAATGATAACAGTGAGGGGCTGTATAACCCCTGTCCCAAAAGGGACGTAGTAGACAGTGAGGGGCTGTATATCCCCTGTCCTAAAAGGACGTACTTGGCAGTGGGGGCCATCTCTCCCAGTTGGTTTGTTTCCACTCTTGAGTTTTGGGTTCTTGGATCTCTTCTTTCATTCCTAGTCCTTGTGACTACTTGGGTTTTCTACTCCTAACTGGAATTGGTTCTAACTTGAGCATTGGATGTTCACTAACTCATGGTGTGGTTTTTGGATTGGCTAACTTTACCTTTCTATTAATTATCTTTACCCTTAACTTGCTTCTTGATTTGGTGATTTGTGAAATGCCTTGTTCCTCTGTGTGGTTTAAGTGATTGTATTCAAGCTATCTTTTATTTAAGAGTTGTATTATAAGTTTGTTTTTGGAGGATCGTACCAGTTCCATTCCAAGGAACTGACCCACCCCTCTCGGGGTGGGCTGCTTGGTTTTATCTTGCAGGTACGAGTTATTTTACAGGTGGCCACGAAGAGAACGAGTGATTGGGATGGGATTAGGTCTTGTGGAGAGTTTATGTGTTTTATTACTGTTTTATTTTTGTTAAGTTTTCTCGAGGTTCAGGTCGTGACAATTGTAATCTTTAAGTTGTAGATTGGTGAGGTTTGGTGCCGGGTGTTTGGAACCCGATGGTCTGTACGCCTTTAGTATTTTATTTCCGCTATAAACATGTTAAATAGGGGTGTTACATTTAGTAATTAAAATAAAATTTGGTGGATAAGTATATGTTATAGCCGAAAATTAGATATTAAAAGATTATTCTATGAATTTTATAAAGTTTAATAAATATTTGTGGCAAAAATGCAATTTCTGAAAAGTTTTGGGTCAAACCGTAAATAAATAAAACTCTTGGTCAACCCAAAAAGTCCATAGGTCAATATTAGACCATGTTAGGTGCCTTGACCAAATTTAATGTCATAAACAATTAATTTATGAACTTATAGTAACATTATAAGCTAAATGTTAAATTTATAAAATTATTGGGGTAGAAACATAAATTTCCAAAAGTTAAGAGTTACGATGGTTAATATAACAGTTTATATCATTAATATTAAGCTTGGGAATTTTTGGAGTTATATAAAAGACTATATAAAGAAAAGTGTATAATATATTGTTTTGTGACATTTAGGAAGTATATGATATAAAGTGTGGTTAATATGTAAATAAGGAAAGTTGGGGCGGAAAAATAAATTCAAAACAAACATGGGTCTGTTCGTAATTTTTGTATTATAAAACTATAGATTATACAAATTATAAATATTAATAGTATAATATAAGCTATAGTAACATATTATGAAATTTGTGGTAAATGTGTAAATATAGAAAGTATATTGTGCTGGAAAAAAATAAACCAAAAGAGGCCTATGGTCTGGTCGGTAATTCTAAGGAAAAATAAAAATACATAAACCATAGGTTATACAAGTTACAAGTATAAATGAGGATATAATATGTGTTATATATTAATGTTATAAGATTTGTGGTAAAAGTATAATAATGTAATGTATGTGGTGCTGGAAACAAAATCAGAACAGACCCTAAGGTCTGTTCGTAGTTTTGGAAATTATGAAACTATATACTATACTTGTTATAAGGTTGGAATGTATAATATATGATACTTATAACATAATATAAAGTATGTGGTGAGTTTGTAATAAATAAAGAATAAGAGAAGTTATGAAAGTTTGAACTTATAACATATGTGCCTTTCGGCAATAACTACAAGTTTTATAAAACTATATATTATATTTTGTTATAAAGTTTTAATGTTTTAAAATATGATATTTGTAACATGGTATGAAATATGTGGTTATATTGTAATAAATGAAAACTATGGGAAATGAAGAAATAATAAGTATGTTATATATATGCCCTTTCGGTAATAAATATAGTTTTCTTAAACTATATGTATATATTATGGTTTAAAACCATGCAATAAGAAATGACAAATGTTATCTCATTAGTATAATTATATACTACAAAGTCATAAAGTTTCAAACTTAAATATAACTTGTTATAATGAATAATGAGTGGTATAATACAAGGTATAATAAAGGATAGTGATATACTATGCAATATAAACTAACGTTGCATGCATACATAAAACTATAGATTATAAACATATCGTTATGCATGTGAAATGCCCCAAACCTTGATATGTTGCTTAAACATTAAACTGTGGTATATTAAGGCTAAAAAGTGCCTTAGAAGCATCAGTGTACAATTTAAACCATAGTAAAAACAATAAAGTACCATAAATACAGTTTGAGCAAAACCATGCTCTAAGCTTGGAGTGAACTTGGTTAGGACCCCAAAGAGCCTACCAAGACTTAACAATATTCAATTATGATTTAATAGGCTAATTAAGTCCTTAGGAAACCTTGGTAGACAATAAACCAAACAAAACACAAATAATAAATACCTTAAAGCCAATAGGGCGAAAATGTGCTCTAAGCTTGGGATAAGTTTGGTAAGACCTAATGAGCTTACCAAGACCTTATTTGTATGTTAATGAACATATTAAACCAATTACCAAAGAAAACCAAGCTTAAAACACAAAATTAAGGAGTCTTAAAGCACATTTTTGAAAAATTGTCTTGTAAATGGGTTTTGAGTGGCTAAATGTCCATCATTACTCTTCAATTAACATGTGTACTACTTAGTATCACATTAGGAGGTCTAAATCAAGGGAAATCAAAATTTTCACAATTATGTGCCTTGGTTAGTGAATAGTGCCCAAATAGTGCAAGTTTTGACTTAAGTCAACTTAGCTTAATTAAATGGTCAACATAAGTCATGAAATGCCCTATTATAGGAAGGGGCCGGTTTCCTAAGTGGTGACTCACCACCATGTACAAGATAAGTAAAGAAAAGAAGGAAAAGTAAGTAAAAAGAAGAAATTACCTTATATGATAAATATCTTCAAAAGTAGACCTCTCACCTCACTTTCTTCTTTCTTCCTTAATTCCCACCGATTTCTCATCTTCCCAAGCTCCATCGGTTTTGCTACAGCAAGTAGCCATTCTCCAACTTCCATTGCTTGTAACTTCTAGCCATTACCAAATCAAATTCTAAGACCATATTTGTCTTAGTTGGAGCAAGCTCTACACTTCTATCTTTTCAAATCTTCAAAAGCCTCATTTCGGTGCCATGGAGATTCACCATTGAAGGAGCTTGAGCTCATATTTTCATGCCTTGTCATTCTCCTTTGCTCCAAGGTAAGGAAAATCAAAGCAAATCAAAGTTTCCTCTCATTTGTACATGTCCGAAAATTCACCATTAATGGTGTCTTCTCTTGTTTTCCTTAGCCACATTTAATCTCAAAGGGCTAGGAGGATTCCTATCTTGCTACTTATTCAAGTTCCCTCCAATTCCAAAGGTAAATATCATTTTAGTGTATTAAAACACTTATGTTAAACTAGGGTTTGTATATGAGTTTAAGTATGAATTCTTAAGCTCATTACCCTTATATGTGTGTGTGGATAGAAGGTTGACAAGTGATCAAGTTCCTTGCTAATCTTCAATCCAAGGAAACAAGAAAGAAGTTGGGAAGAGAAGAGGTAACTAACCTATTGATGTAATTATGTGTCTTAGGAAATTGAGCTTTGAGTTGCTTGATAAGATACCTAAGGAGCCAATGACAAAATGAGCTAGTGAATTATTCTCAAGAGAATTATTAAAAGGCATATGTGATGTTGAGTGTATTTGCAGGTCAAAGGCAATATATATGTGGGAAATTCAGTGTTAAGGTTTATGCAATTTAAGGGCCTAAGAGCCATGTTATTTAAGGGCCTAAGTGCCAAGCAATTTAAGTTCATGCACTATATTGTGATGTAGTGTAGCTTGAGGTTTAGTTGTGTGTAAGAGTGTTCCTTGTAAAGTTGTGTCTTTGATGGTTAAAGGATGAAAAGCCATGTTGTGTATAAGGATGTGAATTAAGACATTGAGTGTTCTTGGGTTGTATTAAAGTGAACAACTATGTGTTTTGGTGTTAGGTGATACAAGAGAAGCTATGGCGAAATTTGGTTAATGAACAAGGAGTTGTAAGTGTCTAAATGATGTTTGGTGACCTAGGTTGAACTACGAATGATTAAGGTTTAAATTGGTGAACGGGGGTGAATTAAGGTGTTCGTAAGTGTTAAAGTGTCTTGGTCATTATCTTGGAGGATTTAGAATGCAAATGAGAGTTAAGGATACTTCAAGCCATAGTGAGATTGTGTTAAGGATTTATACAAAGGTTGGTAACAATGAGGAAGTAAGGTGTTGTAAGGAAGATGTTTGAACTTGTGGAGAAAATTCTTGGAAGGACACAAAGTGTTTTGGTTGGCTAAATAAGAGTGGGAACATGTTATAAACCTAAGGGGGGAACATTATAAGTGTTAGGCACTTTGGCAAGAAATGAGTAAGTGTTTAAGGGTATAGAAAATGAGGTTTTTGGCACGTCCGAACTTCCGTCCGAACTGGGACATTCGGACATGCCCTGTTGCGCGCAAGTTTCTAGAGTTTTAAAGCTGCGTCCGAACTACCGTCCGAATTTGGAAGTTCGGACACACCCATCTCTATTCTCTGGTTTGGCCTCGAACAGTGTCCGAACTTGGGAAGCTCGGACACATGTTCGGACAGTCGTCAGTTTGCACCCTTTTGAGTCTCGACTTGCGTCCGAACTTCGGAAGCTCGGACACAAGTTCGGACATGGTGCTGTTTTGACCAAAAACTTTGTTTAAGGCTAGAAAATGATATCTAATGATGGGGATTGATAACTAATGATGTTATGAGATTGTTAAGGACATGTTAAGTGAGTTATAATGATAATTGAGTGGGTGAAAAGTTGTGTTAAAATGTAAAAGTCAAACAAGTTAAAAATGTGAAGTTATTTAACTGTTTAACGGGAGTAAGTCATGAGCATTGGACTTTAAACAAACAAGTTACCCAGGTGTTAATGAAAGTAAATGTAATGTTACCAGTTGTTCAAAGATGTTACGAGGAACATGTGATGGCACGTTAGAGTGAAACCCCGGTGACAGGTACGGTTTTCTTGCAACCTGTGTCCTACCGGATTACACCGGCTTGTATGCCAATGTGTTTTTTTTTCTGTATGTTTGTCACGTTGTAAGATAAATCATGTAATGAGTTTATAGTAATTCATTTATGTGGCGTGTTCAATTCCGATACCATTTAACCTCGAAAGTGTTAAACCTTAGCTAACTGAGTCTAGGATCACATGAGAGATCGGTATTCAGATTTAACGACCCGAACCATGGGACGTTCTAACCACGGCTATGCGTGAGTTAATTTTGTGATGTTGTGTGTGAATGTATGGACCTCCCTTGTGTGTTTAACCCAGTTGTAATACCTTAAGGTGTGTGGGTGTAATAGGTTCCATAATGGAGCTCTAACTGTTTACTTATAAGCATATATGTACTAATGGGGGGTGAGGAATCCGGTTGTTCCGGTCGCGCGTTGTTTGGGAGTGGATATCCATATTTGCTTTACCTTCCTCTCTGTTATGTTATGGTTGATTTCCTTCTTGGTCTTCAATCGCCCACTAGCTAAATCCAAAGCTTACCTATTCTGACTGATGATCGGTCTAGGGGGAATCATGTGTAAAGTTTGTTTGGGAGTTGATGTCTATATTCGCTTCGACTCCCACTCTGTTATGATTGTTTTTCCTTCTTGGATTTCAATCACCCACAAGCCTAAGATCAATGGCTTTCCTACCCGATTGTTGTTCGGGCTAGGGGGTTTATGTATAAGAAGTAATTAGGTCACTATATCCGACACTTCTAAATAAGTTGTGATGTATGGTGTGTTCGGTTCTATATAAAGACTGACACCTCTAAATAAAATAATGGTGAGATGGCGTGATCGGTTCTGTACTAAGTCCGACACATTTAATTATGTTATCCTGTAAGGAGCTTATAATGAGACTGAAATTGTTCGCTAGGCCCACTAAGTTGGCTAACTAGTGCTTGGTTCGTTTCCCTCAAAGGACTCGTTCCTAATATGTATGTGTGTTGTTCGTTACTATGCTTGTGTGTGTTGTATGTTGTGAATGTGCTACGTGTTTATGGTTACATGCATGATTAAAATATAATCTACCGCATGCTAAGACGACAATTAGTTGTGCGTGGCCCGGTAGTATGCGGGCTGCGGGATTACCATACCAGCAAACGTGCTAAGCCCCTGGGGGGCCACCCTTTCTTCACTTTCCTATTTCAGGTACAAGGAGCTGGAAGCCGTTCGAGAGTAGGACGGGGTAGTCGTTTGTACATGGGTAGCCATTTAAATTGTGTAAGTATTGTAGGTGTAGTAAGACCGAAATTGTTATCGGCACCAGTTTGTAAATACTCGGTACAGTTGGAATGTTTATGTATGTTGGTTGTTGTTAATGGAAAGGGATAGTAATGTATAGTTGCTCAGGAATCTAGTCCATCAGACCGATACAATGTATATGTATTAGCCTTGTTAGCCACGTGGGTGGCTAACGGCGTGAAACACCAACGAGTCAAGTAATGTGATGAGGTTTGCTTTCCGCTGCAGATGGTTATTAAGTGTATGTTGTAGTAGGGGTGTTACAAAAAGTGGTATCAGAGCGAAGTATCGCTCTGATGACTGAATTACCGAGCTTAGGAAGTACCGAGTTAGGATTTTAGTACTTTGGGTTAAGGATTGAGTGATAGCGTGAGAGATACGCTAGTTAGGAACTACCAGTGAATACTGGAAATCTACAATATCCTTCCTGCCCTCCACAATCCCTAATTTAAAATTCGGGAAAGAACGCCAGAGAGAAGGAAGTCCTCTCATACTCGGGAAATCCGATCTGGCTGTTATTAAGTACTTCTGTGAGAACGGAGAACCAGTCATACGGTAGATCCCGAAGAGTGGGAATCCCGGAGACGGTTTCTACCTGAACAATGTTAACCGCATTTAATAGCGAAGAATGAAGAATCCTACACAAAAGAGAATAGAATTTCTGGCAACCTGGGTCGACATGCCGAGTAGTCGAGAACAAACAGCTTGCAACGCACCAACTGTGCAACAGGCAGGAAGTGCGGAAATAGAACCCGAGATGAGTGTCTACGGGACTACAAAAGTTAAATAATATACCAACGGTATACCAACCGATGAAGGAACTACAACATAGTACCCAAACAAGAGACAAGTCTCAGTAACCACGACAAATGCGTGGAACGGGCTACAAAGAGGATACAATACTGAGTAAAAAGGGGTCTTCCAGAATGGGAAACACCCTAGTTAGTGATTATCATGTAAAGACAGTGAGAAGTCGCCCAGAAGATTTATTGTTAAGACTGTAAGATCAAAGTAAGGGCCAAAAAGGCCACTGATTATGGTGCGGTTGAAAACAAAACCGCAACCGGTGTGTGTGTTGAACCGGCAGCCAGTTAGCATGGCGCACTTGCCATGGCAAGTGCTGCTATAACAGGGATGTTCGGGAAAATTTTTAACAAATACAAAGTACTTAGTAAAGTACCACGAAGTTAAAGGGAATCATCATAACCGTGGAAGGGCTTGATAGCCTAACCTCTATAATTGGAAATACACCAGTCAGCAGGAAGCTAGACTTGGTTAAGGCAAGAAAACGTTGTGAAACCACGAGAATTTTTCTTTCAAACTTAGAACCATTTCCAAACCCTTTTTCAAGACCAAAGTTTCTTTCAAACCAATACTTCTTTCTAACCTTCTTTTAAACCAAACCAGTAAACCCAAGGGTAGTTGATAAAGATACAACAGTGGATAAATTTTCCCTCGATTAAGTTCGGGAAGCACGGAATGCGAATTGTCACAGGACAATATAAGGGAGTTGACAACAGAATACTTCACCTAGGCGTGTGACGGACACTACGAGTGTACCAACTGTAATGTGGGACGACCGCACTCCGATAGGAGCATATGGGCCTGACAGACCTACTTATGGGTTAGTCGGGTAAGTAGCAATGTATCAGTAGGGTACCCCACATATGTATACGAGTAGAGTCCGGAACACGGGAAGTAGTCGACTCCATACTACGGTCAGCAGTAAAAGTCAAGCAAGAGCAACTGATTACCATGAATGATTAAAGTAAAGGAACTCAGTTAAGTTAACGAGACTAAAGGAATTAGTGAATTCATTTCAAGGAAATGTTTAAGAGTCAGGAGGTGCGAAGTGCACTAACTGTTATGTAAAGACATAGCATATGTCTTAAGGATCCCAGGGATAAACATGATAGCTGGAATGGTGACCCAGCCTGTGCATGGCAAACAGATGCCTAATGTGGACACATTAATGTGCAATGAACGGGATGAAACTCCCAGAATGAGTACCTACACTACCAGGAAATGTTGATCTTCATAGAAGAAGATAATAAGCCAGTTAAGAACGCAAACGGCGTGGCTAACTGAATATATCAATAAGTGCGAACCAGATGTAATGGCATAACTTAGCAACACCCAGGAGCAATCCTTGAAGGGTGTTCGCATCAACAATTGTTGCACGAAATAATGTGACAGAAACGCAAGGACTGAAACTAACACCCAGTTTAAGCATAAGTTGTCAGGAGACGGACTGACAATCCTAAGGGGCATCCCATGAAAGGAAACGTGATGCAACGACCCTGTCATGGAGCCCAATACTACCACTAAACAATGTAATGTTGTACAGGAAAATAAATGTGTGTGAACAACCTACAATGAGCAGAGCTCGAGGCAGTAAGGCTACTAAGCCACAAGCAAATGTGTTAGGTAAATTTGAATCGATTGTAGAAGTCTATGTTGTACAAGTAAATAGAGCGGAGAACAAACCACTGCTTTATGAGTGGGGATACCTCTCGATACTATGAAACTGCTGAAATGGTAGTTATGTGAACCAAGTTCAAGAAACATGTTAAGGATTGACCATGTTGTCATTGCGAGAGAACAGATAGTTTGGTAGCATGTGTGTATAAAGTGAAGCACCGAGCTAAATAACGCCGGCTTGTGACTCGAGTGATCAACGCTCAAGGAGCATTCAGTAGTCATCCAAATGAGTGGCGAACCATAATACGAGTGATGTAAGTATATGTGTGGAAGCTAATATGACAGTGAATACCATGTATAAGTATTGTTAAACAATTGTATGACAGATGAGACTAGTTATGAGTTAAACTCAGTGGAAATACAACGGTAAGTGATATCAAACAAACCGGGTAATAAGCCAGTAGTCAGTACTATGTGATAAGGAACTCAGTGTGGATTCCCATTGGGGTCGCATAAGAGATTTACTGCCAATAGTTTACGCCTCTGCACTCTGTATGACTGAGTATTTTGGTATTGCATTTGTGTAGTAATGATCGAGAGCGATAGCTAGGATTCGGGAAATGTTAATTGTGGAGGAAACAGAAAGCGGCTTATAACGCCATAGTGACTGATGCATAGGAAATGCAAGGACGTACCAAAGAAAGAGTACTTGTACAGGACCAAATATGGAGGCATGATTAAGAACAAGTGACTACAGTAGCACTAAATACCAAATATTGGCATGGAATATACCTCAAGTGTGGAAATAACCGGGAGAGCACTACACACTAGGTAGTAGCTCAACCTCAACCGACAGTAAGTCGGAACGAAACAAGTCAATCATTGTGAAATACATAGCAGTATACGCAGTAAATTATTATGGAAGTGGATAAAAGTTTGTAACTCACCGAATTCGCTCACGGTAAGAGATAACACGCGTCGGTTGAGAAACCATTATTACCAAGATAAAGGTGATAAATGGGAGATGTAGAATACTGTAAGAATAACGAATGAGGCAAACTAAGCTCTAAAGTTATCAGAGTTCTACAATAGAGGCCAATGAAACCATGCTTCAGATACCGAATATGCATTGTGAATATGAATAAATGGCTAATTATCAATGCAGAGAAGCCTCACAGGCCAGGACCAAAACCGGTTATGAGTTAAATAAACTCCAATGAGAATTCTTGGTTTAGGGACTAAACCGCCAATATGGTTAAGGTCCTCTAAGCAGAACACATTGTATAACGTATCGCGTGGAAGTTGAAACACTTCACGATGGTAGAACTTTTTTAAACCAATATTCAGTGGTTGATTACGTGGACGTAATCCCTTTTAAGGGGGGTAGCGCGCAAAACCGCTTAGTGTGTTTTACCGTACAAGTGTACGTGAACTGTGTTGTGCATAGCACAAAATAATTTATTTGGATGATTGGTGCGTGCGTTACATAAACATACGCATTCATTCATGGTTTAATTATGGTAATTGCGCACAGAAGATGCGAATACCATTGTGATAGGTGTGTTTATTTGTTAACTGTTGTGTTTTAGTACAAGTGTAAGGGAGTAAAGAAACTCCCGGGGAACAAAAACCCCAACAGTAAACCGTGTGTTGTATTTTGATAAAATATATGTATATATTTAATATAGTGATTCATGAGAGGGTATGAAACCGACATAGAACCTAGTGAGAATAAGATTCCCTAGGTAACTGGATTTAAGTGAATGGAGATAACTGATAGACGGAGTTCTATCCCTTGGAGATGTATGATTATGACTAGAATGACTTAAAAGATAGAAAATTGGAAATGAGTGATTTACCTGATGCTTGAAATTGAAGTGGGAGGTGAAACTTGATTTTCATGAGATCAAGGGAAACCGAACACAAATTGGGGTGGAAGGATAGTTCAACACTGATGCTGATCACATCAGGGTTGGATGATTCTTGAAGCTCCCTATAAGTGGTCACAAATAACCAGGCTAAGAAAGATGCAAAGAGCATAAGTTGGACTTGGAGTTGTGTTGCGTTTTCAAAGGATTTTCAATTGGTATTTTCAAAACAGTCGGTTAACATTTTGAATAAAGGATTCTCTTATACTTAACCTAGTAAAGAATATTTTTGTAGTACTTGCTCACGAGCCGAGGACGCATGAGCCTTTGTCTTCGGACCGGTGACATGAGAAGTATATATGTTAAAAATTAAGTGACTGTTTTGACCTCCCAAAGGGACGGGGACCAGAAGGTGTCCATCGGGACCGGGTTCTACGGGATCACAGTGTATACAAAAAAAAGTATTTTTGGTTGCCATACATGCTAAGACATGTTGTGTGGTATGTGTAATAAATATTATTTTGACCTTGAGTCCTAATGTGGTTGAGTTCCGAAAGTTGCGATGTTACCTAGACCTATGTGTCTAAAAGTTGTGATGTTACCTAGACCTATGTGTCTAAATGTTGTTATGTTACCTAGACCTATGTGTCTAAATGTTGTTATGTTACCTAGGCCTATGTGTCTAAATGTTGTTATGTTACCCAGACCTGAGAGTCTAAGGGTTGTTATGTAAGTACAATGTTGTCAAGATACCCGGACCGTTGAGTCCGAGGTTATCATGTAAGTATGTTATGTTATGTATGGATGAGTATATATTACCCGGACCATTAAGTCCGAGGGTGTGATGTAAAGTATGTTTGGTTATGAAAGTTTTATTTGCAAGTAATCCCTGTGTTCTAATCCAAATGATGCGTGGGAAGTGTGAACTTCGAGGACGAAGTTCTTTTAAGGGGGGTAGATTGAAATACCCCAAACCTTGATATGTTGCTTAAACATTAAACTGTGGTATATTAAGGCTAAAAAGTGCCTTAGAAGCATCAGTGTACAATTTAAACCATAGTAAAAACAATAAAGTACCATAAATACAGTTTGAGCAAAAACATGCTCTAAGCTTGGAGTGAACTTGGTTAGGACCCAAAGAGCCTACCAAGAATTAACAATATTCAATTATGATTTAATAAGGCTAATTAAGTCCTTATGAAACCTTAGTAGACAATTAAACCAAACAAAACACAAATAAATACCTTAAAGCCAATATGGGCGAAAATGTGCTCTAAGCTTGGGATAAGTTTGGTTAAGACCTAATGAGCTTACCAAGACCTTATTTGTATGTTAATGAACATATTAAACCAATTACCATAGAAAACCAAGCTTGAAAACAAGTTAAAACACAAAATGTGCTTTAAGGAGTCTTAAAGCACATTTTTGAAAAATTGTCTTGTAAATGGGTTTTGAGTGGCTAAATGTCCATCATTACTCTTCAATTAACATGTGTACTACTTAGTATCACATTAGGAGGTCTAAATCAATGGGAAATCAAAATTTTCACAATTATGTGCCTTGGTTAGTGAATAGTGCCCAAATAGTGCTAGTTTTGACTTAAGTCAACTTAGCTTAATTAAATGGTCAACATAAGTCATGAAATGCCCTATTATAGGAAGGGGGCTGGTTTCCTAAGTGGTGACTCACCACCATGTACAAGATAAGTAAAGAAAAGAAGGAAAAGTAAGTAAAAAGAAGAAATTACCTTTATATGATAAATATCTTCAAAAGTAGACCTCTCACCTCACTTTCTTCTTTCTTCCTTAATTCCCACCGATTTCTTCATCTTCTCCCAAGCTCCATCGGTTTTGCTATACAGCAAGTAGCCATTCTCCAACTTCCAATGCTTGTAACTTCTAGCTTCATATACCAAATCAAATTCTAAGACCATATTTATCGTAGTTGGAGCAAGCTCTACACTTCTGTCTTTTCAAATCTTCAAAAGCCTCATTTTGGTGCCATGTAGATTCACCATTGAAGGAGCATGAGCTCATATTTTCATGCCTTGTCATTCTCCTTTGCTCCAAGGTAAGGAAAATCAAAGCAAATCAAAGTTTCCTCTCATATTTGTACATGTCTGAAAATTCACCATTAATGGTGTCTTCTCTTGTTGTTCCTTAGCCCCATTTTAATCTCCAAAGGGCTAGGAGGATTCCTATCTTGCTACTTATTCAAGTTTCCCTCTCAAATTCTAAAGGTAAATATCATTTTAGTGTATTAAAACACTTATGTTAAACTAGGGTTTGTATATGAGTTTAAGTATGAATTCTTAAGCTCATTACCCTTATATGTGTGTGTGGATAGAAGGTTGACAAGTGATCAAGTTCCTTGCTAATCTTCAATCCAAGGAAACAAGAAAGAAGTTTGGGAAGAGAAGAGGTAACTAACCTATCTTGATGTAATTATGTGTCTTAGGAAATTGAGCTTTGAGTTGCTTGATAAGATACCTAAGGAGCCAATGACAAAATGAGCTAGTGAATTATTCTCAAGAGAATTATTAAAAGGCATATGTGATGTTGAGTGTATTTGCAGGTCAAAGGCAATATATATGTGGGAAATTCAGTGTTTAAGGTTTATGCAATTTAAGGGCCTAAGAGCCATGTTATTTAAGGGCCTAAGTGCCAAACAATTTAATTTCATGCACTATATTGTGATGTAGTGTAGTTTGAGGTTTAGTCGTGTGTAAGAGTGTTCCTTGTAAAGTTGTGTCTTTGATGGTTAAAGGATGAAAAGCCATGTGTTGTGTATAAGGATGTGAATTAAGACATTGAGTGTTCTTGGGTTGTATTAAAGTGAACAACTATGTGTTTTGGTGTTAGGTGATACAAGAGAAGCTATGGCGAAATTTGGTTAATGAACAAGGAGTTGTAAGTGTCTAAATGATGTTTGGTGACCTAGGTTGAACTAGGAATGATTAAGGTTTAAATTGGTGAACAGAGGTGAATTAAGGTGTTCGTAAGTGTTAAAGTGTCTTGGTCATTATCTTGGAGGATTTAGAATGCAAATGAGAGTTAAGGATACTCAAGCCATGGTGAGATTGTGTTAAGGATTTATACAAAGGTTGGTAACAATGAGGAAGTAAGGTGTTGTAAGGAAGATGTTTGAACTTGTGGAGAAAATTCTTGGAAGGACACAAAGTGTTTTGGTGGGCTAAATAAAGAGTGGGAACATGTTATAAACCTAAGGGGGGAAACATTATAAGTGTTAGGCACTTTGGCAAGAAATGAGTAAGTGTTTAAGGGTATAGAAAATGAGGTTTTTGGCACGTCCGAACTTCCATCCGAACTGGGACGTTCGGACATGCCCTGTTGCGCGCAAGTTTCCTGAGTTTTAAAGCTGCGTCCGAACTACTTCGAATTTGGAAGTTCGGACACACCCATCTCTATTCTCTGGTTTGGCCTCGAACAGTGTCCGAACTTGGGAAGCTCGGACACATGTTCGGACAGTCGTCAGTTTACACCCTTTTGAGTCTCGACTTGCGTCCGAACTTCGGAAGCTCGGACACAAGTTCGGACATGGTGCTGTTTTGACCAAAAACTTTGTTTAAGGCTAGAAAATGACATCTAATGATGGGGATTGATAAGTAATGATGTTATGAGATTGTTAAGGACATGTTAAGTGAGTTATAATGATAATTGAGTGGGTGAAAAGTTGTGTTAAAATGTAAAAGTAAAACAAGTTAAAAATGTGAAGTTATTTAACTATTTAACGGGAGTAAGTCATGAGCATTGGACTTTAAACAAACAAGTTACCCAGGTGTTAATGAAAGTAAATGTAATGTTACCTGTTGTTCAAAGATGTTACGCGGAACATGTGATGGCACATTAGAGTGAAACCCCGGTGACAGGTATGGTTTTCTTGCAACCTATGTCCTATTGTAACACCCCAACCACCACCGTACACTTAACATCAAACTGCAGCGGAAATCTCAACTCATCACATTACTTAATTCAATGGTGTTACACGCCGTTAACCACCCACGTGGCTAACAAGGCTAATACATGTACATTTGTATCGGTCTGATGGACTAGATTCCCGAGCAACTACACAAACAATCCTCATTCCATTTCCAACATTTATTATGTACATACATTCCCACTGTACCGAGTATTTACAACTAATGCCGATAACAATTTCGGTCTTACTACGCTTCCAATGCTTACGCCATTTAAATGGCTACCCATGTATAAACATCTACCCCGTCCTACTCTCGAACGGCTTCCAGCTCCTTGTACCTGAAATAGAAAAGGAGAGAAAGGGTGGCCCCCAAGGGGCTCAGCACCTTTGCTGGTATGGTAATCCCGCAGCCCACATACTACCGGGCCACGCACAACTAATTGTCGTCTTAGCATGCAGTTGATTATATTTAAATCATGCATACAAACCATAAACACACAACACTTTGCATACACCCAACAATAGGGCTCAACATATATCCAACACGTCCACACTTAACAAATCATCCAATGATTCCTTTAACCCTAGAGTGGCTCTCCTCTAAAACGGAGCTACTTCCTTAATGAACGACACGTACCCATTAATCGGGTTATCCTTAAATGCCTCTTGTCACAAACTGGGATTCATTTCCATGATCCACACACTCCATATCCTACAACATATCTCATTCCTCACATAACAAAACATAACAAAACCTTTCTTGTTTCGGCGTACACATGACAACATCGCCTTCATTTTAAACACCTAACGTATACATATCATAGCATAGCAGGGGAAATTGCTTAGCACAATAACAACACAAACACCATAAGATCGGTTCACACAAGGAACCTTCCCCCATAGTTAGTATATATAGTGAGCCTAGAGATTATTGCCAATCCCATGCTAAGCTCGTTACCATCCTCGTTACCGTCCAGTTATATCGAACGGTTAACTTAAACCCAAGGTGTGTCGAATATAGTAATCCCAAGCACACCGAAATAACATTCGTATGCCCCTGTGGCCCGACGTGAGTCAGTAATTAGCTTTGGATAAGCTAAGGGAAGGTAGAAACCAAATTGGAATACAACCTATACATACACCAAGAGAGCCGAACCGGATATGACATCGACTCCCGTCCATCACACGCGTGGCCGGAACAACCGGACTCCTCACCCCCCATTAGTACATATATACTTATAAATAAGTAGTTAGAGATCCATTATGGAGCCTACCACATCCACACACCATACGGTATCATAACCGAGTTAAGCACACAAGGGAGGTTCACACACTTGCATACAACAACAATGTCCAACTAACTCACACATAGCCGTGGTTAGCACGTTCCCAAGGTTCGGGTCGTTTAAATCCGAATACCGAACTCTCGTGTGATCCTAGACTCAGTTAACTAAGGTTAACACTTCCGAGGTTAAATGGTATCGGAGTTGAACACGCCACATAAATGAATTACTGTAAACTCATTACATGTTTAATCTTACAACGTGGCAAACATACAGAAAAGCACATTGGCATACAAGCCGGTGTAATCCGGTAGGACACAGGTTGCAAGAAAACCATACCTGTCACCGGAGTCCACTTTACCACGTCCACTTATGTTCCTCGAGCAATTCTCGAACAACTGATAACATTACATATACGTTTATTAACATCGGGGTTGCTTGATTGTTTAAAGTCTAATGCTTATAACTTATCCGTTAATTTAGTTATATAACTTCATATTTTAACTTGTTTTACCTTTACATTTTAATACAACTTTTCCCCCACTAAAGTCATTATAACTCACTTAACATGTCTTTGTAATCTTATAACATCATTACTTAATATTCCCCATCATCCCATAACCTTAAACAATTTTTTTTTACATACTTTGGGCCGTCCGACCCACCGTCCGACCCACAACTGGGTCGGACCGTTCCAGAAACTTTTCCCGTCTTTTAAATACACCTGTCCGACCCATGTCCGACCCAACCATCTGGGTCGGACCATTCCAGAGACTTAAAACACACATGTCCGACCCACCCTTCTGGGTCGGACCATTACAGAACATTTTCCCTCCTTAAAACATGACCGTCCGACCCACGTCCGACCCACCCTTCTGGGTCGGACCATTCCAGAACAATTTCCTGACGTCTAACAGAGGCTGTCCGACCCAAACTTGGGTCGGACCCCTGGGTCGGACGTCCTCTAAACTTACCCAAACTTTGTCAAATTTTCTCCAAACTTTTCCTCAAGCCTCCTAATGTGTTCTAACATCATTTGGCACATCAAACACACCTTTAGCCATATGCTTAACTCTTTAGATCACTCACCAAAACCATTTTATCATTCACAAATTTCTTACAAAATTCCTAGCACTTGGGATGTTTTCTCCTTAAGATTTCTAAGTGGTGGTTCACCAATGATGACCACTACACCAAGGTGTTTCCTCTACACCTTAACATCTTCTCTCAACTTCTTTTCTTACTAACTAAACCTCCTTTTTTCACATCTTACCTAAACATCACTTATTCCTTGGATATCAACATTACCTAAACCTTAAACAAACTTCTCCAAGACTTAAATACATTCTCAAAACACACATTGAATTTCTAGAACTTCCAAGATAATACCTAACTCCTTGCATCACTCTAAATCACCTTAATACATGTTTTCTTCTCAAGTAAACATTTATTCACCTTTAACACTTCCTAGTTCATCAAAACCATTTAAAACACTTAGATCTTCTTACACATTTTCCCAAATTTGGCCATAGCTTCTCTTGTATATACTCACATCCAAACACTTAGGTTTTACCTTATTTTATTCAAGAACACCTAAAATCCATCAAACACATTTTTATACACAAACTTCACACATTTAGCACTACATCACAATATAGTGCATAACTTAAATTGCTTGGCACTTAGGCCCTTAAATAACATGGCTCTTAGGCCCTTAAATTGCATAAACCTTAAACACTGAATTTCCATAATATATAAGCCTTTGACCTGCAATTACATACACCAAGACATATGTTCTTTTACTAGTCTCCTTTAGAACACTTTACTAAGTCATTCACCTTTTGCTCTTTAGGTAGTTTTAGCAAGCAATATAAGCTCATTTCTCTTAAGGCATTATACCACATAGAGATAGCATATTTACCTCTTTTCCACCCAAACTTCTTTCTTGTTTCCTTACAAAACCGGTAAGGCATTTGGTTCCTTGTCAACTACTAAACATTATACAAACAACATAATGAGTATTCAAGCTTTAAGCTCCATCTCATTGTAAACCCTAGGTTTACATATATTATCTTAAGGTATTAAAATGATTGTTTTACCTTGGAATGGAAAGAGAGCTTGAATATATATCAAGAGAGGACTCCACCAAGCCCTTGGAAGATTCAAATGAAGCTAAAACAAGCAAGGTAAAGACACCATGGTGAGGTGAATTTTCGGCCATGTACTAAAAGGAGAGGAAACTTGATTTTTCTTTGAGATTCCTTACCTAGAAGCAAAGGAGAACAACAATATGTGAAAAGGTGAGCTCAAGCTCCATCAATGGTGAATCTCCTTGGCACCGAAATTGAGTTCTTGTAGATTTGAAAAGGTAGAAGCGTAGAGCTTGCTCCAACTAGAAGAATGGTGGTCTTGGAATTGAATTTGGACAATGGAGCTAGGAGTTACAAGTGGTCAAAGATGGAAAACAATGGTGGTGTTGGTGTTGCTGTAGCAGCTCGTAAAAGAGAGCAAGAAGGGAGGTTGGAGACGTGTGAAATGAAGAAGGAAAGGAGAAATGAAGATAGAACTTGCTTTAACAAGATATTTGTATTATAAGGTAACTTTCTCCTTTTTACCTTCCTACCCTTCCTTTCCTTAATTTGATTTTTACATGGTGGTGACTCACCTTCATAAAAACCGGCCCCCATATACTTAGGAAGGTATAATAGTCTTTGTTGACAAACTTAATTACTTATAACTACATATGTTACAAACTAGCTTATAAAAGTTACTATTCATAAAACAAGGCACATAGAAGTGAAATTTTTGATTTCCCATTGATATAGACTTCCAAATGTGATACTATATAGTACACATGTTAATTAAAGAGTAATGATGGACATTTAGCCATTCAAAACTCATTTACAAGACAATTTTTCAAAAACGTGCTTTAAGACTCCTTAAAGCACATTTTGTGTTTTAACTTGTTTTCAAGCTTGGTTTTCTTTGGTAATTGATTTAATATGTTCATTAACATATTTATAAGGTATAGGTATGACCATTAGGTCTTTTACAAATTTATCCCAAGCTTAGAGCACATTTTTGCTCTTATTGACTTAAGGTGCCTATTGTGTTTTTTTGGTCTCATTGTCTACCAAAGTTCCTAAGGACTTAATTAGCCTTATAAAGTCATAATTAAATATTATCAAGTCTTGGTAGGCTCTTTGGGTCCTAACCAAGTTCACTCCAAGCTTAGAGCATGTTTTTGCTCAAACCGTGTCTTAGTGTTTTATTGTGTTTTATCATGGTTTAAATGGTTCATTTATGTTTCTAAGGCACTTTATAGCCTTTAAATACCATAGTTTAACATTTACACAACATACCAAGGTTTGGGGTATTTCAATCTACCCCCCTTAAAAGAACTTCGTCCTCGAAGTTCACATTTCCTCGCATCATTGGATTAGAATACGGGAATTACTTATAGCCATAAAACTTCCATTACCAACCACCCTTTACATCCAACCTCGGACTTAATGGTCCGGGCAACCTATCCACATTATACATAAAATATCATACTCACATGGTAACCTCGGACTTAATGGTCCGGGTACCTTCACCACACTTGCACCTATACAATATCCCTCAGACTCTTAGGTCTGGGTGACATAACCACCTTTAGACACATAGGTCTATGTAACACAACACATTTAGACTCATAGGTCTTGATAGCATACACTTTAGGAGATCAAAGTCGAAATAACCTTTATCACACATACCAAACAACATGTCATAGCATGTATATCAAACAGAAATACCTTTTCCAATCTCCATGGGTTCGAATCCCACGTTGAGTACATATACACTGTGATCCCGCAGAACCCGGTCGCGATGGACACCTTCTGGTCCCCGTTCCTTTGGGAGATCAAAACAGTCACTTAATTTTTAACATATATACTTCTCATGTCACCGGTCCGAAGACAAAGGCTCATACGTCCTCAGCTCGTGAGCAAGTACTATAAAAATATTCTTTACTAGGTTAAGTATAAGAAGATCTTTTATTAAAAATACTAATCGATTGCTTGAAAACACCAATTGAAAATCCTTTTGAAAACACCACACAACTCCAAGTCCAATTTATGCTCCTTGTATTTTCCTTAACATGGTTGTTTGTGACCACTTACAGGGAGCTTCAAGAGTCATCCAACCCTGATGTGATCAGCATCAGTGTTGAACTATCTTTCCACCCCAATTTGTGTTCGGCTTCCCTTGATCTCATGATAATCAAGTTTCACCTCCCACTTCATTTTCAACCAAAACTAATTCAAGCATATCCCATTTTCTATCTTTAAATCCTTCTAGTCATAATCATTACATCTCCAAGGGATAGAACTCCGTCTATCAATCATCACCCAAATCCAACTTAATTCAAGTTACCTAGGGAATTTGATTCTCACTAGGTTCTATGTCGGTCTCATACCCCTTCATAAATCACAACATTGTATATATATACATATATATTTTTTATCAAAATACAATACATGGTTTACATTTATGCACCGTCGGGGTTTTAGTTCCCCGGGAGTTTCTTTACTCCCTTCCACTTGTACTCTCACACACCACTGTTAACAAGATAAACACACTTCCCACAATGGTATTCGCATCTTCTGTGTGCAATTACCACAATTTAACCACAAATAAATGTGTATGTTTATATAACACACGCGCCAACCATCATAACAAATCATTTTGTGCTATGCACAACCCCGTTCACGTACACTTGTACGGTAAAACACACTAAGTGGTTTTGCGCTCTACCCCCCTTAAAAGGGATTACGCCCATGTAATCAATCACTAAACCTTGGCTGAAAATGTTCTGCCGTCGTGAAGTGTTTTGACTTCCACGCGGTTCATTACACAATGGATTCTGATTAGAGGATCTTAACCATATTGGCGGTTTAGTCCCTAAACCAAGAATTCGCATTGGAGTTCTAACTCATAACCGGTTTCGGTCCTGGCCTGTGAGGCTTTTAGGCATTGAAAACTAGCCATTTATTCATGTTCGCCATGTACATTCAACACTTGAATCACTGGCTCACTAGTTTCTGCTGCGAAACTCTAATAACGGTAGAGCTTAATTGCCCCATTCGTTATTCGTACTGTATTGTACATCCCCAATTGTCACCTTCATCTTGGTAACCATGGTTTCTCAACCGACGCGTGGTATCTCTTACCGTTAGCGAATTCGGTGAGTTATAAACTTTCTATCCACTTCCATAACCATTTACTGTGTATACAGCTATGTATTTCACAATGATTGACTTGTTCCCTTCCGACTTACTGTCGGTTGAGATTGAGCTACTACCTAGTGTGTAGTGCTCTCTCAGCTATTTCCCACACCTGGGGTATATCTCATACTGAGATTTGGTATTTAGTGTTACTGTAGTCACTTACTGTTAATCATGTCTCCACCTTTGGTTTTGTACATGTATTCTTTCATTCCTGCGGCCTTGCATTACCTATGCATCGGCCATTATAACATTATTCCTCCACAATTACCATGCTTCTGATTCCTAGCTATCCCACTTGATCATTACTGCGCAAGAGCAATACCAAAACACTCAGTCATACAGAGTGCAGAGGCGTAAACTCTTGACAGTAAATCTCTTATGCGATTGCCAATGGAATTTTCACTGTGTTTCACTGAAATTCTTATCACATAACACTTGCTTCCGGCTTACTGCTCGGTTCCTTTGCTATCACTTACTGTTGTGCCTCCACTGGGTTTAACTCATAACTCTGCTCACTCCCCATTTTATCATCTAACAATACTTACACAACGGTCGCTTATTGCGCACCGTATCCTTACTCATTATACAACATCAACTTATACTGCATCCGCTATTATATTAGCTTCCGCTATTACGCTGGGTTTATCTGGCCACTTATTTGGCTGATTTTTGAATATACTACTATTTTTTTCCTTGAGCCTTTATGTTTCTTGAGCGTTGTTCGCTACACATTTAGCTTCACACACCTATGGTGATTGCTGTCAGACTTATTAGTCTTCCTGTGTACACAACTGGTACGAGCACTTCTTTTCGTATTATTCTTATTCAAATCGTTCTGGGGGTAATAACAACGTGGTCCATCCTCCACATATTTCTTGAACTTGGTCCACACAGCTACCGCTCCTGCGGTCTCACAATATCCAGAGGTATCCCCACTCTTAATGCAGTGGTTCGTTCTCCGCTCTATTTACTTGTAGAGCATATACTTCTGCAACTGATCAATTTATATAAGATATTTTATTTGTGGCCTATAAGCCTTATTGCCTTGAGCTGCGCTCATTGTAGGCTGTCCACATACATGTACTTCTTTGTGCAACATTACATAGTTTGGATATCATATTGAGCTCCATGACAAGATCGTTGCATTACGTTTCCTTTCATGGGATGCCCCTTAGGATTATCAGTCCGTCTTCTGACAACTTATGTCTAAACTGGGTGTTAGTTTCAACCCTCGTGTTTCTGTCATGCATTTTGTGCAACAATTGTTGCGAACACCCTTTAAGGATTGCTCCTGGGTGTTGCTAAGTCATGCCATTACATTTGGCTTGCACTTATGGGTACTTTCAGTAAACTACGCCTTCTCCAGTGTCTTTATATAACAGTCGGTGCACTTCGCACCTCTTGTATCTTAAATATTTCCTTGCACCACATTCACTGATTCCTTCAAGTCTCTTAATTAGCTGGTTCCTTTACTTCAACCATTCCATGGTAATCCTTAGCTTTTGTTTGACTTACACTGCTGACCGTAGAACGGAGTCGACTACTTCCCGTGTTCTGGACTCTACTCGTATACATATATGGGGTATCATACTGATACATTACTACTTACCCAACTACCTATAAGTAGGTCTGTCAGGCCCAAAGCTCCTATCGGAGTGCGGTCGTCCCACAACACAGTTGGTACACTTAGTGTCCGTCACACGCCTAGGTGAAGTATTCTGTTGTCAACTCCCTTATATTGTCCCTTGACAATATGCGTCCGTGCTTTCCCGAACTTAATCGAGGGAAGGTTTATCCATTGTTGTATCCTTGTCAACTGCCCCTGGTTTCACTGGTTTGGTTTAAAAGAAGGTTGGAAAGAAGTGTCGGTTTGAAAGAAAATTTGGTTTTGAAAAGAAAGGGTTTGAATAAATTTGGGTTTGAAAGAAATTTTCATGGTTTCACAATCTTCTTACCTTAGCCAAGTCTAGCTCTTGCTGACTGGTGTACTTCCAATTACAGAGGTTAGGCTAACAGGCCCTTCCACTGTTATGAGGATCACATTTAACCTTATGGTACTTTACCAAGTATTTGAAGTGGTTATAAATTTCCCGAACAGCCCTGTTATAGCAGCACTTGCTATGGCAAGTGCGCCATGCTAACTGGCTATCGGTTTAACACATACCGGTTGTGGTATTGTTTTTTATCCGCACTGTCATCAGTGGCCTTGTTGGCCCTTACTGATCTTACAACCTTGATAATCCTCTAAGGTGACTTCTCACTGTCTTCACATGACGATCATCAACTAGGGTGTTTCCCTTTCTGGGAGACCCCTTTTACTTAATATTGTATCCTCTTGTAGCCCGTTCCACGTACTTGTCGTGGTTACTGAGACTTGTCTCTTGTTTGGGCACTACGTTGTAGTTCCTTTGTCGGTTGGTATACCGTCGGTGTGTCATTTAACAACCGTAGTCCCGTAGACACTCGTCTCGGGTTTTATTAATCCACTTCTTGCCCGTTGCACGGTTAGTGCGTTGCAAGCTGGTTATCCTCGACTGCTCGGCATGTCGACCCAGGTTGCCGGAAATTCTATTCTCTCATACATGAAATTCTTCATTCTTCGCTATGAAATGTGGTTAACAATGTTCAGATGGAAACCGTCTCCGGGATTCCCAGCTTTCGGGATCTACCCTATGACTGGTCTTCCGTACCCTAAAGGTCTTTAATAACAGCCAGATCGGGTATTCCCGAGTAAGAGTGGACTTCCATCTCTCTGGCGTTCTTTCCCAAGTTATAAAACAGGGATTGTGGAGGGCGGGAAGGATATAGTAGGTTTCCAGTAGTCACTGGTAGTTCCTAACTAGCGTATCTCTCACGCTATCACTCAACCCTTAACCCAAAGTACGAAAATCCTAACTCGGTACTTCCTAAGCTCGGTAATTCAGTCATCAGAGCGATACTTCGCTCTGATACCACTTTTTGTAACACCCCAACCACCACCGTACACTTAACATCAAACTGTAGCGGAAATCTCAACTCATCACATTACTTAATTCAATGGTGTTACACGCCGTTAACCACCCACGTGGCTAACAAGGCTAATACATGTACATTTGTATCGGTCTGATGGACTAGATTCCCGAGCAACTACACAAACAATCCTCATTCCATTTCCAACATTTATTATGTACATACATTCCCACTGTACCGAGTATTTACAAACTAATGCCGATAACAATTTCGGTCTTACTACGCTTACAATGCTTACGCCATTTAAATGGCTACCCATGTATAAACATCTACCCCGTCATACTCTCGAACGGCTTCCAGCTCCTTGTACCTGAAATAGAAAAGGAGAGAAAGGGTGGCCCCCATGGGGCTCAGCACCTTTGCTGGTATGGTAATCCCGCAGCCCACATACTACCGGGCCACGCACAACTAATTGTCGTCTTAGCATGCAGTTGATTATATTTAAATCATGCATACAAACCATAAACACACAACACTTTGCATACACCCAACAATAGGGCTCAACATATATCCAACACGTCCACACTTAACAAATCATCCAATGATTCCTTTAACCCTAGAGTGGCTCTCCTCTAAAACGGAGCTACTTCCTTAATGAACGACACGTACCCATTAATCGGGTTATCCTTAAATGCCTCTTGTCACAAACTGGGATTCATTTCCATGATCCACACACTCCATATCCTACAACATATCTCATTCCTCACATAACAAACATAACAAAACCTTTCTTGTTTCGGCGTACACATGACAACATCGCCTTCATTTTAAACACCTAACGTATACATATCATAGCATAGCAGGGGAAATTGCTTAGCACAATAACAACACAAACACCATAAGATCGGTTCACACAAGGAACCTTCCCCCATAGTTAGTATATATAGTGAGCCTAGAGATTATTGCCAATCCCATGCTAAGCTCGTTACCATCCTCGTTACCGTCCAGTTTATCGAACGGTTAACTTAAACCCAAGGTGTGTCGAATATAGTAATCCCAAGCACACCGAAATAACATTCGTATGCCCCTGTGGCCCGACGTGAGTCAGTAATTAGCTTTGGATAAGCTAAGGGAAGGTAGAAACCAAATTGGAATACAACCTATACATACACCAAGAGAGCCGAACCGGATATGACATCGACTCCCGTCCATCACACGCGTGGCCGGAACAACCGACTCCTCACCCCCCATTAGTACATATATACTTATAAATAAGTAGTTAGAGATCCATTATGGAGCCTACCACATCCACACACCATACGGTATCATAACCGAGTTAAGCACACAAGGGAGGTTCACACACTTGCATACAACAACAATGTCCAACTAACTCACACATAGCCGTGGTTAGCACGTTCCCAAGGTTCGGGTCGTTTAAATCCGAATACCGAACTCTCGTGTGATCCTAGACTCAGTTAACTAAGGTTAACACTTCCGAGGTTAAATGGTATCGGAGTTGAACACGCCACATAAATGAATTACTGTAAACTCATTACATGTTTAATCTTACAACGTGGCAAACATACAGAAAAGCACATTGGCATACAAGCCGGTGTAATCCGGTAGGACACAGGTTGCAAGAAAACCATACCTGTCACCGGAGTCCACTTTACCACGTCCACTTATGTTCCTCGAGCAATTCTCGAACAACTGATAACATTACATATACGTTTATTAACATCGGGGTTGCTTGATTGTTTAAAGTCTAATGCTTATAACTTATCCCCGTTAATTTAGTTATATAACTTCATATTTTAACTTGTTTTACCTTTACATTTTAATACAACTTTTCCCCCACTAAATTGTCATTATAACTCACTTAACATGTCCTTTGTAATCTTATAACATCATTACTTAATATTCCCCATCATCCCATAACCTTAAACAATTTTTTTTTACATACTTTGGGCCGTCCGACCCACCGTCCGACCCACAACTGGGTCGGACCGTTCCAGAAACTTTTCCCGTCTTTTAAAAACACCTGTCCGACCCATGTCCGACCCAACCATCTGGGTCGGACCATTCCAGAGACTTAAAACACACATGTCCGACCCACCCTTCTGGGTCGGACCATTACAGAACATTTTCCCTCCTTAAAACATGACCGTCCGACCCACGTCCGACCCACCCTTCTGGGTCGGACCATTCCAGAACAATTTCCTGACGTCTAACAGAGGCTGTCCGACCCAAACTTGGGTCAGACCCCTGGGTCGGACGTCCTCTAAACTTACCCAAACTTTGTCAAATTTTCTCCAAACTTTTCCTCAAGCCTCCTAATGTGTTCTAACATCATTTGGCACATCAAACACACCTTTAGCCATATGCTTAACTCTTTAGATCACTCACCAAAACCATTTTATCATTCACAAATTTCTTACAAAATTCCTAGCACTTGGGATGTTTTCTCCTTAAGATTTCTAAGTGGTGGTTCACCAATGATGACCACTACACCAAGGTGTTTCCTCTACACCTTAACATCTTCTCTCAACTTCTTTTCTTACTAACTAAACCTCCTTTTTTCACATCTTACCTAAACATCACTTATTCCTTGGATATCAACATTACCTAAACCTTAAACAAACTTCTCCAAGACTTAAATACATTCTCAAAACACACATTGAATTTCTAGAACTTCCAAGATAATACCTAACTCCTTGCATCACTCTAAATCACCTTAATACATGTTTTCTTCTCAAGTAAACATTTATTCACCTTTAACACTTCCTAGTTCATCAAAACCATTTAAAACACTTAGATCTTCTTACACATTTTCCCAAATTTGGCCATAGCTTCTCTTGTATATACTCACATCCAAACACTTAGGTTTTTACCTTATTTTATTCAAGAACACCTAAAATCCATCAAACACATTTTTATACACAAACTTCACACATTTAGCACTACATCACAATATAGTGCATAACTTAAATTGCTTGGCACTTAGGCCCTTAAATAACATGGCTCTTAGGCCCTTAAATTGCATAAACCTTAAACACTGAATTTCCATAATATATAAGCCTTTGACCTGCAATTACATACACCAAGACATATGTTCTTTTACTAGTCTCCTTGAGAACACTTTACTAAGTCATTCACCTTTTGCTCTTTAGGTAGTTTTAGCAAGCAATATAAGCTCATTTCTCTTAAGGCATTATACCACATAGAGATAGCATATTTACCTCTTTTCCACCCAAACTTCTTTCTTGTTTCCTTACAAAACCGGTAAGGCATTTGGTTCCTTGTCAACTACTAAACATTATACAAACAACATAATGAGTATTCAAGCTTTAAGCTCCATCTCATTGTAAACCCTAGGTTTACATATATTATCTTAAGGTATTAAAATGATTGTTTTACCTTGGAATGGAAAGAGAGCTTGAATATATATCAAGAGAGGACTCCACCAAGCCCTTGGAAGATTCAAATGAAGCTAAAACAAGCAAGGTAAAGACACCATGGTGAGGTGAATTTTCGGCCATGTACTAAAAGGAGAGGAAACTTGATTTTTTCTTTGAGATTCCTTACCTAGAAGCAAAGGAGAACAACAATATGTGAAAAGGTGAGCTCAAGCTCCATCAATGGTGAATCTCCTTGGCACCGAAATTGAGTTCTTGTAGATTTGAAAAGGTAGAAGCGTAGAGCTTGCTCCAACTAGAAGAATGGTGGTCTTGGAATTGAATTTGGACCATGGAGCTAGGAGTTACAAGTGGTCAAAGATGGAAAACAATGGTGGTGTTGGTGTTGCTGTAGCAGCTCGTAAAAGAGAGCAAGAAGGGAGGTTGGAGACGTGTGAAATGAAGAAGGAAAGGAGAAATGAAGATAGAACTTTCTTTAACAAGATATTTGTATTATAAGGTAACTTTCTCCTTTTTACCTTCCTACCCTTCCTTTCCTTAATTGATTTTTACATGGTGGTGACTCACCTTCATAAAAACCGGCCCCCATATACTTAGGAGGGTATAATAGTCTTTGTTGACCAACTTAATTACTTATAACTACATATGTTACAAACTAGCTTATAAAAGTTACTATTCATAAAACAAGGCACATAGAAGTGAAATTTTTGATTTCCCATTGATATAGACTTCCAAATGTGATACTATATAGTACACATGTTAATTAAAGAGTAATGATGGACATTTAGCCATTCAAAACTCATTTACAAGACAATTTTTCAAAAACGTGCTTTAAGACTCCTTAAAGCACATTTTGTGTTTTAACTTGTTTTCAAGCTTGGTTTTCTTTGGTAATTGATTTAATATGTTCATTAACATATTTATAAGGTATAGGTATGACCATTAGGTCTTTTACAAATTTATCCCAAGCTTAGAGCACATTTTTGCTCTTATTGACTTTAAGGTGCCTATTTGTGTTTTGTTTGGTTTCATTGTCTACCAAAGTTTCCTAAGGACTTAATTAGCCTTATAAAGTCATAATTAAATATTATCAAGTCTTGGTAGGCTCTTTGGGTCCTAACCAAGTTCACTCCAAGCTTAGAGCATGTTTTTGCTCAAACCGTGTCTTAGTGTTTTATTGTGTTTTATCATGGTTTAAATGGTTCATTTATGTTTCTAAGGCACTTTCTAGCCTTTAAATACCATAGTTTAACATTTACACAACATACCAAGGTTTGGGGTATTTCACGGATTACACCGGCTTGTATGCCAATGTGTTTTTTTTTCTGTATGTTTGCCACGTTGTAAGATAAATCATGTAATGAGTGTTATACCCAAAATTTCAACCCCCCCGGAGTAGTCTCTAAGGCATACGTGTTACAAAGGACAAAAGGGGTCAAAAAGCACCAAGGCCGGATTTTCCAAGGACATCATCGAGATTTTCTATTTTCATATGACTTGTTCATTATCTCCAAACACTTCCAAATATCATAGTCATTATGAAAGGTCTTTCATGATTTTCTGATAATATTTATTCTAGAAATTAAGCTTTTAGTAAGCTAGTTTCTTTAATAATTAACACATGAGATAACCTCAAAATAGAAATAAAAAAAAAGGCTTCCAAAATTAAAATAAAATTGTCACATGGTTAGCATGACTACATACAGTCATAAACCTGAAATTATTTTATTTGGAACCTTATCCCAAAATTTAAAAGAGAAATTCAATCATTTTTGCAATTTTCTCTCTCCTCTGGAAAATACCGAAATCAAAACAAAATGTCATGAAATTTTAACACAAGATAGAGGATGATTTTTAGAGACTAATGCCGTTGGAATTTCGTTATTTCGACTTTCCAATCGTAAGTTATGAATTATGGGAGATTCCAGATTGTAAGATTTTTATCTAATCGGTTATTTATCGAAATAACCTGATTCCAACTCTCAAAATTCCTAAAAATCGTCTTTTATCTTTGGTTAAAATATAGGAATTTTATCAACCTGTAGCACGTTTCAAAAAATCAGATTCTTAGAGCACAAAATCAGGGTTTTAGATAAAAATCTTGTTCTACCAACTTGGCCATGCTCTTTCTATAAAAGGACCTTCCAAAAACAACCTAGGGCAGAGGGGAACATTCCCATGGTCGGAGAACACAGCCGTCTACTTGCCTCCCACGTTTTCAATACTCCCAACACCGAAACTATACCGAAAATCCCCCGAAATCACCATCTAAACACGTTTTCCAATCCCCAAAGCACCAATAATCATCAAAACCCCACAAAAACACCACCAAAACGTGAAGAACAGCAAGAACAACCAACAACCAGAAGCTTGGTTCGAAGTCCTTCCGGGTCTGCCATCAACGGAGCACTCAACGAATCCCGGTGTGAAGAAACGTTGTGAATCCGAAGGTAAAACAGGTAGAAACTCACTTCCCTAATTCTCCACGGTATTATCTGTCTTGCCTCAGAATTTGGGCTCAAACTAACCTTCGTAGCTTCTGTATTGCTGTTTATTCAAGTTCTGTCCAATAACTTGTCTACCAAGTTTCGTGCATAATTCGAATTCAAATTGAAAACTTTCAATCACTAACGTTTGTAATCTTTCAGGCTGCACACCCATAAAATTTGAGCTCAAAACACCCTCGGGAACCTTCTGAAAACCCCTGTCCGTGGGTGGTCCGTGACCTCGGACCTATGGTCCGGGACCTCGGACGCGTTGTCCGAGACCACGGACACCCACGGACGGCGGCGGGATTTTAAAAATTCAAAATTTAGGTTTTTCTAATATGTCCGGGCCCACGGACATCCTGTCCGTGGCCCCGGACTTTGCAAATTTTGTTTTTTAATTTGACTTTTCTGTGTAATTAAGTTAACTAGGGTCCGTGGGTTCGGACATTAGGTCCGTAGCCACGGACGAAAACAAAACTTGACCTAATTCTGCCTCCGAAACCCTAGTTTAGGTATTTTAATTTCACTTTAATTTTCTGTCAAAAAATGTTAAAAAAAAAAAAACAGAAGCGCGCACTTAGGTTAAAACGACTCGTAATAAGCCGTAATTAAACTAAGTAGAGGAAAAACGACTTCTAGGGGTAATGAAAGTAATTGAACCCTAATTAAGTCGAATATCAAGCCCCCGAACCCGAACTCTCCTTTCCTAATTTGATCTAGGTTAAAATTAGGTGGCGACTCTAATAGGTTCCAGTGAGCTAGCTTAGGTTTTAATAATTTTTTTATGACATAGTTATTAATCTTAGGTTATAAGTGGACCTAAAACCCGGTTAGATCCTAATCAACTTTAATTAACATAGGATAGGGTTTAAAATCGAGGCTCACAGACTGGCGACTCTGCTGGGGACATACTTCTTAATTTTAACTTGTTTTAATTTTAAGAAAGAGGGCTTAACTCGAAAATGTTTATTTATGGCTTTATTACTCTGTTTGTTTACTTTCGTGCGCACTTTAATTTTCCGCACCTTGGCATCATATGAGAGCGAGGGTCCACACAAACCAATTTCACCCCGGGACCCGTTTGAGGGTCCCCTGTCAGGGACTCACACCTTTTAGGTGATGTGAATAAGCGGGGGAAAAGAGGAGGGTGTCGTCTAACCACACCCCCTTAATACCTGGGCTTTAGCCCCAAGCGTTTTCCTGGTAGTGCCCTTACCTAGCCCTTTGTTTGGTCAGTCAAAGACCCGACCGTAGACGCACACCTTCAGGTGATGTGAAAAGAGTGGGAAGCCCAAAGAGAATAGCGTGCAAGCCCTATTCCTTTGTGGTGACCTGGGCCCACGCCCCAAGCACCTCTCCGGATTGATCCATACCCAGTTTGATTTAAACGTCTAGTGAGGACATGTTGAATTTGTGTGGGCCTTGTTTGCTTGTGTGATCGGCCCACTACCCAGCCTAGAGATTGATAGGAACTTCCCCTACATCGACCTAGCCCAACACGAATTGGCAGCTCTATTTGTTTGCGGCCCAGAGGCCCTGTTTGGTTTAACATGTGAGTTGTTCGGGCTTCGGCTCAAAAGCCTAGACTAAGGTGATTTCTCTTCCGGCCCAATTTGAATTATCCAATTAGTCCTAGGCCCATAAAAAAGAGATCCACCTGAACTTGAGATAACTCACAAGTCCTGAAAATAAAACCTTTTTCGGTTTAGCAACCATCTTCTCTGGCCCGAAGAAAGTTAGGCCCATTTATGATTTAGGGACCATTCCAGCTCATGTGCTTTACTTTATGCCCAAACACATTCCGGCCCAAGGGCTCATTCTGGTCTAGGTAGACTTCTTATCATGACCCTAACCCAAAATCCTAGATCTAGGTGTCATCTTTTAGGCCCAACCAAAATCACTCGGCCCAAATTCCAGTTCACATATAGAACAATCATTCTGGCCCAGTACCACACTCATAACTCATTCCGTTCGAGCCCATAGACCAATTCATAGTTTTGGCCCATGAGCTTCGGTTCATAAAACATTTGGATCCAGGATAGTTTGCATAACTCATTCATTCCAGTTTCCGGCTTCAAAGCCCAACAAGAGCATCAAACAAATCTAGACTTCAAGGCTTATCCTTCGGCCCAACGGCCCATTCGCGGTCCATGTGATTTCTTTCAGCTTGTTTGCTCAATTCCTGGATTCAGACCTACATGTCCGTTCTAGTCTAGGAATCACTCTAGTCTATGCACTTCACTCCCAGTTTGGCGAAGACTCAGGCCCAATTGCTTCCTACATAACCCATAGGTATTCCTAGTTCGGACATCTTACAGGGCCTACTCGAAGTTTGGAAGGAAGACGATCACAGTCATCTTAGCGACATCCCAGCGGTCAAGAGCTCGAGTCTTCAGCATGCCGACTTCAGACGGTTCAGCAGGATTTCGATTCAATAGAAATTTTAGGGTTCCTATGCATTCTACTGCATAACCTGCCATAACACTCATCTTTCAAATGCACCTCTCATGTTTTTCAAAGAATGATCATTTTCAAACCACTAATAAGAAGCATCGATTTTGTTGAATCATCTTCTTCCTCATGTTCACAAATGAATGACTTTTTCAAGTCTAAATGATAACACAAAAAAAAGGGTTTTGTTTCACACAAGTTTCTTTTGAGAAAATGGTTCATGAATTAATTATTTCCCGACAATGGAACACAAAGACTTGTATTTTGTTTCTGAAGTTTTGAGCATGCCTTACCAAACCCCACATCTTATCCCAAAACATCCAAATAACCCCCAAAGCGGTTCCAAATCCATATCTTTTAAATTGTCGTCACTAACCCCAAATCGATACTGGGGGCAATCTGAGTTTAGGTTCGTCATCTTTCATCTTTCGTTTAAGCGTGTGAACTAGTCTCTGAGTGAAATTCACGAGAGTGTCTTGAGCGGAAAAACCATGAGCAAACGAGCGTGTCATTTTTACACGACTCCGGTGAGACCACATCCAAAGGTGAGGTAAACGGCATAACTCCGACCGAAGGAGATAATTTGTAAATTTACGCTTAGACCTGTGAAAAGTAACAAAGAACGGATATACAACTATCAGGAATGACGAAGCACCTAGGTACAGCACCACATGGCCAAAAGCTTGCAAACCCTGTCATTAAACCCTAGGCACCCCCGCTGAGCCTTTCATATATCCCTTTTCGATATTATGAACTCCACAAAATAACCCAGCCAATGATGAATGTCCGACCCGGTGACCAAAGGAGGCGAGGAGCCCGACTCTCAGATAACATTCTCATCAGTCCAAAGAAGCAATGCCGCTATCAGCATGACAAAGCGATCCGCAAATGGTCCCAGAGTGACACAGGATCAAAAGAGCTCACATCAAAACAGCTCTCGAAGCCCAAAACCGGGAAACACAAGAACCCCGAAGGCAAAGCCAAGAAAGGATAAAACAAAAGGCAAACCCGAAGTGCCTCGAGAAAATCCAAATGACGAAAAGAGAAATGGTGCAAAGGACAACTTCAAAAGTCCAGGTCCAGAAGCTCGAAAACAACGTCAACATGAAGCAGCCAGACGACTTCAAGACAAGGAAGATGAATCCGAGAGAAGACGCAAGTTGCAGCTTTGGTCACCCATTTAAGCTCCACATACCTCAAATATCCCTCCATGATCCCGTTGTCTTTCATCACACCCCATGGCCACGTTATAAGCCTCAAAGACTTCCGACTTGGTAGTTGTGTATCCAATCACGTGAAAGTAACTGATCGAATGCGTAAATTCATCAAATATCAAATTCAATGGTCTACAAGTTGTGACCGTAAGTGAGAAACGAGTGTAAACACCAAACACGTCGAGTGTAGGTTAGGAAGCACCAAATCAGAACATAAGCCTTGACCCTGTGAGGACGAGACTCGTTCGCACGTTTGATCAAAGAAAATACTGGGGGCAATCGATCGGAATGATCGATTGCCATGAACTCTAGCTCAGATTGTCTTAAGGGAAAAATACTGGGGGCAATTGTTGGTTCCAACAATTGCTATGACAACACCAATTGGAACCCAAAGCTCAAACATCACCACCATCATCCCACCACAGGCCCACATAAGCCCTTACCTTCACTTCATGCACTCCACAGGCCCACATAAGCCCTTACCTTCACTTCATGCACTCCACAGGCCCATAAGCCCTTACCTACTTCACAAGGCCCACATAAGCCTTACCTTCACATCATACACCATACCCCACCGGCGGCATGTTCATCTCGTAGGAGATAAATTACAAGTCCGAAGTCTATAGTTAGGAAATGATAATTTCACTTTCCTTTTCACTAAACAGAATTTTCATCAAACACTGCCACGTTTGACACCTCTTTCAACAATTTCTTGTCTTGAACAACTTTCCTTCAAACACTTCGGTTTCATAAACCTCATCATGGCCACATTTGGCACACTTTCTAGCAATGTCTTGCTTTGGACAATTTTTGATCCTTAACATTGCCATGTTTGGCACATTTTCCATCGATTTCTTGTTTTGGACAAGTTTTCCTACATACACTTTGATTGTATTTTGACATGCACATCATCATTGCCACGTTTGGCACTTTCATAATCAGCTTTCATCATGACCATTTGCATAAAGTTTACCTTGCATCCGTCCGTATGAAACTCCTCATCATAGACCAGAGATACAGATTCTCGCCCCGAAGATACAGATTCTTCGCCCCGAAGATACAGATTCTTCGCCCCGAAGATACAGATTCTTCACCCCGAAGATACAGATTCTTCAGAGATACAGATTCTCACCCCGAAGATACAGATTCTTCAGAGATACAGATTCTCACCCCGAAGATACAGATTCTTCAGAGATACAGATTCTCGCCCCGAAGATACAGATTCTTCAGAGATACAGATTCTCGCCCCGAAGATACAGATTCTTCAGAGATACAGATTCTCGCCCCGAAGATACAGATTCTTCAGAGATACAGATTCTCGCCCCGAAGATACAGATTCTTCAGAGATACAGATTCTCGCCCCGAAGATACAGATTCTTCAGAGATACAGATTCTCGCCCCGAAGATGCAGATTCTTCAGAGATACAGATTCTCACCCCGTAGATACAGATTCTTCAAATTCTCACCAGAGTAGCAGAACTCACCCGAGTAGAAGAGCTCAATCCTTTAGGCTCGTCATAAGACCTAGTTCCACCTTTAGGCTCGTCATAAGACCTAGATCCATCCTTTAGGCTCGTCATAAGACCTAGATCCATCCTTTAGGCTCGTCATAAGACCTAGATCCATCCTTTAGGCTCGTCATAAGACCTAGATCCATCCTTTAGGCTCGTCATAAGACCTAGATCCATCCTTTAGGCTCGTCATAAGACCTAGATCCATCCCTTAGGCTCGTCATAAGACCTAGATCCATCCTTTAGGCCCGTCATAAGACCTAGTTGCATTCCCTTAGGCTAGTAGTAAGACCTAGAGTTACCCTTTAGCTTACCCACTCTCATCAAACACATTGCATTCATCTCATTCATATAGGCTCGTCATAAGACCTAGTTGCATTATCCAGGCGCGTCACAAGACCTGGCGACAGAAAGTTGGCGAGGTGATGGCAATAAATCCTCCTTTTGCGATGTCAACTTATTTTTGGGATCAACAACTGGTGGGCAAAGGCAATAAGTCCCCAAGGTTTTTACCAGGAGTTATCCCTGCACACCGGCTTGGGGGGCGATGGCAATAAGTCCACATTGGGTCCAGCCAGGAGCATTGGCACGGGTTTCGGTCCCCAGAAGCATCCGAGCATCATCAACTTCATCAGCATTATCATCAGCATCAGCATCATTAGCATCATTAGCATTTCAGCATTCTTGCATTTGCATACCACTCGGTTATCACATTTTAGGTAGTCAACGCC
This sequence comes from Limonium bicolor, assembly GCA_023374045.1. NCBI lineage: Eukaryota > Viridiplantae > Streptophyta > Magnoliopsida > Caryophyllales > Plumbaginaceae > Limonium > Limonium bicolor. The sequence goes on from CM041776.1 coordinate 357,520,016, forward strand.
TTAGAATAGCTTGACATCATCTCATTCGTCATAGGTAGTCAACGCCTTAGAATAGCTTGACATCATATCATCATTATAGGTAGTCAACGCCTTAGAATAGCTTGACATCATATCATCATTATAGGTAGTCAACGCCTTAGAATAGCTTGACATCATATCATCATTATAGGCAGTCAACGCCTTAGAATTGCTTGACGTTATCTCATTTCGTTTTTAGGTAGTCAACACCTTAGAATCGCTTGACATCTTTTCATTTTCATTCTCACTCATAGGTAGTCAGCACCTTAGAATAGCTCGACACAATCTACATGTAGGGTCTTTTGAGATCCAAAATTTTGGGGTATCACTCAGGCATCAACTAGTCTTTTCATCTTCATTACAAAGCCTAGTTGACGGGGGGCAATCTGTTATACCCAAAATTTCAACCCCCCCGGAGTAGTCTCTAAGGCATACGTGTTACAAAGGACAAAAGGGGTCAAAAAGCACCAAGGCGGGATTTTCCAAGGACATCATCGGGATTTTCTATTTTCATATGACTTGTTCATTATCTCCAAACACTTCCAAATATCATAGTCATTATGAAAGGTCTTTCATGATTTTCTGATAATATTTATTCTAGAAATTAAGCTTTTAGTAAGCTAGTTTCTTTAATAATTAACACATGAGATAACCTCAAAATAGAAATAAAAAAAAGGCTTCCAAAATTAAAATAAAATTGTCACATGGTTAGCATGACTACATACAGTCATAAACCTGAAATTATTTTATTTGGAACCTTATCCCAAAATTTAAAAGAGAAATTCAATCATTTTTGCAATTTTCTCTCTCCTCTGGAAAATACCGAAATCAAAACAAAATGTCATGAAATTTTAACACAAGATAGAGGATGATTTTTAGAGACTAATGCCGTTGGAATTTCGTTATTTCGACTTTCCAATCGTAAGTTATGAATTATGGGAGATTCCAGATTGTAAGATTTTTATCTAATCGTTTATTTATCGAAATAACCTGATTCCAACTCTAAAAATTCCTAAAAATCGTCTTTTATCTTTGGTTAAAATATAGGAATTTTTATCAACCTGTAGCACGTTTCAAAAAATCAGATTCTCTTAGAGCACAAAATCAGGGTTTTAGATAAAATCTTGTTCTACCAACTTGGCCATGCTCTTTCTATAAAAGGACCTTCCAAAAACAACCTAGGGCAGAGGGGAACATTCCCATGGTCGGAGAACACAGCCGTCTACTTGCCTCCCACGTTTTCAATACTCCCAACACCGAAACTATACCGAAAATCCCCCGAAATCACCATCTAAACACGTTTTCCTCCCCAAAGCACCAATAATCATCAAAACCCCACAAAAACACCACCAAAACGTGAAGAACAGCAAGAACACCAGCAACCAGAAGCTTGGTTCGAAGTCCTTTCGGGTCTGCCATCAACGGCACTCGACGAATCCCGGTGTGAAGAAACGTTGTGAATCCGAAGGTAAAACAGGTAGAAACTCAACTTCCCTAATTCTCCACGGTATTATCTGTCTTGCCTCAGAATTTGGGCTCAAACCAACCTTCGTAAGCTTCTGTATTGCTGTTTATTCAAGTTTCTGTCCAATAACTTGTCTACCAAGTTTCGTGCATAATTCGAATTCAAATTGAAAACTTTCAATCACTAACGATTTGGAAATCTTTCAGGCTGCACACCCATAAAATTTGAGCTCAAAACACCCTCGGGAACCTTCTGAAAACCCCTGTCCGTGGGTGGTCTGTGACCTCGGACCTATGGTCCGGGACCTCGGACGCGTTGTCCGAGACCACGGACACCCACGGACGGCGGCGGGATTTTAAAAATTCAAAATTTAGGTTTTTCTAATGATGTCCGGGCCCACGGACATCCTGTCCGTGGCCCCGGACTTTGCAAAATTTTGTTTTCCCTTAATTTGACTTTTCTGTGTAATTAAGTTAACTAGGGTCCGTGGGTTCGGACATTAGGTCCGTAGCCACGGACGAAAACAAAACTTGACCTAATTCTGCCTCCGAAACCCTAGTTTAGGTAGTTTTAATTTCACTTTAATTTTCTGTCAAAAATGCTAAAAAAACACAAAAAAACAGAAGCTCGCGCACTTGGGTTAAAACGACTCGTAATGCGCCGTAATTAAACTAAGTAGAGGAAAACGACTTCTAGGGGTAATGAAAGTAATTGAACCCTAATTAAGTCGAATATCAAGCCCCCGAACCCGAACTCTCCTTTCCTAATTTGATCTAGGTTAAAATTAGGTGGCGACTCATAATAGGTTCCAGTGAGCTAGCTTAGGTTTTAATAATTATTGTTAGATGACATAGTTATTAACCTTAGGTTATAAGTGGACCTAAAACCCGATTAGATCCTAATCAATTTAATCAACATAGGATAGGGTTTAAGATCGAGGCTCACAATGAGTTTATAGTAATTCATTTATGTGGCGTGTTCAATTCCGATACCATTTAACCTCGAAAGTGTTAAACCTTAGCTAACTGAGTCTAGGATCACATGAGAGATCGGTATTCGGATTTAACGACCCGAACCATGGGACGTTCTAACCACGGCTATGCGTGAGTTAATTGTGTGATGTTTGTGTGTGAATGTATGGACCTCCCTTGTGTGTTTAACCCAGTTGTAATACCTTAAGGTGTGTGGGTGTAATAGGTTCCATAATGGAGCTCTAACTGTTTACTTATAAGCATATATGTACTAATGGGGGGTGAGGAATCCGGTTGTTCCGGTCGCGCGTTGTTTGGGAGTGGGTATCCATATTTGCTTTACCTTCCTCTCTGTTATGTTATGGTTGATTTCCTTCTTGGTCTTCAATCGCCCACTAGCTTAATCCAAAGCTTACCTATTCTGACTGATGATCGGTCTAGGGGGAATCATGTGTAAAGTTTGTTTGGGAGTTGATGTCTATATTCGCTTCGACTCCCACTCTGTTATGATTGTTTTTCCTTCTTGGATTTCAATCACCCACAAGCCTAAGATCAATGGCTTTCTTACCCGATTATTGTTCGGGCTAGGGGGTTTATGTATAAGAAGTAATTGGGTCACTATATCCGACACTTCTAAATAAGTTGTGATGTATGGTGTGTTCGGTTCTATATAAAGACTGAAACCTCTAAATAAAATAATGGTGAGATGGCGTGATCGGTTCTATACTAAGTCCGACACATTTAATTATGTTATCCTGTAACGAACTTATCATGAGACTGAAATTGTTCGCTAGGCCCACTAAGTTGGCTAACTAGTGCTTGGTTCGTTTCCCTCAAAGGACTCGTTCCTAATGTGTATGTGTGTTGTTCGTTACTATGCTTGTGTGTGTTGTATGTTGTGAATGTGCTACGTGTTTATGGTTACATGCATGATTAAAATATAATCAACCGCATGCTAAGATGACAATTAGTTGTGCGTGGCCCGGTAGCATGCGGCTGCAGGATTACCATACCAGCAAAGGTGCTGAGCCCCTGGGGGGCCACCCTTTCTTCACTTTCCTATTTCAGGTACAAGGAGCTGGAAGCCGTTCGAGAGTAGGACGGGGTAGTCGTTTGTACGTGGGTAGCCATTTAAATTGTGTAAGTATTGTAGGTGTAGTAAGACCGAAATTGTTATCGGTACCAGTTTGTAAATACTCGGTACAGTTGGAATGTTTATGTATGTTGGTTGTTGTTAATGGAAAGGGATAGTAATGTATAGTTGCTCGGGAATCTAGTCCATCAGACCGATACAATGTATATGTATTAGCCTTGTTAGCCACGTGGGTGGCTAACGGCGTGTAACACCAACGAGTCAAGTAATGTGATGATGTTTGCTTTCCGCTGCAGATTGTTATTAAGTGTATTGTTGTAGTAGGGGTGTTACAGCATGTGACCGAATCAGTTGAAATATATACGAGAATATATGAACATAAGTATAGGTGTTACACTTATAAATACTATGGATTGGAGTAATATAAATTCCAATGTTCGAAAACGCTAACTAAGACGTTTTTTATAAGAACCAACTCTTTTGTTTAAAACCGAGTATTAATATATACTACGAGTAAGAGTTTGGATAACGATACCTTAACAAATAATTGTTGAAATCTGGGGATGTAATATCGGGATTACTGACGTTATTCGAAAATACCGAGTCAACTAGTCATGTGGATTGACTTCTAGCATTCTTCGAATTTCTAGATCGTACTCCAGATGAAGGCGCCCGACAAGCTTAGTGGTCTACTACGCATCCTAGGCCTAAGGTGTACGGTATGTAAAGGGGTTTGATCTGAGATGTCCCGAGGACTTCCTCGGGCTCAGATATTTGATGTGTGTTAAGAAATGATTGTGATGAATGTGTGTGCATGAAGTGTGTTAATATCTGTTAATTTCCGCAATATTTTATCTTGCGTGAATGCCCATCGGGCTAATATTATGTCGACTATAGATCGACTTATATAAACATACCTATACGAGCAATGTGTTTGTGACTACCGTTATCTGACATAATACTCTAAGTATTATAAATTATGTAAGTTATAACCTAAGTAAAATACTTAGGAATGAGATACAACATCGTTGATCTCTAGAGCTTGGACTCGAACATGAATACGACCTAGATTACTTCTAGGCATGCGTAAAACCCACAGGGCAGCCAATAAACAAGTGAATTTTCCATACCTGAAACTGTACTCGGGTAGCTGATTAACTAATCAAATAATTGGAGTGTGAATGAGTGTGATGAAATACCTAAACCCAGATAGCCACCGGCTATTGGTTGCGCATATAGATCTCTAGAGTTAACACCTTGATCGGGTCTACTCTTGTGAAATCCTGATGAACCTACATAGATCGTCAGGCAGAGTGTGCTACTGTTGGCACCAGGCCCTTGGCCAATTATGGACACCTTTAAAAAGGCAAAGTGGAAGCCCTGGGATCTCCTGATCCTTGACGCTATGAGCACCTTCGTGTGTACGTGGGACTACTGTCCATGTGAGTTATTTTGGGTTGTCCTAACTGACGCCCAACAGTGCTAACCTTGGTTTTAAAATGCGCGCATCAGGCGCGCCTGATGCGTTTTGGATGCGATGCGAGCATCAAAACGCATCCATGGCAGCGAGGCGAGTTTATTCAGGATGCGCCCGTGATGCGCTCCGATGCGCCCGATGCGCTCCGATGCGCCCGATGCGACCCCGATGCGCCGTGATGCGCCTTAAGCTTGTTTTTACCATATTTTCTTCGTTTGAAGTCCGTTTTTATTCCTGTTTGTTCCTACATACTCATATATCAACCTAGTTTGACCCTATGCACTTATTGATTGGTTTAAAGCAATTAAAAACTCAAGAACATCATAAATTACCTTAAAGCTTGAATGAGTCTTGTGTGTATGCTTAATGTCTTTCTTGTGTACAATTGGTGATATGATATGATTATGAGACTCATAGGGGTTAATTATCCACTCTAGAAAAACTATATCATTAAGGAGGGGAAGAGAAAACAATTCAAGCTCTAAGGAAAAATTGTTGCTTTTTCATCTACTTATACTAGGACGAACTTGAGTGATGAGGAGGAAGAACTTGAAGAGGAAATTGGCTCTCCTAATGTTGAAGATGATTTAGTTGATCTTGTGTTGATGACATCCAACATGTTCATGTAGTGATATCTAAACGTAGTCTAATCATAATTTTGTTATATTTAAAAGTTAGTATTCTCTTGTGTGGATTGATGACTTTATACTTGTGTTTGGATGTTTTTGTTCTCTTATGTTGTTTGGATTGAATACTTTGACACTTGATTACTTTAGACTTGTTTTTGGAAGTTTTTATTCCATTGTGTCATAATATTACTTCATATGTATAAAATGTTGTCTACAAAAATTTAGATGTGATTTTTTAGTAAACATCGCATCATAAACGGGATGCGCTCGCATCGACGCCTCGCGCATCACGCATCACTTATGGAGCCTAATCGCATCGGAGCGCATCACGCATTTTAAAACCAAGGTGCTAACCCAATTTACAACATTATGTGAGGGCCCGAGGGGCCGACTAATTTGATATGTGATGATTATTATAAGTGTTGCGCATATTACCGCCTCCGACTTTATTATCTAATGTTATGCAATGATGTGTGTTTTAACTGTAGTGAATGTTGTATGTTTACTTACGTTTTTACAGCTTTCAATATAAACTATAAACCGGCAAAGCATGAAATGAACCTAATGCAAAGACGGTTAATAACGACTTAAATGACCATTAGGGTCCAAACCTGGCATACTCAGCGTTTATCACTGAGCCTTTACGGCATTTTGCAGGTTGCTGATCACTGACGAAGCCGGAGTGCGGGGCCCGGGTAGTTAGGGCTTTTGGATTTTGATTACCGCACAGACTTCTCACTGTACTAGGATAGCTATTTTATTTACTTATGGCGATGTGGTACTTTTCGAGATACGGTTAGACACTCACTGTCGTGGTTATGTTTCGGAGACTTATACTGCTGTATAGGCGGTATCTCGTTATCAATGCGGAGTTTATTTTATGTCGCTATTTTGTTATTGTATTTCATATTGCTTCGTCACTCGCATGGACGAGGGATGGCAGGTAACACCCGTGTGAGTTTTCTTTACTGTTTTTCCTTCCGTTGTGAGACGTGTTTATTATTGCTACGTGAGAGTTTAATACGTGATTACCGAGAGGGGTGTTACATTATGGCTCTGTTCACAACCTCACCAATCCTTCCGAAGGAGATCGCACGATGATTACCCATTAGCCTAATCAGAAGAGTAGTCTTCTGATTATCCCAACAAACATTGCCACTGTCAGCTTCTTCCTTCCCCTTTCTTCTTGATTTCTGTTGGTCAGATGCCATCTAATATTAATTCAAATGTGTAATTAAGTATAAGATCGTGTAAATATTATTGCAAGGTTTCCATGTTAAGTTTTATATGTGTACTGATGATCAAATAAAAAGTGTTTCATTGATTACTAATGTACTTCGATTTTGTATCTTAGTATTTCAGTAATATAAAAAATAATGTAATATAGGCAAATGATCAATAAAGAAAACATAAACTATACAACAGCTCAAGTATGTTTTTATTCTTTATATTTACATCAACATTTGTGCAAGCAACTATACAACACATGACTATAATCCTATAAATGGCCTACATAACACTCGATATTTTTTGATCAACACAGCTCCACCAGTGTTTTTCACTTCATTTCGATCGCCTTCTAGCTGCTCATGGTCGTTCGCCCTTTGCTCGATCATCACAAGGCATCTAGGCGAAACTAAGGTGTTTTTTCGGGTCTATTCAGCTCAGAGTAATATTTTCCTCATCATTGTTGGTTGTTATTTTCTGGTATGATTCAGCTCAGCGTAAGATTTTCTTCATCCTCACTGAGTGAATCAATGTAGCCTCACAACGACTGGTTATGAAGTAAGGTAACACTTAAACCATAACTACTGTTGCTTCCTCAATAACACCACCCTATTGTGTATGTTCTGTTCTTATCCTTGAATTTATAATCGGGCCAAGATTAGGGTAGATTGTAGAGGAGGCGGCCATTACAGGTTTGAGTATTACTAACTAACACAAACGGAAGGGAGTCGTACACTAATCCACAATTAAATGGGAAATTTGTTACTAAACACAACAAGGGACATTCAGATCCTAGTGAACACGAATAAACCAATCGAATCCACAATGCCAGGTCGGTTCATCGAACAATCAGAATGTTAGGAAGACATACGCCAAGCAAAATAACCAAATAATCAGAAGCCATTTGAAAATCCCTCAGCAATGCAATTCTGCCAAAGCTACCAAACAGACTAGCACACTTTTGATATCGTTTGCCAAAATTTAACAAAGCATCACCGTAAAATGCAATTTAGACCAAACCAACGCTACCAAACGACAAGCCGCAATTCAGATTTCATTTGCCCAAAGCTATTAGAGCATCACCTTAACAGGATACGATACTTTAACATGCCAAACTCACCAAGCCAAGCTTGTCAAACCAACGAGTGTCGACACAGATGTCAATTACCCAAAGCCACAGGCTATTAACAGAACACATGTGTAAAGTAATGTACATTGGCAACCAAATTTTCATCAGACATGTGAACTTCATTTACCAAGCAGGATTCTCATGAAGCAAAGTTACAGAAACCAAAAATCAACAATAGAAACTTCGGTCGCCCAAAGCTAGGAAGAATTAAACAAAGCAACGCCTCAACAAATTGTTGTTTGCCAAGTGATAAAACCAGACCACACACATCCATTAACCATGCATGCATTCAAGTTCTCAAAATTGCTCAAACCAAGCACCATAATACAATTGAACAGAGTCGGGAGAAGATGGCCAAATCCACAAAAAATTTAACAAAAAGGGCTAGTAAGTACCTTAGCAAGGTTTCAGATCCGTGAGAATTGAAAAAAGGAAATTGAAAGACGGCGCATCAATCGACACAGGGATAGCAACATAACTGAATCGAGAGTAAAAATCAGGTCGAACCGACAAAATTCAGGGGTAATAACCCTAAATCTAGCAAACATGAACAAAACAAGGAAATGTAGTAACAACGTCGGCGATAACTTACCAACCCAAGAGAGCTCGAACAAAGTATGAAAGAAAAAAGAGGGGAGAAGAATGAAGCTTGCGCATGCAACCAGTGAAAAAACGAGGCAGGGCTCATAGAAATGGTGTCGTACTCACCAAGCTATAATCAGACATTTGGGGACGAAGAATCAAAGGAGGAGGAAGAACTTACCGACCTCACTAGTCTCTTACCCAAACGCCAAATTGTACAAGAATATAAACACATACAAAGGAAATGTATTCCTGGACGGATACGTGTCGCATCACAACAAATGCGAAACCAACTTAGCAAAGCCAAGCTCAGACAGTTGGTGAAATCTCATTAATTGCGATAAGGAAGAAGATAGGCGGAAGGGAAATGGGCGCAAAAGAGAAACATAGTATATACTGCAGACAGAATATGCCCTAATCAGTCAAACAACAGAGTCAAATAAAAGAGCCTAATTCAATATAGGGAAAATTACATGCCCCACCCATGATGTTTGGCGCAATTACACACTCCACCCATGTGGTTTCATAAATTACTTTCCCCACCCATGTGGTTTTCCTCTTTTTACATCCAGCAACTTTTCTAATTTTTGCTCAATTCAAAAGATGCTTAAACATTGTCCAAAAATGATGAAACTTTACATGGATGATGCTAAAGTGATATATTTTGATCTTATGTCAAATCCGAAGTTTTTTAAGCTTTAATGTGACCCGTGGGACCCAATGAAACATGTGACATATTCATTGGGTCCCACATGTCACATTTAAGTTTAAAAAACTTTAGATTTCTCCCTAAACCAAAATATAACACTTTAACATCGTCTATGTAAAGTTTCATCAATTTCGGACAACGTTTAAACATCTTTTGAATTGAACAAAAATTAGAAAAGTTGGTGGATGTAAAAAGAGGGAAACCATATGGGTAAAGAAAGTAATTTGTGAAACCACGTGGGTGGAGTGTGTAATTACGCCAAACGTCATGGGTGGGGTTTGTAATTTTCCCTTCAATCCATTTGTGCGGGCTACTTGTGCCACATAAAAGCAGGCCAAACGGGGCCTATATGCCCTGCACAAAATTGTTTCACTAAGCAAAGACTTTTTATCGTAGGTTTTTTCACTTCCGAACAGACCACTTCTATAGAATTCACAATTTTAACCAAGCTTGTTTTGAGGCTTCTTTAAGAGACTATGAAGACCTAAAAAGCAGGCCTGCACTGCAAAGACAACCGCCCAATGTCGCAAGACTGAGAGCGGGAAGTTTTAAGGCGGCAAACACAAGGGTTGCCAAAAGGCATAAATAAACCTATATAGATCATCACTTGGTTTATGACCATAGAGCGAGTTTTACATGTACAACACTGACAGAAGGATGGAGCGGCTACAACCTTTACCCAGCAAAACATAATACAACTGGGCAACATGATTCAACAAACGCCCAAAAATAAAAGAGCCATAGCTAGCCTACTTGGAAAAAAAAAAAAAAAAGCAAACCTAGAAAAAAAGCTGCACACATTTTTGACCTAACGTGGGTATCTGTAGTAGAATAAACGTCACTTCTTCCTTGACCTCTTGGATGGAGGATCGGTCTGCGGCTCAATTACCTGCTAATGAAAGAGATAACAAGAACAATCAAAACATATGCTAGAGAGATCCATGACCTGAAACAAACAGGGCCCAAACACTAGCTCGAGTATTTTTCAGAGAGCTTACCGGATTGCATAGTTGCTCTTTGATGTAGGCCATGGACCATAGCATGGCGGTCAACGTGTCCTTTGACACCTGAAACTTGACATCGGCAACTCCGGGAGTTATAACTTTATCCTGGAGCTGGAATTTTGTCAAAGATGACGTTAAATACGAAGACAACAATGCACAATAATTCATGAAAGTAAGATATTAATAAAGTTATTAACCAATAAGCTACTCTAACAAAACTTTTACTGGAGCAGCAAAACATAATACCATAGGATTACTCCACAAGTAAGCCTTGGAAGACATGAGCAATCCTCTATCACAAAGAAGCATTACTAAACCAACCCAGGTAAGAGCATGATGATGATTTACTATTTCCATTCCAATTCACTTACAACTTTGAAACTAGACATGAATTTAATCTTAATTATGCATGTGACAAACTCCAAGATGAAAAACAAAAGGCTGAGCATAATAAGCAGTGTAAACAAGAATCAAGTAAGAAAAAGAAAAAACAGCACACTTGAGAATTAATCGAGTACATGCCTTCAAATTGATGACTGCTACTTTATTAGCAGGTGCTTGCAACTGATCATTTATCTGCCGCATAGAATTCATCATGGGTTCCAATGTGACTGCTGTAAGCTTGAACTTAATCTCCCGATCTCTCACAGGATTCTTGCTATAATCTTGCAACTGCAGAGAAGGAAATAGCAAGAAACCGGTCAGCATTGCCATCCTCAGTTGCTAAAAAATGGGTGGATTGTTCATGAAATTTGTGCACCAATAAGCAGGAACAAGAAAACGGGTTGGGTTATATCAAATTACAAACCATTCACATTTTCTAAATTAATCATCATAGACAATGATTCAGTGAATAGATGCAATTTAGAAATCATAACATAATGATCACTACATATTGGTTCAATCCTGATGACTTCTCAACATTCTTTCCAATAATGGAAATATACAATTGTATACGAGCCAGACATGTTATAGGAATACCTTTAAACTGATAACAGCAGTCCTATTTGCAGGAGCTGCATGCTTATTCTCCGGCACCCAAGTCATTTCCTTAAAACAAGGTAGTATTCCCTGCATGAGATGAAACGAAACAGAAGTGACCAATGAGATGACTTTGCATGACAGGTAAGTAAGGTGCACGAAAGGACATAAAAGGGTCAAGAATACAATGAGAGACAGATCATCAGACATACCACACCATCAGATGTTCCATTGTTCCTTTGAAGTGCTGTGTGAGGAAGATTCAAATCAGCCACATGATTAGGAGCAATACCTGAACCATTTAGTTTCAGCTGTCTTGCCATTTCCTCTTGTCTGGGCCACAATAAAGGAGTCACACCTGCAGAAGTTTTCTTAGTGTCCTGAACAGTGCCAGCTACTCGAGAAGCTGAAGATGCAGCCTTAGCAATATTTCTTTTCATGATAGCAACCTTCTTTCCTCCTTCTTTAAGACCAGCCAAAGCTGTTTTGTATGTTTCTTGAGCTCCAGAGCCTTCCTCCGCGTATCTGATTGCTTCTCTGCATAAAATATTGTATCTTGAGGCAACAGATTCCTGTACAGAGTCTCTATGTTCATGTGATGAACTCACACTTTTGGCATCTTTTGTCCACCGCTTCAAGATGTAATGAGATGGTAAAGTAAGAACATTGGTCACCGTGAATACTGTCAATACATGCCTACAAAGAATTCCCGAATGCTCAAACATCTTACAGCTACACTGAGCCTTCAAATCGGAGTCATTTAGAGTTACAAGATAAGCCTTGCGATTGTCCTCAAACTTAGCCACCCTATACGCAGTAGAGGCACTATCACCATCTATTCGGTTTGCAGTGTAAACAAATGTTTCAACTAGCTCTTCTTGAAACTTTGTGAATATTTTCTTTGCGTAGAGATTTGCAGCCTGTTTTTCCATAGGTGAGGGTGTCCTTAGAATAGGTGGTGTGGAGAGTGTATCAAGGTCTGCTTCCCTTTCTCTCTCGAACCAACTCTCCATTGCATTCTCATATTGCCTAAAGAACATGGGCAGTGTTGTGTGTTGATTGATGTACCCTTCAAAAAAGGAGTTGCTTCTGCCCATTTCTGGAGATAGAGCTGCAAAAAATGAATCGCGAAAATACACAGGGGCCCATCGCTTCCTCATATCATATAGGGATTGAATCCATTCATGATGTTTCAAATCATATTTATCAATTATAGAACCCCAATACGATTCAAACTCTTCTATCGTATCAGTGAAATTGATACAGTTGTAAAGTTCGACCTGAAAATTGGGATAAGCCGCACCCACATGGAGCATTCTGTCTTGGCCTTCTCTCAACACATCCCACTTGCTAATACAGTGTCGAGCTTTTGGAAAAACGTGAGAAACTGCTGCCTTGATAGATCTTTCTTGGTCAGTGATGATGGAAATAGGAGCTTGATCATGCATTGCAATGAGGAAAGTCTTAAAAAGCCATTGAAAGGAAGCCTCTGAATCATCCTGAAGCAAAGCACAGCCGAAAAGAATAGTTTGGCCATGATGATTGATTCCAGTAAATGGAGCAAAAGGAACTTGATACTTATTCGCTCTATAAGAAGTGTCCAAGATGACAGCATCACCGAAATTACTATATGCAGTTCTTGATCTTGCATCTGCCCAGAATACATTAGCCACTTGATTTTCTTCATCAAGTTGTATGGCATAAAAGAACCCGGGGTTGTCAGCCTGCATTTTTGTGAAATAATCCAACATATTTTGAGCATCCTTTCCAAATATCCTCTTCTTAACGGCAGTTCTAGGAGCAAAATTCACAGAGTTAACAACACTAACAGGATTCGTGTTCTTATCATGAAGATTGAGTTCTAGAGGGTATGCACTCTTAAGCCCAAGATTGGTTTCCCCATGTATATTATTCACATCCACAGAGTTGCATGTAACGCCATTAGAGGGAACAGCTTCTCCAGCTGCTTGGCAAGTAGCAGGAGCCGAAACACTCTTGGTAGAGCTAGCAAAGTGCCTCTTCGGCCTAAGGTAATGGACCATACTAGGACTAATGGTAGAATGATTATGCTCCTTGACAAATCTTGTAACAACCCATCTTTGACCATTCAATTCAATCTTAAGCATGGCAGCGCAGCAATCACTGGATTTCTTTTTTGTAGCTTCTTTGATGCACAAGAATTCTCTAAATGTAATTGGAGTACCAGGCCTGACTTTAGGTGCCGGAGCTGCCTTGGTACTAAAACCGACACGTTTAGCATACTTTTCATAAAAAGTAAAAGCAGCATCCTTAGTGTCAAACTCCATACCGATATGAGGCTCATTAATTACCCCATCCTGATCCCGAGTGAAAGAATTGTCAGTTGCACAGCCATGTTCATTATCACAGGGTTCGGCATCTTCCATAATATTGTTAGAAATTGCACTTGTTCCAGTATTTTTATACTTGGCATCTTCAACATCAACCACATGAATATCCATGCTGTTTGAAAAGAAGATTTATATTCTTTGCCCCTCTTTTAAATCCCTTTCACATGTTTGGAAGCATTCTCTTGCACGAAATATGGCTCCAGTATGCAAGCTGCACAATGAAAGCAGGATAATTCAAGAAAAAGAAAACGCCAAAAGATTGACAGCGTGATTAGACTTTTGTATTAACTTAACGCTCAACTGTGAAGTTCAAGAGAAACGGCGCCTAGACTTAACATGACAAGCCAAGCCAAGCCACTATATGAGCAACTTTTCTTTACCAACTAAAAGCTCATGATCAATCTTCTACATGTATATCTTAATAGGGAAAACTCTTCCATTAATGTGGTTAGACTATTCATTCCAAAATATGACGAGTTGAGGGGAGGGGCTGCGGTGGACAGAGCCACAAAACCACAATATTTAAAGCTTTACATCACGAACTAACTGTTGAAGTGATAGACAAAAAGAATTTGACAAAGCCACAATTATGCGGGCATTACAGCAAAATGATCCATCAATCAATTTGGTACTACCCAATGCAAATCCTTCTAGCAAACATTACGTACAAACCATAACCTAATTCGCAAACTGATTGCGCGTGTAAGTAAGGGGTAATAGCAAAGAGAAACCTTGTGGGTTTAGAGGCAATCTAGCACTGGAAGAGCAGCTGCTGCAACTCAGAAGTTGGTTTCTCTCTATCTCTTCCCCCCTCTGTGATTTTCCTTTTCAATTTGCAAAGTCTGTTTACCTTCCTTTCTTTCAAAAATCTCATACCTTTTTTTGAGCAAGGACAACGGCTATGGAGACCTCCGCCCGCCAAAACAGAGAACGTACCACCGATTTGAGATCCCCCTCCCTGTGCTACTGCAGAGAACGGGAGAACGCAAAGAGAGAGAAGCTGAGAATGGTAGGGATGGAATCCGTACGGGTGAATCAAGCGGTGGCGCGAAATCTTAGCCCTCTGATTAGATCTGACGGACCACGATCGTCGAACGCTTTCACCGCTGCACCCCAGGAAACAAGATGTCTTTGTCGAGGACATATTTGTAACTTCAGTCTTCAAAGAAGCATTAGTGTATGACTAAAAATGAAACGTTTCTAGAGCTGCTAGGCCATTTCATTCATTTCTAAAAGCGTCAACTTGAACGACGCCAGAATCAAGAGGCTTTACCAACGAGCCAAAATCTGAGCTGCTCCATCGCCAACTTTGACGATCGCCGAGAAGATGAAGAGCATTTCGCTTATATTGCTAGGATGTGGGGGAGTTGGACGGCAGCTTCTTCAGCACATTGTTTCGTGTAGAAATCTGCACGCCAAGCTGGTAAAAAGTGCCAATTATGAGCCGTGCAATCATTGCTGAAATTTGATTGTTTCCTGTTTTCATTTTTGCGTTTCTTCTGTTCCGCGTTACAGTTCTGTAGCATTTTACTGTGGCTGATGTTTGATTTTTGATTTTGGGTGATTGATGGTCTACAATAACAAAGGGGGTGCGACTGAAGGTAGTGGGAGTATCAGATAGCAAATCCCTCCTTGTTTCTCCCGACGTCTTCACTCATGAGCTGGATGATAATCATCTGGCAGAAATTTGCCGGGTCAAGGAGAGTGGTTCTCCTCTTTCTACTCTCAGTGATGGTTGGTTCTCTTTCATTCATTTAGGCAGTTTTTATCCGGGCTTTATACGAGTAATTCATATAGAAGATTGGTTTTTGTACTTTCCGAATCCCTGTCAAAGCATTTCGCTCGTCTCATTTGCTTGTTTATAGAATGGATAAACGCTCAATGAAAGTATTACTCTTTAGTTATAATGTGCTGGCATGGCTCTATGCACCGCCAACAACTAGTCTAGTGTCAAAAGAATTGGTTGTGGTGGTAATTTGGTCTATCAGGTAATATGTATAAACAGAGTTAACATTCAAGTTCAATATTCCGAATGATTCATCTGTTTGCTTTGCAACATGGTACTTCATGCTTATAAGAGGTATCTGGCTGCCCGAGCCTTCTTTTCTATTGCAGGTGCAAGTCCAGTATTTTCTGATTCAGCTATGACTACTAAACTTTTTGACATAGCTGGACATCTGGTTCGATCTACAGGTTCTTCGTTGTCTTTGTTTCACCGTTGTCTTTCTCTAAGTAGCTCTTTCTCTGTTTGTCACACACATACACATATATTATCCTGATTTTGTCTTCCCCTATGGCAGGTTTGACTGTTGTTGATTGTTCTGCTAGCTCTGAAACTATAGGAGTGTTGAAGAAAGCGGTTGGCATGGGTTGCAGCATTGTGTTGGCCAACAAGAAACCTCTTACATCCTCAATGGTAACCAGTACTTATGTATTTATTTATCCTTACCCTTGAAATGCTTCATTGGTATAACGCAATAAGTATGATTCTACCTGTTCGTAGAGCTGTACCTTATCTTTTGTGGGCTCATATTATGTTCTTTTCTTTATGTGGTATGTAAAACTTATGATTATGCAGGAGGATTTTGACAAGTTGATGCTGCATCCTCGTCGTGTTCGGCATGAATCAACTGTAAGCTAGTTATATCAAGCTGATAATGATTGGTTGTTCATTGTAATAACTATAATCATTAAAACTAATCATTTTTTTTCTGTTGAACGAATGAATATTCAACTAAATTCTGGTTAAAATTTTAAATGTAATTGTAACCTATTTTGTCTTGTCTGGTATTTGTTCTTCTTCAAGATAGTAAGACATTAATCTATCAATATTCTGGCTACGAATTGAAGGAAAATCAGTCGGCTTACTAAGCTCATACATATTTTTATCAAATAATCTTAGCCACATCAACTTCCTCATCTAAGAAAGGTTTTCACGTTGCTGTTAGGTCGGGGCAGGCCTTCCAATAGTAGCATCGGTTAATCGGTTGCTTTTATCTGGAGACACCATCCGTCGAATAGTTGGCGGTTTGAGTGGTATGTGTTACTAAACTCCCTGACATATTAACTATGTAGCTTAACCGAGAAACTTTTGTCCACTGTATTATCTATTATATATAAATGCTCTTTCTTTTATTGACCTCAGGTACACTTGGGTATGTAATGAGCGAGGTGGAAGAGGGGAAGCCTTTCAGCCAAGTGGTCAAAACTGCTAAGAGTCTTGGGTATACTGAACCAGGTCTATATAATATAGTGTCATCCTGAAGCGACACTTCTATTTTAGTTAATCTGTTAATCTGTATGGTACTCTCTTATATCTTACTAGTCTCAGAAAGTTTGATTATTGAGGAAGATGCTTGTGGTTGATTTAACTTTCTTGGATACAGATCCTCGAGATGACCTGTCTGGGATGGATGTTGCCAGAAAGGTACAGCTGTTACCTGTGGATTGTTATCATTTGGAAGTTTGTCCTGTTTATCGAATGTGGAAATTTCTGCATACTCATAGTTAGGGTGAAACTCTCTACCTGCTCAAGAGAACCTGGGGCTGAATATTTCAGCTGTAACCATCCTTTGCATGTGAAAAAACAGGCTCTAATCCTTGCTCGGCTCTTGGGGCTGCGAATGGACATGGATAGCATCAAGGTCCAGATGGATTATTTTTTTTTTCTGGAGTTTACTGAAGTTATTTTGGGTTGTGATTGATTCACTAATGCTGTATGGTCATTATTATTGTTTGGTTCAAAAGGTTGAGAGTTTGTATCCGGAGAACATGGGGCCCAAAGCAATGACAGTCGAGGGTTTCCTGGGAAATGGCCTGCCTCAGCTGGACAAAGATATTGAACAGAGGGTCACAAAGGCTTCTTCGAAGGGGCATGTTCTACGCTATGTTTGTGTGATTGAGGGCTCAAGGTATCTGTTGCTTTGTTAAACGAGATCAGAAACTTTCCTATAAGAGAAGGCTCCTATTTAACTCCTTGTCTTTGAGTATCAGTATTTTTCTTTATGAGTCCCAAGGGAGATATATCTCTTTCTTGTCTCTTTCCTGTATCAGGTGTGAAGTTGGCATTAAAGAGCTTCCTAAGGATTCTGCTTTGGGAAGACTGAGAGGCAGTGACAATGTGGTAAGCAAGTTGATTGTTATTGGTGTAGCATAGCTCCTCTCGACTTCTTATTTCATTAACAGACTGCACATTTTATTCTCATTGGTGTCGTTGTAGTTGGAAGTGTACAGCCGATGCTACAACGAACAACCATTGGTTATTCAAGGTGCAGGAGCTGGAAATGACACCACAGCAGCCGGTGTCGTAGCTGATATTCTCGATCTCCAGGATCTCTTCACTTGATTTGGTTGATTGAACTTAATCATAAAGGGAATAGGTGGGAAGAAAAGATGAAATTGGCAGTATCATCTTGAGCCCGTTTTGTGTAGAGATAGAAACGAGAGCGAAGGTGAAGAGCCGGAAATAAACCAATGAATGTTTCTGTTATTGATAGATGATCGAAAAGAAGAGGTAGAGCGCCTTATATAGATGGCGCCTGTTTTACAAATGATAGTCTGACTAGGAAATAGAAAGAGAAATAAAAGAATGTAATAGAAGACTGTAGAAGACTGTAGAAGATAGACATAAGCTAGACACAAGCTAGAATAATCCCAACACCCCCCCTCAAGAGGTGGCTGCAGCTGGCAGGCGCATCTTGACATCAGAAGAAGTAGAAATCCCCATCGGTTTGTATAGAGTCTTGTAGGAGACCCCTTGCAGATTCTTTGTTAACATATCAGCGAGTTGGAATTTGTTAGAAACATGTTGCACACAAATTAACCCATGTTGAATCTGTTCCCGAACAAAGTGGCAGTCCAACTCCACATGTTTTGTTCTTTCATTAATGACTGGATTAGTGGCAATAAAGACAGCAGACTTATTGTCACAATGGAGTGGGATGGGGTTAATCTCTGTAATGCTGAGATCATGAAGGAGTCGAGATAGCCAGGCTAACTCAGAGGTAACCCGACGCATTGCCCGGTATTCTGCCTCGGCAGAAGAAAGGGAAACACATGCCTGTTTCTTGGACTTCCAAGAAATCGGTGCACCTCCTAACATTATATAGAAACCACTGACAGATCTCCTCGAAATGGGACATGATGCCCAATCTGAATCGCAAAAGGCCACAAGGGAATAATCTGGATCATTGTTCAGTAATAATCCATTCTCAATTGTCCCTTTAACATAACTGAGAACATGATATGCTGCCTGTAAATGACTGCTGCGTGGTTGCTGCAAGAACTGACTGAGAAGCTGTATACTGAAGCTCAAATCTGGCCTAGTATTTGTGAGATAATTGAGTTTCCCAATCAATTTTCGATACACCTCTGGTTCTTCAAGTAAGATTCCATCTTCAGGAAAAAGTTTAGAACCCACTGGCAAAGGACTAGCAACTGCTCTGCAATCAGTCATTCCAAAATCAGCCAAGAGTTCTTTAGCAAACTTTCTCTGTGTCACAATCATTCCAGAGGAAGTTCGAAGAAACTCCATCCCGAGGAAGAAGTGTAGATTACCCAAATCTTTGATCCGAAACTGATGGTCGAGGCACTGTTTTAACTTTTGAATCTGTGTGTCATTATTCCCACAGATTAAGAGATCATCTACATAAACTCCTATGTAGATAACATCAGACTTGCGAATTCGATAGAACAGAGAAGAATCATTTCCCGAACTAAGAAACCCTTGTGATTGGAGAAAACCAGTGAGCTTGGCATACCACTGTCTGGATGCCTGTTTCAACCCGTACAAGGACTTCTTGAGTTTGCAGACTATATTATCTCCTTTAACCTCTAATCCATCAGGAGGTTTCATATATATTTCTTCATTAAGCTCACCATGGAGAAACGCATTATTCACATCCAACTGCTGTAAACACCAGCCTTTCTTAACAGCAATGGCTACTAATGCACGAACAGTTGTCATTTTGACAACGGGAGAAAAAGTCTCCGTGTAATCGATCCCGTGTTTCTGTGAGAAACCCCGAACAACGAGACGAGCTTTATAGCGTTCCAGAGAACCGTCAGCCTTCAATTTCACTTTGTAAACCCATTTACAAGTGATCGCCTTTTTACCTTTAGGCAGAGTGGTGAGATCCCAAGTTCCATTGCGTTCTAGGGCTTCCAACTCTTGTCGCATAGCAATATTCCACTCCTTGCTTTTGCTAGCAATATTATAATTGACTGGTTCCTCAATATCCCTAGCACTGACAACTGAGTATGCCAGGGAAAAAGTATTGTTGGGTGTCACGTCTGTCAAAGAGGATAAATCCAATTTGTTTGTCGAAGAAGAGGACTGTAGACGAGCAGCAAGAATATCAGAGAAGACTTCTTCTGACTGAGACTGAACAGAACTGATCCCAACAAAATAATCTTTCAAATATTGTGGTTGCTGGCGAGCTCTGCCTGTTCTTCTGAGATCAGAAGCAGGAACAGATGTGGTAGGTTCTGATTCCTCTGGACTGATATTGTCAACCAATGTCTCAGGTGAAATAGAAGACTGTGTGACTTCTGGAATCGAACTTCTTGAAGAACAAAAGAGTTGTTCTTCTATGTTCTCTGACTGTGACAGACTTGGCCCAGAAAAATCAGCCGTAGGAGAATACCTCCATCCTCTGAGAGGAAAGGAAAATGTTGTTCGTAGAAAACAACATCTCTACTAGTGAAGACTCGTTTGGAATTTAAATCCAACAACTTGTGCCCTTTGCTACTCAAGCTTGGCCCTAGATATACACACTTATGTGCCCGAGAGTCAAACTTCTTTCTGTGTCCTCCAATGGTGGTGGCATAAGCCAAACAACCAAAAACTTTCAAACTCTCAAAGGAAGGTGCCCTTTGATACAACATCTCATATGAGCTTAAACCATGTAAAGGAACCAAAGGCAATCGATTAATAAGGACAGTGGCATACAAAACCGCTTCTCCCCAGAACTTGAGAGGAATACCAGACTGAAAATAAATGGCTCGAGCTACTTCAAGAAGGTGCCTATGTTTCCTTTCCACAACACCGTTCTGCTGAGGTGTATGTGGACAGGATTTTTGATGAATTATCCCCAATTTTCTATAGAAGAGAGCACCTTCTGTCGATCCTCCCAATTCATAAGCGTTGTCTGTCCTTACAACTTTTATCCTTTTTGAAAATTGTCTTTCGACCATCTGTATGAAGTCTTTAATAAAACTGAAAGCTTGAGACTTATTATGCATTAACTTCACCCATACACATCTGCTTTTATCTTCAACAATGGTTAAGAAAAATCTGTTACCGTCATGTGCTGTTTCCGAACAAGGTCCCCAAGTATCGATATGAATCAAATCGAAATAATCGATACTATGAGTTTGAGATACAGGAAATGGCAATCTATGCCCTCTGGCTTTATTACATGCATCACATACAAAATTGGGAGGAACATCCCTCTTATTGATCAAGCCAATATCTATCAATTTCTGAAACGGGACATGCCCCAGTTTATGATGCCATAAGATGGCTTTCTGACAAGCAACTGTATTACAAAAACTGTTATTCTTCTGTCCTCTGTGATACTGATTTCTTTGAGCCAAAAACTTCTCCAACGCTCCAGGATCCAGAAAGTAAAGTCCATTTTCTTCCCATCCAACAGGACTTTCATACTTCAATGTCTGGTCCTGCAAGGTACAATATCCTTCATAAAACATCATATTGCACTTAAACTGTTTAATAAATCTGCTAGCAGACAACAGTTTGCATCTGAACAGAGGAGCCAGGAGAACATTTTCCAAACAGCAACTATCTGAAATATAAACCTTTCCGCAGGTTTGAATATTCTGTACATGACCATCTGGTAAAGTAACAGAATGTTTATCTCTCATGTTCCTTTTGTCAAAAAACAACTCTTCACAGCCAACCAAATGATCAGTTGCACCAGTATCAATAATCCAGGGAGAATCTTTCGTATGAGCTTTGCAATTTTTATCGACATTTAAGCAGCAATGCAGCATGACAGAATAAGGCTTACCTGCAAAACTGCAAGATCCACCTTCTTCTTTATGTCCAGTGCTTGTTTTCTGCAAGTATTCAACTAACAAGCTCAGCTGCTCATGTGATAATCCTGGAACAGGAGATCTCTCTGAATTAACAGAAGCTTGTTCTTGAACAACGGAATTAGCTCCAGTTTTCTTGTTCTTTCCATGTTTCCATCCATTAGGAAATCCGTGTTTCTCAAAGCATCTTTCTTCTCCATGTCCTGATTTGCCACAGTAAGTGCAGTTTCTCTTCTGCTTTGGCTTCTCATTGTTCTGCCACTTAATCTGTTGCATAGGTCGATTTCCTCCACTCACATTATTAGCAAAAGTACCTTCTACTCCTTTCTTTTTGCTACTGTCTCGCTGCCTTTCTTCAGACACAACAAGAGAATAAGCATTTTCCAGGGAAGGCAATGATGACATCATAAGTATATTACCTCTGATATTCATATAGCAGTCATTTAATCCCATGAGAAAATCCAAGACCTTGTCTTCCTCCAAAACCTTTTTGATCTTCTCTGTATATCCACAGTTACAACACTTACACGAGATCAGATTAACAACAGCAGTGAGTTCATCCCAGATTCGCTTGAATTTGGTGAAATAAGTACTGACCGAATCACTTCCTTGTTCTAAGTTGCATAATTCTTGTTTCAGATTGAATCTCCTAGTTCCATCAATCTGATCAAATCTAGCAACTAAACTGTCCCACATATCCTTAGCAGTGGTGTGAAATACCAAACTTTCACAGATATCTCGATCTAAAGCATTTAATAACCAAGACATGACAAATCCATTGGCTCTATCCCACGCTAAGGTTTTCGACTCATCATCTACAGGTCGTGCGACTGTTCCCTCCAATATCCCTAACTTGTTCTTCGCCATTAAAGCTATAAGAACAGTACGCTTCCAGGTCTGGAAACCGGTGCCGTCAAATTTGGAAGCTAGAATCATACCTGGATGATCTGAAGTAGGGATATATAGAGGATCTGAAACATCCACGATAGTAGTGTGCTTCGCCCTTGCTTCGCTGAAAGATCGCAGCAATTCCTCCATTCCATTCATCGCACCACTCGCATCACTCGCCATAGTAGAGATCGACGATTAAGGAAGTAAACGAAAGGAAGGAAGAGCAATAACGCTGCTCTGATACCATGTAGAGATAGAAACGAGAGCGAAGGTGAAGAGCGGGAAATAAACCAATGAATGTTTCTGTTATTGATAGATGATCGAAAAGAAGAGGTAGAGCGCCTTATATAGATGGCGCCTGTTTTACAAATGATAGTCTGACTAGGAAATAGAAAGAGAAATAAAAGAATGTAATAGAAGACTGTAGAAGACTGTAGAAGATAGACATAAGCTAGACACAAGCTAGAATAATCCCAACATTTTGCGCCATTGGTTACTGGGTAATTAGAAACACTTACCTAGGTAGTTGAATCGCTTCAAAAGTGTCTGGAATCTCAATAGAGCTGGTAAGGAGGCTGGATTCTCATTTACGAAGATGTGTTCTCCTTATCTGTTGTGGCGAGTTTGCTTGACGAGTTTCTTCCTTATGTTACGCGAGGTATTTCTTAAACTGAGTTTTGTTTATTAGGAAAGGCACAGTCCGCGTACAATTTCGTTTCTAAAGAGTCGGCATCATCGAAAAAAATAGAGCAGTACAACAATGTTCCACTGTTAGGAAAATTACATTCTGTTTGGTGAAATTACATTCCATCTTTGATGTTTTAAAAATTAGTTTTTCTATTAATGTGGTTTTTCTGTTTTACATCCAGTAATTTTTTAAATTTTATTTTTGTTCAATTTAAAGAATGTTTAAACGTTATTTGAAATTGATGAAGTTTTAAATAGATGATACTATAGTGTTATACTTTGATCTTGTATCAGATCTGATGTTTTTTATGCTCACATGACTTGTGGGACCTAATGAAATATGTGACATATGAGTGTATTTTTATTGGGTCTTATAGGTCATATTTAAGCATAAAAAACTATAAATTTGTCACTGAACCAAAATATAACAAGTTAACAATGTTCATGTAAAATTTAATCAATTTTACATAATGTTTAAGTATCTTTTAAATTGAACAAAAATTGTTGAATGTAATAAGTAATCTTTGAGATTTCATGGATGGAGTGTGTAATTTCATCAAACGTTATAGATGAAACATGTAATTTTTCCTATATTATTTGCTTCTTTTATGTGCATGTGTAAGTTCACTTACAGATACATAGTGATCAAGACCTTGACGCACTAGATTATATGAACATGGTACTCGAAAGCAATAACAACAGTTAAATCTTAATTATTGAATTTTTCAAAATTATAATGAATGGATTTAAAAATAAGACGCCTATTGCTAACTATTCTTTTTTTTTTTTTGAAATTGCCTATTGCTATTGATTTTACTTTATAAAAGTTTTTTTCCCTTTTACATGAGGAGTAAATGTGAAATTGTTATTAGCCAATAAAGTATTGAAATATATTTAAGATCAAAACCTGGATAGCTTAAATTTGCTAATGTTAAAATTACATCACTTATTAATAACCGAACGTATATTCTTCGATGAATTAAATATAAATTTGGGAAATTTCACCAAATACCACTGAGTTTTTCTTTAATTCATGATATACCACTGTGTTTTTAAAATTACACAGGATAATACCAAGTTTTTACTTATTTCATCAGATAACACTCTGTCACATATTTCGTTAACTTTTCCGTTAATATCCCTATAAAAAAAGACTAAACTACCCTATTATTAGTTAAATTAAGATGGTATCTTATTTATCAATATGACAGTTCATTATGAGGCAATTAATAACATTAGTATTTTGTCATTTTCCAGGAAAAATAACAAAAAAGTTAACAGAATATGGGACAGAGTGTTATCTGGTGAAATAAGTAAAAACTCAATGTTATCCTGTATAATTTTAAAAACACAGTGGTATATCGTGAATTAAGCAAAAACTCAATGGTATTTGGTGAAATTTCCCTTAAATTAAATACTAGTTTATAATAAGCTAGGTATTAAATTATAAAAGATATATAAATATTGGGGTGGAATGGTAATTTCTGAAAATTCTGGGTACCAATTGGGGTTTAGAACAGACCTTGGTTTATTAGGAATTTTTAGGAATTTATTTTATTAAATTTGGAGTTAATATGGATTATATAAGTATAATATATGATATTTTATATCATTGTTACATATGGGTAACATACGTGGTAAAAACCATAAATACTGAAAGTATAAGGTTAGGAATGAGGTTTATAACCTTTTGGTATAGTTTGGTAATTTTTGGAATTATATATGAGCTTTTGTTAAGATATGTGTATAATATATATTTTGATGACATTAGAAACTATATGGTATAAAAAGGGGTTATTTGGTGAATATGGAAAGTTAATGAGTTGGATATTAATTTAGAACAGACCTAGGGTCTGTTCGGTTATTTTAGGGATTTATAACCATAGGTGATAATTATATTTAGGGTTAAATGTTATAATATAAGGTATATGTTATAAGTGTAACAATTATATACCGTTTGTGGTTAATATGTAATTTCTGGAAGTATAATGAAATTAAATAAAAACCGGCAACCATATGGTATGTTTGGTATTTTGTAACATTTTATAACTATAGGTTATATATGTTTTTAATGACATGAATGTCATAATATATGTTATGTAACTATAATGTAGCATTATATAAATAATGGGGTGGATTTTGTAATTAATTAAAGAACATGGGTTCTGTTCGGAAATAATGGGAATTTTAGAAATAAAGTTTATAATATGGTTTACAATGTTATAAGGGTTGTAAAATTTATAATATGAGAAATATTCATTAAAAGAGAATGAAAATATTATAAAGAATTACCATATAATAAATGGTCCCATTACATATATATAAATAAATATATGTTATGGAGTGAGAGATACAATATGGTTCAATAACCGTATAATGAAATACCCCAAACCTAAGTATGCTAAGTAAACATCAAATTATGATGTACTAAGGCTAAAATATGCCTTAGAAAGAATGGTAGACAATTTAAACCAAGGAAAACCCAAGAAAATGCCTTAAGGGCAATTAAGGCAAAAATGTGCTCTAAGCTTGGAGTGACTTTGATTAGCACCCACATACCATTATAAGACTTTAGTAACATGCTAATGGACATGTTAAATCAATTACCAAAGAAAACCAAGCTCAAAAACAAGCTTAAACACAAAATGTGCTTTAAAACTCCTTAAAGCACCTTTTTGAGAAATTGTCTTAGAAATGGGTTTTGAGTGGCTAAATGCCTATGATTATATCTGTAACACCCCATCTCGATCCAATCGTGGTTATCACAAACTTATCACCATATATACAAACTCTGCAGCGGATTCAAATACATTCCAGGACCTTGCCACGGTCTGACTACAGAATATACCGAACATTAGTACATACCAATCTTAACCAAATACATATCCTTCTTACAATCCCCTCACATCCTATGCATCTTACTAACTCGAAATGCCATACGAGTGTACATGCACAACTCGTAGGCCACACTTAACCCGTAACGCTCGTACCCCTTCTTACTCTCGTGACGGTCGCCTCCTGACGTTCACCTGTGTAGTAAAAACAGCCCCCAAAGGGGGTCAGCACGAATGCTGGTACGATCCTCTCATGGCCCCCAAGCTAACGTGGCTACGACGACTAATTGTCGATAGCATGGAGGTTGATTAGATGCACAACATAATAGAAAGTGCAGTAAACAACAATCAAAGTTCAAACATAATGAACGACTTAAATGCGTTCCCTTAATTAGAGAGTTAATTATTTAACTTCTTAAGTTATGTTTCCTCTTAATCTTAGTCTTATCTTAGCCTTAGAAACAACCATCCTTTAAAAAGGAATGGATGTAGCTTATCTTAGTCTTATAATACAAACCATCCTTTAAAAAGGAATGGTTGCAACTTATCTCAAACCTTATCTTAATCTTAGAATACAAACCACTCTTTAAATAGAAATGATTGCATCTTACCTCAATGTTTATTTTTGTCGGGTCAAAAGCAACCCTAGCCAATGAGCTATTAACTCCATTGGCTGAATAAACAACTTATCTTATAATTTAGGATTTAGGTGATCCTACCGCACCATCTTAATGCCACCTACCTTGGACTGTATGTCCAACGTAGCTGAGCCGGCAACCGACCCTAGGCAACAAGTCCGAAGACAAGTCCTTAAGCAGAAGTCGGATCTGCTATAGATACCGACCCCCTTTTTCCTTAGCATGCATGACCGGAGTCAGTCCCGGGTTCCTCACTCCCCCCTTAAGTTCCAGTTAGTAGAAGTCTCAAGACAATGTTTGTTTGTTAACCTCTTTCGGTTTATAACAAACTAATATTAGGGAGCGTTCCTTAGTCTCACTCAATTCCTTACTAAACGTTGGTTAGTAAGTTCTCACAGTAAGTTGTGTTAGTTTTCAAACATCACACAACAATACAATAAACATAATGTTCCGGTTGCATGCTTTATCTTGTTTAGTGAGCACACAAAAACAAATAAACACACAAGCCGAGGGACACCTCGTTAGCAAGCAGGTCCAAGAAACTGTACCGTTCACCGTGGGTCGTTCGGTTGCTTACTCTCTTCCGGAGTCCAAATACTCAAGCCCTAAAACATTCATTCAGTTTTAGGTTGTTAATCACTTAACTTAATTAAACTTATTTAACTTACTTAACCCATAATGATCCCCACCTAACACCTCTTAAGTTTTACAACTTAATCTTACAACTTAACTTTAAACTTTTAAGTTTATACTTAACTTAATCCCTTAGGTCTTTATACCTCTAAAATCAATGCCCTCTTAATGGGGTACCATTAATACCATTAAACTTTCTTAGGGTTTCTTTCTCTCCTTTTTTTTCATTTTTAGGGTCGACCGACCTTACCGACCGACCTTACCCAAGGTCAGTCCATTCCAGAACTTATTACCGTTTGAAAATTTTACCCCGACCGACCTTGCAAGTCCGGTCCCCAAGGTCGGTCCATTCCTGAGAGTTTCCCCGTGGGATATTTAAGCCCGACCGAACTTGCCAAAGTCGGTCCCAAGTTCGGTCGATTCCAGAGACTCAATTCGTACATAAAATACAAGCCCGGCCGAACTTGTAAGTTCGGTCCCCAAGTTCGGTCGATTCCAGAAACTCTTTCCGGTAGTGTAAACTGAGCCCGACTGACCTTGCAGGTCCGGTCCCTAAGGTCGGTCGGCTCCAGAACCTTGTTTCTAAATTCCCATTTGACTCCAAACTTCTCCACAAGTTCCCCCATGTGTCCTAATACCATTTAGGCACTTAAACTCTCCTTAGAACTTCCACCAAACTCTCCAAAACCACTTCCAAAGATCTTCTTAAACATTTACTAAATTCCTACAAACACTCCTAACACTTATCATATAATTCCTTACATTTCCAACTTGTAACCTTACCAAAACTTCAACCAACCCAAGTGTTCCCTCCTTAACAGTTTGAGCACTTCATAAACATCATCTTTTCCATCTTCAGCTCATTTACCAAACTTCCTCAAGTCACCTTGCATATCCATGCACCAATTCCTCTCTTTTCCATTTTTTGATCATCAACCTAAACTCATGAACTTACCTATACATTTCTTGTCATCCTCTTAGCACCTTAACCTTGTTCTTCTTTGCCTTGACTCTCCTACACCCTCCTTAGACATCCTCATCTCCTTTTACTCAATTACTCACCATTCTCATGACCTTACACGCTTATACATTCCTAGTCAATCTACAACATTCTCCTACAATCTTCACTCCCATCACCTAAGTCCACTCATTACCATCTAAACTAAAACCTTATTGTTCCATTACTAGCATCATCACTACTTACACAAGCTTCCCAAAACTTTCATTGATATATTCCCTAGTTCATACCTAAATCACCTTAAAGCATTATACACCTTCTCCTCCAAATTTTGCACAAGTTTTACCATGACTTTGGTGTGTTCAATTCACCCACCAATCCTCTAATTCTTCCTAGACAACTCTAGGTCATTCTCATCCTCAAGAACTCCTTAGTTAACTCATTTCCACTCAAATTCCTTTTTTAATGATACTAAGTGAATCCTAGGGCATCTTAACTTACCATTACCACTTAAACACTTTGTTTTCTACTCAAATTTGACCATAGCTTCCCTAGTATATTATCATGCCCAAATGCATTGTTTTCCTCATTCAACCATCTCACACACATCAAGTTCTTTCTTATCATATTTTATCACCCAAACCAACTCATTCACTACAAACTCAATATAATGCAATAATCTTAAATTGCATAGCACTAAGGCTCTTAAATGACATGGCTCTTAGGCCCTTAAATGACTTAAACTTAAACACTGAATTTCCCACATACAAAAGCTTCCAACCTGTAAATACACCCAACAATCTCATAGTAGTTATAATGCTCTTAAAAATCCATCTTAAACTTATATTACTAACTCATTCCCATTGGCTCCTTAGTCACAAGTTCACAAGTTTGTTTAAATTCTTTTTCCTAGGTTATATAACCCATTACCTAATGTAAGCCCTAGGCTACATTGGTACTCATCTAAAACTCATTCCTTAAACCTTAAACCATCATTAGGTAAGCAATTTACCTTGTTTTCTCAAGCTTATCTTAACTTCCTCCTTAGACCTTTTTCCCTTGGGAATCTCGGCCACCATTTCAACTTCCCTTGCCAATGTTCTAATCAATACACAATGACTCTCATGAGTGCTAAATAATACACTAACCTTAAGGAGTAAACCCTATGTTGCAAACGTGTTTTAAGGTCTTAAAATGAATGTTTTACCTTGAAGTCTTAAGGTAGGCTTGGATATGAATCAAGAAGGACCTCGTCTAGCCCTTGGAGAATAGAATCAAGCTAGAACAATGGATAAAACAAGGCTCCATGAGTAGGTAATTTTCGGTCATGGTGAGGAAGTGATGGAAAGATGGGTTTTCTTACATATTCATTACCTTAAGAGCATGAAGAAGTCAATGAACTCTTCAAACTTGATTTTCCTCCACCAATGGTGTTTTCTCTTGGCACCGAAATGGAGCTTTGAAGGATTTGAAAAGATAGAAAGCTAGAGCTTGAGCTAACTAAGAATAATATGTGTTTAGTTTTTGATTTGGAGCTAAAATGAGTAAGTTGTAGACAAGGCAAGGTGAGGCAACAATGGAGCTTGTTCTCTCGGTTTGAGAGGATGAAGAAAATGAAGAAAACCGTGGAAGAAGAGAATGAATGGAGAAGAGGAGAGAAGGTAGGCTAAAAGGTAAGATATTTACCTTAAAGCAAATAGTAACATTTCCTTATTTCTCTTTTCTTTTCTTAAGTTGAATGACTCATGTGGTGACTCACCACCTAAAAACCGGCCACCCCTTAATAATCAAAACATTTATGGTCTTGGTTGACCAATTAATTAGCTTATATTGACTTAATGCTAAACTAGCACTATTTAATTACTATTCACAAATTAGTGCACATATTTCTAAAATTTTTTATTTCCCATTGATTTAGACTTCCTAATGTGATGCTAATTAGCACACATGTTGCTTAAGATGTAATTATAGGCATTTAGCCACTCAAAACCCATTTCTAAGACAATTTCTCAAAAAGGTGCTTTAAGGAGTCTTAAAGCACATTTTGTGTTTAAGCTTGTTTTTGAGCTTGGTTTTCTTTGCTAATTGACTTAAAATGTCCATTATCATGTTACTAAAATCTTATAATGATATTTGGGTGCTAATCAAAGTCACTCCAAGCTTAAAGCACATTTTTGCCTAAATTGCCCTTAAGGCGTTTTCTTGTGTTTTCCTTAATTTAAATTGTCTACCAATCTTCCTAAGGCATATTTTAGCCTTACTACATCATAAATTGATGTTTACTTAGCATACTAAGGTTTGGGGTATTTCAATATCTTAATCAACATGTGTGCTAATTATTATCACATTAGGAATTCTAAATCAATGGGAAACCAAAAATTTCACAAATATGTGCACTAACTTGTGAATAGTGCCAAATAGTGACTAGTTTAATTTTTAGTCAACATAAGTCAATTAGTTGGTCAACCAAGACCATAAATATCTTGATTATAAGGGGGGTGGCCGGTTTTAATGTGGGGAGTCACCACATGACTAAGCAACTAAAGGAAAAGAAGAGTAAAAGAGAGAATAGTACTATTTGCTTTTTAAAAAGAAAATCTTACCTTTTAAGCCTACCTTCTCTCCTCTTCTTCATTCCTTTCTTTCTTCCACGGTTTTCTTCTTCTTCTTCTTCTTCTTCTTCTCTGTTCCAAGCCGTTCAAGCAGCACCCATGGCACCACCACCTTCATTTGTCCATAATTGCTCATTTTAGCTCCAAGTCAAAAACTAAACACATATATCTCTTAGTTAGCTCAAGCTCTAGCTTTCTATCTTTACAAAATTGGAAAAGCTTCATTTTGGAGCCATGGGAAATCGCCATTGAAGGGGGAAAAATAAGCTTGGAGGGTTGTGAGCCTCGATTTTAAACCCTATCCTATGTGGATTAACTTGATTGGGATCTAATCGGGTTTTAGGTCCACTTATAGCCTAAGATTAATAACTATGTCATATAACAATAATTAAAACCTAAGCTAGCTCACTGGAACCTATTATGAGTCGCCACCTAATTTTAACCTAGATCAAATTAGGAAAGGAGAGTTCGGGTTCGGGGGCTTGATATTCGACTTAATTAGGGTTCAAATTACTTTCATTACCCTTCCTAGGTCATTTTTCCTCTACTTGGTTCAATTACGGCTTTCTACAAAGTTGTTTTTAACCTAGGTGCGCGTTCTGTTTTTTTTTTTATTTTTTAACATTTTTTGACAGAAAATTAAAGTGGAAATTAAATTACCTAAACTAGGGTTTCGGAGGCAGAATTAGGTCAAATTTTGTTGCCGTCCGTAGCCACGGACCTAATGTCCGAGACCACGGACCCCAGTTAACCTATATGAAAATAAAAGTCGAATTAAACAGAAAACAGAAAATTGTAAAGTCCGGGGCCACGGACAGGCTGTCCGTGGGCCCGGACATTATTAGAAACCTAAATTTTTAAAATTTAAAAAACCCGCCGCCGTCCGTGGGCGTCCGAGCTTACGGACAGGGAGTCCGGGACCCCGGACATGACGTCCGTGGGTGCGGACCGCCCTCGGACGGCGGCGTTGAGGCTATTCCCGAAGGTGTTTTTGGCTCAAATTTTATGGGTGTGTAGCCTAAAAGATGTACAAGACGTTAATGATTGAAAGAATTCAATTTGAAGTCAAAATTAATACGAAACTTAGTTAACAAGTTATTAGACAAACACAAACAAACCTTAATTCAGAAGCAATAAAAAGTCAATTCGATTAGAAATTTCACACATAAGTGTATTCTGATCAGAGGGGTTAAGGAAGTCAAATTCCAACCTGTTTTGACTTCGGGATTTGATTGTTCCTTCACGTCGGGAATCTTCGAGAGCTTCGTTGATGGCCGATCCGGTTCGACTTTGACCCAAGCTTCTGGCTCCTTCTTCCTTGTATTGTTAGCCACGGTTTGCTTCTGTATTTTTGTGTTTTGGTGCTAGGGATCTCAATGGGAGAAGAAGGAATGTGTTTTTGGTGATTTTGGGATGATTTCGGTATAGATTCGAGGCTCGGGGTTGCAAAAACGTTGGAAGTAGGTTGACGGCTGAGTTCTCTGACTTTGGGGATGATCTCCTCTGCCCTAGTTCGTTCTTGGGGGGTCCTTTTATAGAAAGAGCATGGTCAAATTGATAGGGCAAGATCTTTATCTAAAAGACTGATTTTGTGCTCTAAGAGAATCTGATTTTTCAGAATATGTTGCAAGCCGATAAAAATTATGAAAATTTAACTGAAGGTAAAGAATGATTTTTAGGAATTTTGAGAGTTGGAATCGGATTAGTTTGATAAATAATCGATTAGATAAAAATCGCACAATATGGAATCTCCCATAATTCATAACTAATTATTGGAAAGTCGAAATAACGAAATTCCAACGGCATTAGTCTCTAAAAATCATCCTCTATCTTGTGTTAAAATTTCATGACATTTTGGTTTGATTTCGGTATTTTCCGGAGGAGAGAGAAAATTGCAAAAATGATTGAATTTCCCTTTTAAATTTTAGGATAAGGTTCCAAATAAAATAATTTCAGGTTTATGACTGTATGTAGTCATGCTAACCATGTGACAATTTTATTTTAATTTTGGAAACCTTTTATTATTTCTATTTTGAGGTTATTTCATGTGTTAATTAAAGAAATTAGCTTATAATATGAATTAAAAGCTAAATTTCCAGAATAAATATTATCAGAAAATCATGAAATACCTTTCATAATGACTATGATATTTGGAAGTGTTTGGAGATAATGAACAAGTCATATGAAAATAGAAAACCCCGATAATGTCCTTGGAAAATCCTGCATCGGTGCATTTTGACCACTTTGCCCTTTGTAACACGTATGCCTTAGAGACCACTCCGGGGGGGGGGGGGTTGAAATTTTGGGTATAACAGATTGCCCCCCGTCAACTAGGCTTTGTAATGAAGATGAAAAGACTAGTTGATGCCTGAGTGATACCCCAAAATTTTGGATCTTAAAAGGCCCTATATGCAGATTGCGTCGAGCTATTCTAAGACGCCGACTACCTATGAGTGAGAATGAGAAGATGTCAAGAGATTCTAAGGCGTTGACTACCTATAAGATGAAGTAATGTCAAGCGATTCTAAGGCGTTGACTACCTATAAGATGAAGTAATGTCAAGCGATTCTAAGGCGTTGACTACCTAAACGATGAAAATGATGTCAAGCTATTCTAAGGCATTGACTACCTATAATGAGTGAAATGTGCTTAATGTGATGACGAATTGCATGACCTAGGTGCATCTAGGGACCGGAACCTATTCCGAAGTGTGTGTAAAAGGTTAAGGACTGAGAGTGCCAAACGTGGCAGGTGCTAAGGAAGTGGGTAAGACTTATGACAAGCTTGAGGGTGAGTTCTTCTACTCAGGTGAGAATTTGTATCTGTGAAGAATCTGCATCTTCGTGGTGAGAATCTGTATCTGAATCTACGGGTGAGAATCTGTATCTCTAAAGAGTCTGTATCTATGGATGAGAATCTGTATCTCTGAAGAATCTGTATCTTCGGGGTGAGAATCTGTATCTCTGAAGAATCTGTATCTCCGGGGCGAGAATCTGTATCTCTGAAGAATCTGTATCTCCGGGGCGAGAATCTGTATCTCTAAAGAATCTATATCTCCGGGGTGAGAATTTGTATCTCTGAAGAATCTGTATCTCCGGGGCGAGAATCTGTATCTCTGAAGAATCTGTATCTTCGGGGTGAGAATCTGTATCTCTTAGTCTATGATGAGGAGTTTCATGCAGACGGATGCAAGGCAAACTTTATGCAAATGATCATGATGAAAGTTGATTATGAAAGTGCCAAACGTGGCTATGATGATGTGCATATCAAATTACAATCAAAGTGTATGTAGGAATGCTGATATGCTAGCGATGCTAATGATGCTAATGATATTGATGATGTTGATGATGCTGATGATATTGATGATGTTGATGATGCTCGGATGCTTCTGGGGACCGAAACCCATGCCGATGCTCCTGGCTGGACCCAATGTGGACTTATTGCCATCGCCCCCCAAGCCGGTGTGCAGGGATAACTCCTGGTAAAAACCCTGGGGACTTATTGCCTTTGCCCACCATTCGTTGATCCCAAAGCAAGTTGACATAAAGATGGGGACTTATTGCCTCTGCCCCGCCAACTTAGATCACTCTCTGTCTCGTACTTGTCTCGCACTGATAAGTGTCAAAATGAGCATGTTTTATAGGTGTATTTCATGTTTAATATTAGCACTTTTCTTGCTCATTTCTCCACTTCGGTTAGTTTTCCTCTAGTTTATGTTTTATTGTTTTTCTCACAAAATTATTGGTTTAACATGAGGAAAACCAAGCCGGGAGTAAAATAGACGAAGAGACGAACGCGTAGACGCAAACGGCTCAGGAAACAGAGTCCAAACGAAGAATCTAGAGCCGGTCAAAGTTTGAAGTAAAATAGGCCACGGTCAAGCTGCAACCGCCCAAGAGGAGGCGGACGTCTCACATGCAACCGCCTGGCGGACGTCTCACAGGCAACCGCCTACTAAGTGGCGGACGAGACTGGTGCAACCGCCTCGTAACTGGCGGACGTCACACGCGGACCACTCTCACACAACCGCGAGGCGGAACACTCACACACAACCGCCCGTAATGGGGCGGACCTCTCTAGTGCAACCGCGAGGCGGTCAGCACAAGAGAACCGGCGGTACTGACTAAAATCAACCCGGGCTAGTTTCTTCTTCGCGCAGTCGTCGTCTTCAACTTGAATCGTCTTATCTATCTACTCCGACGCCTACCTTAAATCGCTCCTGCAATCTGCCTCCTGTCCCCTGCAATTAATGCTTCAATCAATGAAGCAATCAATGAAGCAAATATCTGCGTACCACTACCTCTTCATTTCTTCTATAAATACCCATTCCCTACAGCCTTGTACGAGTGCATGGAGAAAACCTGAAAATCACTCACACTCACCTCATCTCATTCTCTTCCAGTAAATCGCTCCCGTATATCATTTCACTCCATTAATTCTCTAATTCACCCACTTCACTTATAATAACCTACGTACATGTTTCACTCTTCGACCTCTCCATTTCTCCATTCACTAATCACGTCTCCGTGCTGTATTTACGTCCAACCTCTGTCAGATTTATTACCAGTTAATATGTCTGGCTAAGGAGGATTTGCTCCGGGCAAGGTTTTAATTATGGTTTGTTTAATTATGTAATCAATATTTCTACCGGTTTTAATAAATACAGTTTGTTACGCTTAAAGGATTTCTCTCACCATTTTAATAAATTACATGAATTTATTAAAATGCTTTCCTAAGTCTATTTTGATCAGACCAGGTGATAAATAGACAGGTTATTTAAGCCGTAAATCTGGAGAAAACTTATTATGATTTAATAAGTTAGTATTTACAGATGCAATTATAATTCCTCGAATTTAACGTCCGTTTACATAGTATGCTCGAACCTTGATTAGACCGAGCATTTTCTGGTAAACGAGTTCTTAAGGGTCTATGACTTAGTCCTTAGGATAATAACAGGAATTTTGCCAAACTAATATATTAAACCGGTAGAGATAGCATAATTAATCAGATTATATAAAACCTGAACCCGGAGTTCCATTTAATTCATCTGCACTCAGTAATTTAATCTGCTCTTTTTTCTCTAAA
Source organism: Limonium bicolor (assembly GCA_023374045.1). NCBI lineage: Eukaryota > Viridiplantae > Streptophyta > Magnoliopsida > Caryophyllales > Plumbaginaceae > Limonium > Limonium bicolor. Next base: position 357,556,063 of record CM041776.1, read on the forward strand.
ACAAGTCAATTAACTTCCCCCTTTTGTGACAAGCTTAGGAACTACTTTAGCTCGCTATAAGTCCCACGGTTTGACCCCGGCCGCTTCTGTCTTCTACACTACTACGACCGGGTTTTAATTTGCAGCCCGACGGATATTTTGAGTATTAATTTCTTTCTTTTATCAATCACCTTCTAAAACTCACGATATAATCCACTCTGCAAAATGGCGCCGTTGCCGGGGACTTGATTTAATCTAGTCCCTAAGCCCCGGTTAATTCACCTGTTTAATTACAATAATCTGTTAATCTATAATTAATAAAATAAAAAAAACAACTGAATCCAATTTCGGACATATAACCTCGGACATTTGACTTGGACATCGGACGGACTTTGGACTTCTAACTTCTAACATCTTTATATCATTGTCATTTCGTTCCTTGTCCTTAATATTCCATTGTCTCTAACTACTAACTTTAAATTTCTGTCATTTCGTTCCATTGTCATTTCGTTCCTGTATTTCATTTTGTCATTTCGTTCCATTGTACTAACTACTAACTTTAAATTTCTGTCTACTAATTCCTAACATTTTTATTATTCTAACGTATAACCAGTTCTTTTCTCTGTTTTGAGTGGTGTATGCCTTTCACCAGGTCACAGAGCCTCCCAGAGAATATAATCACACGGTTGGTTACATCCCAGAATCGAGAGAACCTTTCTGCGCAATCTCAGGCAGAGACGAACTCAACAGAACATTACCACCACAGTGATAGATTCTGACCCGGAAGCTAACATGGCAGCTACACCAGCAACGGTTCGAAATATCAACAGGCCGTCTAACCAAGGACAACAGCCTGCTATCATCCTTCCTCACCTCAGCCCATCCGAATACGATGAGTGGCAAAAGCTGAAGCCATATCATCAGATCGATGTGTGAAGGAGTTGGGCATGTTTGATGGCACCAGTCCAGACGAAGCCCTGTTACATGTTACAAAATTCTTACAACATGCCAATAGCCTTACTGCAACCGACGCAGTACTTCAATATGCAAGATTGTCTTTATTCCCACACAGCCTGACGGGAAACGCGAGCAAGTGGTATCATAGCTTAACACCGAGTACCATTGGTACCTGGGACGACATGGCCACCAAGTTCTATGACAAATTCCTACCTCCGAGCCGAACTTTGGAGATGATTGCTGAAATTTATAATTTAAGCAACCAGGGTCGGAGAATATTTGTGAAACTTGGGACCGTTTCAAAGGTCTACTACTCACTTGTCCTCACCACTGTCTGACGAAAGAGCAACTATCACAGTTGTTCTACAAAGGCTTGACCGGTCCGTGCAGAACAATGGTGTTATCTTCGTTAGGGGCTGACATTCTGAAAAAGCCAGGAGCACAATTTCTGAACAGCATGGAATCTCTCTGTGAGGAAATCAGAGACTGGGCCTCCGGTGGATCAAGGAGCGGTACTCCAGGATTATATCATGTGGGGAAGTGATAACAAGTTCGATCAATTAATGAAAGCCATGAGCAACTCATGGAAAGCAATGCTCAGCAAGCAACAAAAGTGAGCACTCTACAGAAAGTGGTCGAACAGATGGCTATGAATTCCTTCCCTCAGCAAGCTAAGTCGATGATTTCCCGACCACCTACTACCCCTCCAGGCTATGCTCCTCAATCTCAACGTCACCAACAATTCTTGTACGCAATGTTGCGGGCCTCATGATGATCAATGCCCCCAACTACAAGAAATGAAAGCAGCGGAGGAAGCAAACTACATCACCAACAATTCAGGATACAGACAACCATGGCAACGTAACATGCAATCCAACCTAGCTACTCAAAACCGGAAATATCCAAAACCCACATACCCTACAAACATCCCAAAATTACAGACCTCAGTCCAATTTCCAAGGAGGCCCAAGGCAATATCAACAACAGCCTTATGGCAATGAAGCTTCATCGAGCCGACCAGCTCCACCTCCTTCGAATCCTGAGTCTGATATGTCTCAGATGCAGGAAATGTTTAAGGCGATGATGGGTAAATCACGAGATACGCAAGAAGAGGTCGCAGCTCTGCGCAAAGATCAAAAAGCCTTGCAATCTCAAATCCAACAGCTACTCACTCAACAAAGACCACCTGGTCAATTCCCTTCACAGACTAATCCCAATCCGAAGGAACAAGCAAATTCAGTCCTTATAGACGATGGCACATCACAATCAACAAACTTGTGTGCAGTCTCTTTAAGGAGTGGAAGGGAACTTGCCACCACAAAGGAAAAGAAAAAGAAAATCTTGAAGATTCCTATCATCAATTTGATGAAACCACCAAACCAACTTTACCTCCCTCAGAAATCCCAATTCCTACTCCTGTTACTCCACCTCCATCTCGAATTACCTCGACATCCCAACCTCCACTCATAAAAACATGAACTCCCGTTCCCAAACAGAATGAAAAAGAAACATCTTGATGAGCAATTCTCCAAGTTCTTGAGTATTTTCAAGAAAACCCTCGACATACCTCTGATCGATGCTTTGCAAGAGATGCCTAACTATGCAAAATTCCTCAAGGATCTCTTGACAGAAGAAAAAAAGAAACCTGGAAAGGAGACAGTGCACCTGACAGAGGAATGTTCTGCAGCCCTTCTTCGAGCACTCCCTCCTAAACAAACAGATCCGGGAAATCCCGTGATCCCGTGCTTTATAGGCGGGGTGGATTGTGGAAGTGGTCTATGCGACCTAGGAGCCAGCATTAATATCATGCCATACGCCACCTTCTTGAAGAATTAAAGGAGGAGAAATGCAACCGGTTCCTTTTAAACTCCAACTAGCAGACAGATCAGAGATCAAGCCCATGGGCATAGTCCGAGATTTGGTAGTTGGAGTGTCTCGCTTCATCTTTCCAGCTGATTTCGTCATTCTAGAAATGGATGACGATGTCGAGGTTCCCCTGATTCTAGGTCGACCGTTTCTAAGTACCGCCAAAGCTATCATTGACGTCCACGACGGGAAAATCACTCTTCGGTACGAAGATGAGACGATTGAATTCGACATGCAAAAATGATGAAGAAAAGCTCAAACTTTTCTCCTCATGCTAAGACGGTGGGATTCACAGATGACGAGGAGGAGGAAGGCGATTTTGCTACAGAGGAGGACACGTATTTTCCATCTTCCATCCAGGAAGCTGAAACTGAACCCCTAGAGCAAGTATTACTTACTTCTCTAGAAGAAAAGATGGAGGATCCAGAAGTTAACGCCATGCTGGCGTACGTAGAAAGGAAGGGCGGTTATCAATCGTTCCGGCCACCAATCGAAGAACTCGACAGAAAACCTCAAAAATCAATTCCATCAGAGCAACCACCTGAACTCGAGCTAAAGAAATACCCTCTAACCTCAAGTATGCTTCCTAGCTGAAAATGACCATTTGCCTGTCATTATTTCCTCTTCTCTGAATTCCGAGGAGGAAACGAGTTACTTGAGGTATTAAAGAAGCACAAGACAGCAATCGGGTGGACTATCGCTGATATCAAAGGAATTGATCCCTCCTATTGCACGCACCATATTTACATGGAGGAAAACTTCAAGCCTATCCGACAACCTCAACGCCGGCTAAACCCTAACCTCAAGGAGGTAGTTCGAAAGGAGGTTCTGAAACTCCTTGACGCAGACATCATCTATCCAATTTCTGACAGTCCATGGGTCAGTCCTGTTCAAGTTGTCCCTAAGAAGGGGGGCATCGAAGCTGTTATTAATGAAAAGGGAGAGACTATCCCTCAAAGAAAGATCACAGGATGGCGCATGTGTATTGATTATCGGCGTTTGAACTTGGCCACCAGGAAGGATCATTTCCCTCTCCCCTTCATCGACCAGATGTTGGAACGACTGCAGGGCAAGAGTACTACTGTTTTCTAGATGGTTCTCGGGTTATTTTCAAATACCAATCGCACCTGAGGACCAGGACAAGACAACCTTCACTTGTCCTTACGGTACCTTTGCATACCGACGAATGCCTTTCGGTCTATGCAACGCCCCTGCTACCTTCCAGAGATGTATGCAAGCAATATTTGCTGACTTCATCGAGCAGAGCATAGAAGTCTTCATGGACGATTTCTCAGTCTATGGCTCTAGTTTCGACAAATGCTTGGCACAACTAGATTTGATCCTGAGACGGTGTGAGGATACGAATCTCGTTTAAACTGGGAGAAGTGTCATTTTATGGTAAGGACGGGATCGTCCTTGGACATAAAATATCAGCAAAGGGATAGAGGTGGATAAAGCCAAGTGAGGTATCGAGAAGTTACCAGCACCAACTACAGTTCGAGATATACGAGCATTTCTAGGGCATGCAGGATTTTATCGGCGGTTTATTCAGGACTTCTCCAAAATCAGCAAACCTTTGACCGACCTGCTACAGAAAGATGCCCCGTTTCATTTTGATGAAAGATGTTCAGCTGCATTCCAAACAATAACACAAAAATTGGTGACAGCACCTGTAGTCATACCACCTGATTGGTCTCTTCCTTTTGAGATCATGTGTGACGCAAGTGACTATGCCGTGGGGGCAGCTCTGTGCCAAAAGAAAGAGAAAATCTTGAGAGTGATCGCCTATGCTAGCAGAACACTGAACGACGCGCAGAAAAACTATACGACCACCGAAAAAGAACTTTTGGCTATAGTTTTCTCCCTCGATAAGTTCAGATCTTACTTATGGGGAAGCAAAGTCATCGTGCATACAGATCACTCCGCTCTCAAATACTTATTCAAAACAAGAAGCCAAGCCTCGCTTACTGCGCTGGATTCTTCTACTTCAAGAGTTTGACATCGAAGTCAAAGATAAGAGCGGGAAACTGAATGTCGTCGCCGACCATCTCTCTAGGTTGGTGACTCCTACGGATAGTGTGCCCATCAACGAATTCTTCCCCGACGAGACTGTCTTCTCCATCACCAAAGTACAGGAGCCATGGTACGCAGACCTGGCCAATTATTTAGTCTCAGGAACAGTACCCTACGATTTTTCCTACTCCCAGAAGAAGAAATTCTTTCTGACTCGAGGCATTATTTCTGGGAGGACCCGTACTTGTTCCGAGTTAGTGCTGATGGGTTAATTCGACGATGTCTCCCGGAAGAAGAGGTTTCAAGCGTCATTCACTTTTGTCATTCTCGGGAAGCCGGAGGTCACCATGGACCCACGAGGACCGCTGCTAAGATCCTGGCCTCAGGTTTTTATTGGCCAACCCTTCATAAAGATGTGTACCAATTCTGCAGACAATGTGATAATTGTCAGAAAATGGGTAACACATCCAGGAGACATGAGATGCCGCAACAAGGGATACTAGAAGTAGAGCTCTTTGATTGTTGGGGCATAGATTTCATGGGACCGTTCCCTTCCTCGCAGGGCCACGAATATGTTCTGGTGGCAGTTGATTATGTGTCAAAGTGGGTGGAAGCATACCGTGTCATCATGCCGATGCAAAGACAGTAACAAGTTCCTCAAAAGCACATTTACCCGTTTCGGCGTGCCCAGATTATTATTAGTGATGGAGGAACTCATTTCTGCAACCGTTTATTGAAGCACTTATGGTTAATACGGGGTACGTCACAAGGTAGCTTTACCTTATCACCCCCAGACAAACGGTCAAGCAGAAGTTTCCAACCGAGAGTTAAAATGGATCCTTCAGAAGACGGTTAACTCATCACGGAAGGATTGGGCACTTAAACTGGATGATGCGCTTTGGGCTTACCGCACTGCATTCAAGACTCCCATCGGGATGTCTCCTTTTAAGCTGGTCTATGGAAAAGCATGCCACCTTCCTGGAGATGGAGCATAAAGCATATTGGGCAATCAAAGCCCTAAACTTTGACATGACTTCTGCAGGAGAGAAGAGGAAATTCCAGTTACCGAATTAGAAGAGCTGCGAGATCAGGCTTTCCAGAATGCTAAGATCTATAAAGAGCGCACCAAAAAGTTCCACGACAGGATGATCCTCAAGAAGGAATTCGAAATTGGTGATTGGGTTCTCTTATATAACTCGAGATTAAGGATTTTCCCTGGGAAGCTCAAGTCACATTGGGCCGGCCCTTTTCAAATTGTTAGTGTGACCCCGTACGGTGCCTTTGAACTCCAGAACAAACAAGGCGAAACTTTCAAGGTCAACGGGGCACGTCTTAAAAGGTATAATTCTCATTCCAATATTTCAACTAACCTATCTGCTACTTATTTTGTCCAAGAAACGGGACAATTGCCCTCAGAATCTTCTCCAAACTAAAACTTGGTCAAATACGTCTAGCTAGAGACGTTAAACCCGGGCAGCTCGGTGGGAGGCAACCCACTATCTCTTTTATCTTTCCTTTAATTTATATTTTTTCCTTTTTGTACTATATTTCCCTTTTATTTGCTATAATAAAATGCAGGCTTCACTTGAGTTCTTCTCGCTGTGTAGAATATTCTTTACAGGTTCAATTCATGACATTCCACAGCAACACTCAAGTGTGGGGGAGCTCTACACACTCTACGAAATCTGGGGAGTACACTCTTTCCTTTACTTTGCTTGCCCTATTAATTTTATTTCATCTACGCAATGAGGGCATTGCTTGAGCTAAGTGTGGGGGAAGAACCTAGGACATCTAAATGCTTAAAATTTGTTAAGTCTCTCTGCTTACCTCGCATTTGTTCTAAATTGAATTATGTACCCTGCTAATGTAGGTTGTTCTCTTTAAAACTAATACTATTATGAATTGTAGGATAAAGGGTACAAATTTTAAAATTTTTACATTTGATTACTTTTGAGGAGCATTTTTATATGCGGTGTGACCAAATAATCTGCAAATTGGTTGGATTTTATTGCTCAGGGTTTCTTTCTGTCTTCTCTCTTAGGGATTGCTAAGGGGTATTTCTCTGTTAAAAAAAAAGAAGAAGAATACAAAAAATAAGGGACTTTCGAGACACCATTGGTAACCAACAAAAGAGAGTTGAGTGTTCTTAAATACAAAGGCATTATGCCTACATTTTCTCATCTCATGCAAAAGTGAAGCAAATGCATAAATCTTTTCTTCCTTTTATTTTCTCCTCAATGCCCATTCTTGAGAGAAGTTGGCCATGGTAAAAGTTCTCGGAGTCACCAAAACAAAAGAAACATTGAAGTACCTTAGATCATACCCCGAAATTCTATTTTTTTTCACCTTGAGCACACCTATGCCACCAGCAGATAATTTTTCACACTCCTCAATAAGTTTTAGAGATCATAAACTATTGACTTTTTTATCCTACCCTTCATAATAATATTTGTTAGTATTGAGCATTTCCTACTACTTAGGTACATGGTTTTACTTGAGGACAAGCAAAAAGATAAGTGTGGGGGTGTGATAAGTGTCCAAATGAGCATGTTATTAGGTGTATTTCATGTATAATATTAGCACTTTTCTTGCTCATTTCTCCACTTCGGTTAGTTTTCCTCTAGTTTATGTTTTATTGTTTATCTCACAAAATTATTGGTTTAACATGAGGAAAACCAAGCGGGAGTAAAGTAGACGAAGAGACGAACGTATAGACGCAAACGGCTCAGGAAACGGAGTCCAAACGAAGAATCTAGAGCCGGTCGAAGTTTGAAGTAAAATAGGCCACGGTCAAGCTGCAACCGCCCAAGAGGAGGCGGACGTCTCACATGCAACCGCCTGGCGGACGTCTCACAGGCAACCGCCTACTAAGTGGCGGACGAGACTGGTGCAACCGCCTCGTAACTGGCGGACGTCACACGTGGACCACTCTCACACAACCGCGAGGCGGAACACTCACACACAACCGCCCGTAATGGGGCGGACCTCTCTAGTGCAACCGCGAGGCGGTCAGCACAAGAGAACCGGCGGTACTGACTAAAATCAACCCGGGCTAGTTTCTTCTTCGCGCAGTCGTCGTCTTCAACTTGAATCGTCTTATCTATCTACTCCGACGCCTACCTTAAATCGCTCCTGCAATCTGCCTCCTGTCCCCTGCAATTAATGCTTCAATCAATGAAGCAATCAATGAAGCAAATATCTGCGACCACTACCTCTTCATTTCTTCTATAAATACCCATTCCCTACAGCCTTGTACGAGTGCATGGAGAAAACCTGAAAATCACTCACACTCACCTCATCTCATTCTCTTCCAGTAAATCGCTCCCGTATATCATTTCACTCCATTAATTCTCTAATTCACCCACTTCACTTATAATAACCTACGTACATGTTTCACTCTTCGACCTCTCCATTTCTCCATTCACTAATCACGTCTCCGTGCTGTATTTACGTCCAACCTCTGTCAGATTTATTACCAGTTAATATGTCTGGCTAAGGAGGATTTGCTCCGGGCAAGGTTTTAAATTATGGTTTGTTTAATTATGTAATCAATATTTCTACCGGTTTTAATAAATACAGTTTGTTACGCTTAAAGGATTTCTCTCACCATTTTATAAATTACATGAATTTATTAAAATGCTTTCCTAAGTCTATTTTGATCAGACCAGGTGATAAATAGACAGGTTATTTAAGCCGTATATCTGGAGAAAACTTATTATGATTTAATAAGTTAGTATTTACAGATGCAATTATAATTCCTCGAATTTAACGTCCGTTTACATAGTAATGCTCGAACCTTGATTAGACCGAGCATTTTCTGGTAAACGAGTTCTTAAGGGTCTATGACTTAGTCCTTAGGATAATAACAGGAATTTTGCCAAACTAATATATTAAACGGTAGAGATAGCATAATTAATCAGATTATATAAAACCTGAACCCGGAGTTCCATTTAATTCATCTGCACTCAGTAATTTAATCTGCTCAATATTTTTCTCTAAAACAAGTCAATTAACTTCCCCCTTTTGTGACAAGCTTAGGAACTATTTTAGCTCGCTATAAGTCCCACGGTTTGACCCCGGCCGCTTCTGTCTTCTACATACTACGACCGGGTTTTAATTTGCAGCCCGACGGATATTTTGAGTATTAATTTCTTTCTTTTATCAATTTCACCTTGCTAAAACTCACGATAAATAATCCACTCTGCACGCACTGAAGATGATACTAGGTCTCGTACTGGTCTCGCACTGGATGAAGATGATAGTCTCGCACTGATGAAGATGATAGGCCTCGCACTGACGAAAGTGATGGTATCGCATTGATGAAGATGCATGGTCTCGCACTGATGAAGGGCATGGTCTCGCACTGAAGTCTCGTACTAACGGATGAAAAAACTGGATTTCGCACTGATTCTGGGTCGCGCACTGAATGAAGATGTCTCGTACTAAAGTCTTGAAAATGATGGGTCTCGCACTGATTTTGGGTCTTGAGCTAAAAATGAGTTAGAAAGATAATGGTCTCATGCAAATGATAAAAAATGATTACCGGAGTGCCAATTATGGCAATGTATGCAATCAAAATATATGAAAGATACTCGTTCAAAACAGGAAACTGTTGGAAAAGGTGCCAAAGTTGGCATTGTTGAGGTGTTATGCAAAAGTTGTAAAATGCAACTAAAGTGTTTGTTGGAAGCTTGCCAAAACAAGAAACTGTTGAAAAATATATCAAACATGGCAATGCTTGAGAAAGACTCTGCTGAAAAAGGAAAGTGAAATGATCATTTCCTGACTAAAAATTTTATATCCGCAATTTGTTTCTTGAAAAATGAACATGTCATTGGTGGAAGTGTGTGTGTTTGTTGTGGTGCTGAAGGCTTTTGCCGGTGTCAGGATTTGTGACAGACCTGGGATTGGGTTGTGATTTTGGATGGAGGTCAAGGCCAATGACGGGCTTGAGAGTGTGTGTGTGGTGGTAAGGACTTATGTGTGCCTGTGGTGGGATGGTGGTGCTCGAGCTTTGGGTTTTAATTGGTGTTGACATGGCAATTGTTGGAACAACAATTGCCCCCAGTATTTTTCCTTTAGGACAATCTGAGCTAGAGTTCGTGGCAATCGATCGTTCCGATCGATTGCCCCCAGTATTTTCTTTTATTAAACGTGCGAACGAGTCTCGTCCTCACAGGGTCAGGGCTTATGTTTTTATGTGGTGCTTCCTAACCTACACTCGGCGTGTTTGGTGCTTGCACTCGTTCCTCACCTACAGTCACAACTTCTAGACCATTAAATTCGATATTTGATGGATTTACGCATTTGATCTGTTACTTTCACGTGATTGGACGCACAACTATCAAGTCGGAAGTCTTTAAAGCTTATAACGTGGCCACGGGGTGTGATGAAGGACAACGGGACCATGGAGGGATATTTGAGGTATGTGGAGCTTAAATGGGTGACCAAAGCTGCAACTTGCGTCTTCTCTCAGATTCATCTTCCTTGTCTTGAAGTCGTCTAACTGCTTCATGTTGACGTTGTTTTTGAGCTTCTGGACTTGGACTTTTGAAGTTGTCCTTTACACCATTTCTCTTTTCGTCTTTTGGATTTCTTCGAGGCACTTCGGTTTTGCCTCTTTGTTTGATCCTTTCTTGACTTTGCCTTCGGGGTTCTTGTGTTTCCCGGTTTTGAGTTCTGAGAGCTATTTTGATGTGAGCTCTTTTGATCCTGTGTCACTTTGGGACCATTTGCGGATCACTTCGTCATGCTGATAGCGGCTTTGCTTCTCTAGACTGATGAAAACATTATCTGAGAGTCAGGCTCCTCGCTTCCTTTGGTCACCGGGTTGGTTATTCATCACGGGCTGGCTTGTTCTGTGGAGCTTTGCAACATCGAAAAGGGATATGTGAAAGGCTCAGGGGGGTGCCTAGGGTGTAATGTCAGGGTTACAAGCTTTTAGCTATGTGGTGTTGTACCTAGGTGCTTCGTCATTCCAGATAGTTGTGTATCCGTTCGTTGTTACTTTTCGCAGGTCTAAGAGTAAATTTACAAATTATCTCCTTCAGTCGAGAGTTATGCCGTTTACCTCACCTTTGAATTTGGTCTCACCGGAGTCTGTGTAAGAATGATACGCTCGTTCACTCATGGTTTTACCACTCAAGACACTCTCGCGAGATCTTCACTCAGAGACTTGTTCGCATATTTAAACGAAAGGTGAAAGATGACGAACTTAAACTCAGATTGCCCCCAGTATTAATCCAGGGTTTATAACAACAATTTGACAAATGTAGACTTGAACCGCTTCGTGGGTTACTTGGATGTTTTGGGGTGAGTAGTGGTGTTTGGTTGGACATGTTCAAATTTTCAGAAACAAAATGCAAGCCTTTGTATTCCATTGCATAGTCAGAAAATGATTACTTCGTGATCCTTGAAAGACGTGAGTGCTCTTCTTTTTAGTTTTCGAATTAAATGAATAATGCTTTGTACAAAAATTATGGGAATGGAACTATGTTTTATTCAACAAAAAGAATAATGCTGGAAATTACAAACTCAGGGAAACTACCGAAAATGATCAAGGGAACTAACTACTACAAAAGTTGAAAGACAAATAATCAAGAAAAGAAATGCATTTAATGAGAAACACACTAAAAAAAACAACATTTCTGATGACGCTTGGGCATGCGTGCTCTGCGCTCTCCACCATGTTCTTAGAATTGGAGCCCTTGGTCAATTAGATCCTGGATTCTGTGTTGTAGGGCCCTGCAGTGGTCAGTGTCGTGACCGGGCAGCTGATGGAAGTGACAAAATTGATTAAGATCCTTCCCCAAATGAGTAGTTCCTGGCCTCAGGGCGAGCGGTTGCATCGGATGTCTTCCTCGAAGCTCTTCAAGTGCTTGTTGGTGTTCGACCGATGTCTGTAAACTCTCTCTATCGAGAATTCCGTCGGGGTGGTTCTACTGTCCCAACGCTCCAACCAGGTCCTCTTGACTGTTGATCGTTGTCTTCCTCATGTTGCCTAGTTCTCTTGCGGGTGCAGCTTTGGATGCAAGTTGCTGCTCCCGGTTGCCTAATCACTTTCCTGAGTTCTGTAGCAATTTCTTTAACATTCCCTTCGATCCTCGGACCCTAATGGAGCCAACTTCAATGCAGTCATAAAGGGTGTTGAGAAGCCTGTCCACTAACTCATCCCGAGCTTGACGTTCGGACTCGAGGGAAAGAGCCTTTGCTTTCAACTCTTCGATAACAGCAACGTAGTTAGATTCCACGGCGTCCATGGCAGCACTATGCCTCTGCTCCATGGCTTCAATGGTGGCCGTGTGCTTTTGTTCCAAAATTGCGAGCTGGGCTTCCATGTCGATTGGGCCGCACTTAGGACTTGAGTCTACCTGTGTCCAAGGTGTCCATTATTAGCTAACAAAAGGAAGTGGGCTGAAAGATACTAAGGTGAGAATGACGCTTCACAAGATAGATCAAAACAGACTTAGGCTGAAAGCAAGTGGGCCAGGATACCCAGAGAATGAGGTGTTTGGGCTGGAGTATCTCTCAGACTATGAACTGGAATTTGGACTGAAATGTAAACAGATGGTTTGATTGGGCCTGAGAGGTAACACCTAGATCTAGGGTTTTGGACCAGGGCCCGAATAAGAAGTCTACCTAGACTAGAATGAGCCCTTGGGCCGGAATCTGTTTGGGCCTGGAGTAAAGCACATGGGCTGGAATGGTCCCTAAATCACAAATGGGCCTAACTTTCTTTGGGCCAGAGAAGATGGTTGCTAAGCAGAAAAAGATTTTATTTTCAGAACTTGTGGGTTATTTCAAGTCCAGGTGGATTTCTTTTTTTGGGCCTAGAACTAATTGAATAATTCAAATTGGGCCAGAAGAGAAATCACCTAAGTCTAAGCTTTTGGGCCGAAGCCCGAATGACTCACATATTAAACCAAACAGGACCTCTGGGCCACAAACAAGTAGAGCCGCCAATTCGGTTGAGCTAGGTTAATGTAGGAGAAGTTCCTATCAATCTCTAGGCTGGGTAATGGGCCGATCATACAAGCAAACAAGGCCCACACAAATTCAACATGTCCTCACTTAACGGTTAGATCAATTTGGGTATGGATCGATCCGGAGAGGTGCTTGGGGCTTGGGCCCAGGTCGCCACAAAGGAATAGGGCGTGCACGCTATTCTCTTTGGGCTTCCCCACTTTTTTCACATCACCTGAAGGTGTGCGTCTGCGGCCGGGTCTTTGACTGACCAAACAACGGGCTAGGTAAGGACACTGCCAGGAAAACGCTTGGGGCTAAGGCCCAGGTATTAAGGGATGTGGTTAGACGACATCCTCCTCTTTTCCCCCGCTTATTCACATCACCTAAAAGGTGTGAGTCCCTGACAGGGGACCCTCAAACGGGTCCCGGATGATGAAATCGGTAGGTGGACCCTCGCTCTCATATGATGCAAAGGTGCAGAAAATTAAAGTGCGCACAAAAGTAAACAAACAAAGTAATAAAGCCATAAATAAACATTTTTCGAGTTAAGCCCTCTTTTCTTAAAATTAATCAAGTTAATATTAAGAGTTTGTCCCCAGTAGAGTCGCCAATCTGTGAGCCTCGATTTTAAACCCTATCCTATGTGGATTAACTTGATTGGGATCTAATCGGGTTTTAGGTCCACTTATAGCCTAAGATTAATAACTATGTCATATAACAATAATTATTAAAACCTAAGCTAGCTCACTGGAACCTATTATGAGTCACCACCTAATTTTAACCTAGATCAAATTAGGAAAGGAGAGTTCGGGTTCGGGGGCTTGATATTTGACTTAATTAGGGTTCAAATTACTTTCATTACCCTTCCTAGGTCGTTTTTCCTCTACTTGGTTCAATTACGGCTTTCTACAAAGTTGTTTTTAACCTAGGTGCGCGCTTCTGTTTTTTTTTTGATTTTTTAACGTTTTTTGACAGAAAATTAAAGTGGAAATTAAAATTACCTAAACTAGGGTTTCGGAGGCAGAATTAGGTCAAATTTTGTTGCCGTCCGTAGCCACGGACCTAATGTCCGAGACCACGGACCCCAGTTAACCTATATGAAAATAAAAGTCGAATTAAACAGAAAACAGAAAATTGTAAAGTCCGGGGCCACGGACAGGCTGTCCGTGGGCCCGGACATTATTAGAAAACCTAAATTTTTAAAATTTAAAAAACCCGCCGCCGTCGTGGGCGTCCGAGCTTACGGACAGGAGTCCGGGACCCCGGACATGACGTCCGTGGGTGCGGACCGCCCTCGGACGGCGGCGTTGAGGCTGTTCCCGAAGGTGTTTTTGGCTCAAATTTTATGGGTGTGTAGCCTAAAAGATGTACAAGACGTTAGTGTAACACCCCTACCATTAATACAGTGCTTACCGTCCAACCTCCTTACATATCAGATACACACAGCGGATATATATTTACATACAATGGGTGATACAATGCCGTTAGTCACCCACGTGACTAACAGGCTACTGATTCTACATACAGCATCGGTCTGATGGACCGGAATCCCGAGTACTACAAATCTACAATGCATTCTCCATTTACCAAATGCTACTACAATCTCCATTCAATACAATACTCCAAGTACAATACAATATAATCTACATACCGAGTTTACTAAGATCCTTATACAATGTACTATCTCTTCAAAGTTCATACGTACTCACTACGAGACTACTTACTACCCGATCCTCACAACTACTTACTCCTAATTACAAGGGCGTGCCTCCGGTCTCTTCCTTGACCATATTCGCTTCGGGTACTGCACACTAAAAATATGTCCCCCGAAGGGGTCAGCTTTCGCCGAGCATGATAACCGCATACCCCGCGTACTAGTGAGGGTACGCCGACCACTTGGTCGAATACATGCGGTTCATTTTCATACAAACATACATGCATACATGCTCTTATACACGATACAATACTACTCACACAACATACATACATGCAATTCATTTCATACAAGGGATACAATAAAACCAACCAGTACACACTTACCTCTTCCCAAATTACACATACACATCTCATGCACAATATACAATATTGTTAGCTTCATTGGTCCACCCGGGTTAATCGGGTGGAGATTACTCTTTTACTCGTTACTTCATACATACGCATACATACTCATACATACTTACGGATCCTTACTTACTTACTCTTACTCTTACTCAAGTTAAGTCGTCGGGACCTCCGGCCCTGGGGACTACACCGTCCCACCTCCGGGATTTACTTGACTCACCAATCCGGGATGCTACCCATTTAAGGGATTTGGGCCGCGGACCAGTTAAGAGTCAGGAATTGCAGCCAAACTTGTGACTCCGCATCCTCACGCGTGGCCGAAGCTATATCGGACTTGTACTCATTCCAATTTACTCACTTAGTTAGGAGTTAGATAGTTAGGCATTAGCACAAGTCAACGTCCAAGCCACAAAAATACAATACATATATACACATTCATACGAGGTACAATACATTACACAAGTACAATACGAGGTTCGAATACCATTCATCATCATTCACATATTCATGAATTATACAAACTAGTGCTCAAGACAATAAATATCAAGCACAACATAAGTCAAGCACAGGTAAGCGCAGTATAGTCCGATTCATGCATTTATCTATTTAGGTGGTCAAATAAGCACACAACAAATCGGGGGTAACCAGATTAGGATACAGGGCATGAAGAAATCATATTACCTTTCACCGTTGTACTTGTATCCCAACGTCCCTCCGGTATTCACAATTCAAATCCTATGATATACATAAACCGAATAATTAATCTAACTATCATTAACTTAATTCGGTTACCTTACGCTTCCTAACTCATACTTACTAAGTCTTCACATCTTTATACTTACATTTTATTTACTTACTTTTAATTACTTAACAATGGTTTACTTACATATTTTGCACGTACGTATAGGGGGTATACATGTACATACATACATATACTAACCATAATCTTATAGTTTTTTTTTTTGTAAGTTTTGACCCGACCGAACTTGCGACCGACCTTGCAAGTTCGGTCCGAGTCAGTAGGTTACGTCGGGTGAAAATTCCAGGGCCGACCGACCTTGCAAGTCCGGTCCCAAGGTCGGTCCATTCCAGTAAGTTACCTAACGGGAAAATTTTAGCCCGACCGACCTTGCAAGTCCGGTCGCAAGGTCGGTCCATTCCAGTAGCTTACTCGACGGAAATTTTTCTGGCCGACCGAAACTTGCACGGTCGGTCGCAAGTCCGGTCGATTCCAGTAGGTTACAGACGGGAGAAATTTTTCTGGTCCGACCGAACTTGCAAGTCCGGTCGCAAGTCCGGTCGATTCCAGAAGCTTTCCCGTCTTTGTAAATCTGGGCTCGACCGATCTTGCAAGTCCGGTCCCAAGGTCGGTCCGGCCCAGTATTTGCATTTTTATTTCTGTTTCAGTTCTATACTTACCTATTGTTTCTCCAACCTTTTACATGTAATTCCACATGTTTAAACACTACCTAGGCCCTTCAAATTGCCTTAGTTCACCCACCAAATGCTTTACTAAATCCATCAATCCACTTACACAATTTCATCACTTCCTTCCACACTTACAACAGTTTTTCATCCTCCAACGCTACAGATTTTTGCTCCTATTTCCCCCATGTATATTCTCATCTCCCAATGCCATTTCCAAAGCCTACAATGTATTACCTTACCCTCCAATTCATTCCCAAGCCACTACCATATCTATACCCAAGTCCAACACTCTTGTCATCAATTCTTCCACACTAACTCTTCCTAACTTCTCCAATGTATCTCTATACACTTTGTTGCAGATTTTTGGGTTCTTATTTCCTCCATTACTTCCTCAACTAATGCTACCCCTAGTAGCCAAAATACATCTATTCACTTCCTAGTTGCAACCCATTAACAAATCACCCCCAAATCTGTTACAAGCTACTAAACGCTCCCATTATACTCTCCACATACACCTAGTCACTACCTAGGTTGTTTCCTCATCTTGAACACTTAAGTCCTCAAATTCCTAGATAAAATTTGACATAGCTCCCCTATATTATTAACATTCTCCACATGGTTTCTCTCACACATTAACATCATCTCACCTGTTTATACACAACATCAATATACAAGCTCCCATACACATTTACCAATACTAAAACACTACTAAAAATTCCTGCACTCAACAACCCAATACCCAACTAAGTTTCAATACATTTTACATGTTTTTCAACGGTTTTAAGCACTTAGATTCTCCTGCACAAGACATTACTACACAATACCATTTCCATTACTCATTTCAAACTTCTAAAAATCTGTTACATCCATACATATACAAGGATCACAAAGGTGAGTATCCTTACCTTGTTCTCTTCTAATTCTTTTCTTCCTCTTGCTTCTTCTTTTCCTCTTCTCCACCGGTTTAGCAAACACAAATTCTCTACTCTACAACCCATATACATACACATTTCAATACACTAAAAACTAACCCTAGCTATTCTTAACTTTAAGTAGGTTTTAGGGTTTAGAATTCTCATTACCTTGCAAGGGTGTAAAATGAAGCTTGGAGTGGTTCAAGAACAAAGTTTCCAACTCCACCAAGATGCCAAAATCGGCTAGGATACAAGGAGCAACAAAGGTTTTAGTTTTCATTTTCGTTTTGCCCGAGGCTAGTAGAAAAGAAAAGGGAGTTTTTAGGAATATTTTTACCTTATTAGAACAAGGAGAACAAGGTGGTGCTAGTGGTAGTCTTGAAGCTCCAAATGCTCCATACCCATGGAGATGAAAGTTGTTGTTTTCAATTTTGAAAAGATAGGAATGTAGCTCTTGATGAGAGGATTCCAATGGTGGTATTTTTATAATTTTTGGAGAATGTTTGATGGGGTAACAAAAGGAGAGAAGTGAGGTTTTGTGTGTGGTTCTTCAAACCTCCATAAAATCGCATGGGGAAGGAAGAAGAAGAAAGAAAAGAGAGTGAGGGAGGAGGTGAGTACGTGAGTGAGGGAGGAGAATGGGTGGAGAAAGGAGAGAGAAAATGAAGTGAGGGTGGGGTTACTTTATTGTTTTTGTTTGTTTGTAAATTAGAAGGGGTGAGTGAGTGTGTGAGAGAGGGGGGGTAGGGCCGGCTCACTAGCACAACACACACACACACATACCATCTGTAACAGCCCAGTAATCAACCCACTTGTGAGATATTGTCCGCTTTGGGCCGCAGCCCGCACGGTTTTGCTTCCGGGGTACCATCCCCAAAAGGCCTCTCACAAGGCAAGAGTATCCCCACACCTATAAGGTGTGGTTCGTGCGCTCTCCCGATCGATGTGGGAGGTGACCCCTACACTGGGTATCACACTCTACCCCCTTGGGAGCCCAGCGTCCCGCTGGCACACCGACCTGGGTCTGGCTCTGATACCATCTGTAACAGCCCAGTAATCAACCCACTTGTGAGATATTGTCCGCTTTGGGCCGCAGCCCGCACGGTTTTGCTTCCGGGGTACCATCCCCAAAAGGCCTCTCACAAGGCAAGAGTATCCCCACACCTATAAGTTGTGGTTCGTGCGCTCTCCTGATCGATGTGGGAGGTGACCCCTACACTGGGTATCACAGTTAGTGATTGGAAAGAATTCAATTTGAAGTCAAAATTAACACGAAACTTAGTTAACAAGTTATTAGACAGAAACACAAACAACCTTAATTCAGAAGCAAATAAAAGTTAATTCGATTAGAAATTCACACATAAGTGTATTCTGATTAGAGGGTTAAGGAAGTCAAATTCCAACCTGTTTTGACTTCGGGATTTGATTGTTCCTTCACGTCGGGAATCTTCGAGAGCTTCGTTGATGGCCGATCCGGTTCAACTTTGACCCAAGCTTCTGGCTCCTTCTTCCTTGTATTGTTAGCCACGGTTTGCTTGTATTTTTTTTGTTTTGGTGCTAGGAATCTCAATGGGAGAAGAAGGAATGTGTTTTTGGTGATTTTGGGATGATTTCGGTATAGATTCGAGGCTCGGGGTTGCAAAAACGTTGGAAGAAGTAGGTTGACGGCTGAGTTCTCTGACTTTGGGGATGATCTCCTCTGCCCTAGTTCGTTCTTGGGGGGTCCTTTTATAGAAAGAGCATGGTCAAATTGATAGGGCAAGATCTTTATCTAAAAGACTGATTTTGTGCTCTAAGAGAATCTGATTTTTTAGAATATGTTGCAAGCCGATAAAAATTATGAAAATTAACTGAAGGTAAAGAATGAATTTTAGGAATTTTGAGAGTTGGAATCGGATTAGTTTGATAAATAATCGATTAGATAAAAATCGCACAATATGGAATCTCCCATAATTCATAACTAATTATTGGAAAGTCGAAATAACGAAATTCCAACGGCATTAGTCTCTAAAATCATCCTCTATCTTGTGTTAAAATTACATGACATTTTGTTTTGATTTCAGTATTTTCCGGAGGAGAGAGAAAATTGCAAAAAATGATTGAATTTCCCTTTTAAATTTTGGGATGAGGTTCCAAATAAAATAATTTCAGGTTTATGACTGTATGTAGTCATGCTAACCATGTGACAATTTTATTTTAATTTTGGAAACCTTTTATTATTTCTATTTTGAGGTTATTTCATGTGTTAATTAAAGAAATTAGCTTATAATATGAATTAAAAGCTAAATTTCTAGAATAAATATTATCAGAAAATCATGAAATACCTTTCATAATGACTATGATATTTGGAAGTGTTTGGAGATAATGAACAAGTCATATGAAAATAGAAAACCCCGATAATGTCCTTGGAAAATCCTGCATCGGTGCATTTTGACCACTTTGCCCTTTGTAACACGTATGCCTTAGAGACCACTCCGGGGGGGGGGGGGGTTGAAATTTTGGGTATAACAAGGGTGAATTAGCTTCTCCATTCTCTTAAGGTAAAGAATATGTAAGAAAAATAGGTTTCCATCATTTCTCCACATTACCGAAAATTACTACTCATGGGCTTCATTTTTATGCCTTGTTCTAGCTTGTTTCATATTCTCCAAGGGCTAGAGGAGGTCCTTCTTGATTCATATCCAAGCCTATCTTAAGACTCCAAGGTAAAACATTCATTTTAATACCTTAGAACACATTTTTAACCTAGGGTTTACTCCTTAAGGTTAGTGTGTTATTTAGCACTCATGAGAGTCAATGTATATTGATTAGAACATTGGCAAGGGAAATTAAGATGGTGGCCGAGATTCCCAAGGGAAGAAGCCTAAGGAGAAAGTTAAGAGAAACTTGAGAAAAACAAGGTAAATTGCTTACCTAATGGTGGTTTAAGTTTTAAGGAATGAGTTTTAGATAAGCACTAATGTAGCTAAAGCTTACATTAAGTAATGAGTTATATAACCTAGGAAAAAGGAATTTAAACAAGCTTGTGAACTTGTGACTAAGGAGCCAATGAGAATGAGTTAGTAAGATAAGTTTAAGATGGATTTTAAGAGCATTATAACTACTATGAGATTGATGGGTGTATTTTGCAGGTTGAAAGCTATTAATGTGGGAAATTCAGTGTTTAAGTTTAAGTCATTTAAGGGCCTACGAGCCATGTCATTTAAGAGCCTTAGTGCTATGCAATTTAAGATTATTGCACTATATTGAGTTTGTTGTGAATGAGTTGATATGGGTGGAGAAAATATGATGAGAAAGAACTTGATGTGTGTGAGATGGTTGAATGAGGAAAACAATGCATTTGGGCATGATAATATACTAGAGGAGCTATGGCGAAAATTGAGTAGAAAACCAAGTGTTTAAGTGGTGGTTGTGAGGTATTATGGCCTAGGATTTACTAGGAGTCATTAAAGGAAATTTGAGTGGTAATGAGTTAACAAAGGTATTCTTGAGGATTTGAATGACCTAGGGTTGTCTAGGATGAATTAGAGGATTGGTGGGTGTATTAAACACACCAAACTCATGTTAAGAGGAATATTTAGACATGAGCAAAAATCTGGATGAAAATGTGTATTATGCTTTAAGGTGATTTAGGTGAACTTGAGAATATAACAATGAGAGATCTTGGTAGCTTGTATAAGTAGTGAAGATGCTAGTGATATATTAATAAGGTTCTAGTTTTAATGGTAATGAGTGGACTAGGGTGATGGAAGAGAAAATTGTAAGAGAATGTTGTAAATTGTCAAGGAAGAAGACTAGGAATGTATACAGGTGTTTAACTATGAGCATGGTGAGTAAATTGAGTAAAGGAGATGGAAATGTCTAAGGAGGGTGTAGCATGGTCAAGGTAAATGAAGAACAATGTTAAGGTGTTAAGAGGATGAAAAGAAATGTATAGATATGTTCAAGAGTTTAGGAGTGATGAGTAACAAATGGAAATGAGAGGAATTTGTGCATGGAGATGCAAGATAACCTTGGAAAGCTTAGTGAAGGAAAGATGGACGATTAATGATGTTTGAGGAGTAGTTATATTGGTTGAAAGCAAACACCAAGGTTAGTTGGAGTTTAAGACAAATTTACATATTGGAAGTGTAAGGAATTAAGTTATAAGTGTTAAGAGTTTTTGTAAGGAATTGGGTGAAAGATCAAGAAATTTATTATGAGTTTGATGGATGAATTAGGAGGGTTTTAAGGTGCTAGATGATGTTAAAAAATGCTAGAATACTTGTGGAGAGGTTGGGAAAAGATTGGTTAAGAATTGAGGTTGAACAGGGGTCAAAAACTACAATTCTGGACACATATTGTGTTGGTCGGGTTTGTAAACAAGTACACAAACCCGGACCACACTAAAAACATGGCAGAGAGTTATGTCTGTGGATCGTCCAGGTTTATAACCCAGTACACATACCCGGACCAAGTGAGAAACATGGCAAAAACTTTAGCCGAGAGTTGGTCCGGGTTTACAACCTAGGACACAAACCCGGACCCACTCAAAAAGACTCCAGAAAGTTTAAAAATGGGGTTTTAAGGTTGGGACTTGTTTGGTAATGATATTATAAGGTTGTTAAGACATAATTAATGACATAAAAGGGTCATTAGGGGCATGAACAAGCTTAAGAAATAATGAGAAGTAAGTGGCTTTTGAGGTTAAGTTTAGTTTAAACTACAATGACTTAGTGGTATTAAGTTGGAAATCTTTAGTGATTAAGTAAGCTAGGTTAATTAAAAGTAATTAACCACCCAATTCGATGAATGTTTTAGGGTTTGAGAATTCGGACTCTCGGAGGAGAGTAAGCAACCGAATGACCAACGGTGAACGGTACATTCTTCTTGTGACCTGCTTGCTAATGAGGTGTCCCTTGGCCTGTGTGCTATTTGTTTATGTGCCGACTAAACAAGATAAAGCATGCAACCAGAATATTATGTTTATTGTATTGTTGTGTGATGTTTGAAAACTAACACAACTTACCGTGAGAACCTACTAACTAACGTTTAGTAAGGAATCGAGTGAGACTAAGGAACACTCCTTGATATTAGTTTGTTAAAAACCAAAAGAGGTTTAACCAACAAACATTGTCTTGAGACTTCTACTAACTGGTACTTGGGGGGGAGTAAGGAACCCGGGACTGACTCCGGTCATGCATGCTAAGGAAAAGGGGGGGTCGGTATCTAAAGCAGATCCAACTTCCGCTTAAGGACTTGTCTTCGGACTTGTTGCCTAGGGTCGGTTGCCGGCTCAGCTACATTGGACATCCAGTCCAAGGTAGGAGGCATTAAGAT
This sequence comes from Limonium bicolor, assembly GCA_023374045.1. Classification (NCBI taxonomy): domain Eukaryota; kingdom Viridiplantae; phylum Streptophyta; class Magnoliopsida; order Caryophyllales; family Plumbaginaceae; genus Limonium; species Limonium bicolor. The sequence goes on from CM041776.1 coordinate 357,578,565, forward strand.
GGTGCGGTAGGATCACCTAAATCCTAAATTATAAGATAAGTTGTTTATTCAACCAATGGAGTTAATAGCTCATTGGCTAGGGTTGCTTTTGACCCGACAAAAATAAACATTGAGATAAGATACAATCATTTCTATTTAAAGAGTGGTTTGTATTCTAAGATTAAGATAAGTTTGAGATAAGTTGCAACCATTTCTATTTGAAGGATGGTTTGTATCCTAAGACTGAGATAAGCTACATCCATTTCTATTTAAAGAATGGTTTGATTTCTAAGGCTAAGATAAGGACTAAGATTGAGGTAAGATAAGGTTGGACTGAGATTAAGAGGAAACATAACCTAAGGAGTTAAATAATTAACTCACTAATTTAAGGGAACACATTTAAGTTGTTCATTGTTTTGAACTTTGATTGTTCACATTTGGATTGTTATTTATTGCACTTTCTATTATGTTGTGCATCTAATCAACCTCCATGCTATCGACAATTAGTCGCCGTAGCCACGTTAGCTTGGGGGCCATGAGAGGATCGTACCAGCATTCTTGCTGACCCCCTTTGGGGGCTGTTTTTACTACGCAGGTGAACGACAGAAGGCGTCCGTCATGAGAGTAAGATGGGGTAGACGTGTTACGGGTTAAGCGTGGCCTACGAGTTGTGCATGTACACTCGTATGGTATTGTGAGTTAGTAAGTTGTATAGGATGTGAGGGGATTGTAAGTATGATATGTATTTGGTTAAGACTTGTAAGCACTAATGTTCGGTATATCTGTTAATCAGACCATGGCAAGGTCCTGGAATGTATTTGAATCCGCTGCAGTGTTTGTATATATGGTGATAAGTTTGTGGTAACCACGATTGGATCGAGACGGGGTGTTACAAAAAGTGGTATCAGAGCGTAGTTACGCTCTGAAGACAAGAATTACCGAACTTAGGAGAATACAGAGGTTGAATTTGAGTTATGGGTTAAGGGTTGAGAAATAGAGTAGGAGGTGCGTTAGTTAGGACTCCCTGGTGTTTACCGGATATCCATAGTACCTAGACCCGCCCTCCACATCCCTTGCTTGAATTATGGGGAACAAATGCCAGAGAGAAGAAGCCTTCTCTTACTCGGGGAAACCCGATCTTGTAGTTAGTTAACAGTAAGCAATACGAGAAACATCTTGTTGAACAACAGTTTATGAGAACTTGAACGTTTTAACTGGGGCGCAACGGTGAAACAGGCGCTACCAAGATAATTCTACCAATAAGGGAACGGTAATTACCGGCAACATGGGTCAACATGCTACGCAGTCGAGTTACACCGCAATACCAATGATAAGAAAAGCACTAAGAGTTCAATGGATAAGAAAAGATAAGCGCGACATGAGTACCGGACAGTGGTCCGAGTGAGCATAGCTGTGGGATAATACATCACATGAGAGTTAAGATTACTGGAAAGACCAGTTAGAAACGGGAACATCAAACACCACACAATGAGAAAGGTTACAAACCTGGCCGACATAGCACTGGCGTCAATGAAGACATGTACAAACTGTATACTAGAATAGGACTACGATGTAGTGCCTTAAGGAGAATCATTACTTAGTAACCACGACAAATGTGTGGAAATGGGAGCAAGGATTAAGGCATAAGTAGATAAGGAGGGGTTCCCTCAGAAAGAGGAACGCCCTGATAAGTGACAACACTGTCAAAACAATAAAAGGAAATGGCTAAATGGCTAGTTAACCAAATAAGAGAACATCGAAGGAGTCCCGATGACTGCCATAGGTATAAAAAGAAATTAAGTGGAAGTACCACTACCAACGCGCACAGTACCGGTAGCCCATCTTGCATGGCGCACTTGCCATAGCAAGTGCTACCACGGTTAAGCTACACGGAAAGCCATCATGCCAAAATAGTAGAACGCTACAGTTATAGTACATTTTAATATCGGACTATAAATCCATAAGAACAGGAAAATGAGACCTTGGAAAGGCCGGACGGCCTGACCATGATAAGATGAGTCGATACACCAGTCAGCAGGGAGGGAGCTGAACTTGGACAGAATACTAAACGATATAAATATTAGCAACGGTACAACCTACTACAACCACAACTGACAGTATGGTAAGAACACCAATCCCAAACCCCGAGAGGAAACATAAGAGATCGCTCAGTAATGCGAGCAAAACACTACGTAAGTGATAACGTACAAGGAATGCATTACAGAATACAATGTAGACCGTCGACATAAAAACTTTCAACAAGAATGGGATAAGACTCCCAGATTGATCACTAAGAATACCAGTAATAAGTATTCTACAATGAAGATGTTGGAAAACCTAGAAAACAAGGATAAAAGAAATGAACGTAAGCTATAACCTACTAAGGATTAAAGACGTACAACCCTGGAAAAGGAAAGCTCAGGGACTACCCCCACAGAGCGGGCATAGTCGAGCCGAACAAACTGATGAATGACAGTTAATACTGTTTATCTAACTCATTAACACCCAAGTATGATTGATCATCAACGGGTGGCGTAGTCAACGGAAGTTGAACGAGGCGTTGAGATGGAAGTATAAGATGACAGAATGATATCCAACTTGGACACCATAAGGCAAACGCCTAATACGAACTTGTTCGTAATGTGTTTTTTAAAAAAACGCACAAGTCTATGAAGATGACATAATTGTCACAAACACTAAGTAAACTCAGATCACCTGAATAAACTTCCATAGCAGGAAGCAGGATGCAGCAACTTACCATGATACCCAGTACTACATTTAAAATGTAACCTAATGTTGGATAGTGTTCAAAGAACCAGAGACTTATGAGGATAACCTACAGATGAGTAAGAATACAAGGAGAGAACCGAGCACCGGCTCTCACCCAATGACATTAAGCACTAAGAACCTACGAGCCAAAGATGTTAACTACATCAGAGCCCGAGGCGCGGTAAGTTGTGAGAGACCTTATTTAAGCCATGAAGGAACTACAATGTGTAGATGTGAACGTTTACCAACCCGTAGTAATTGTGGAAAATATTGCCACGAAAGGGCACCAATGAGAACAATGAGATAGTACATTGGCAGGGGCGGAGAACGAACCATGCCTTTTAGGGTGGGGATACCTCTCCTTGTTGTGAGGCCATGAGTGGGAATAAACCCCTCAAAAAGGGCTTTCGCTTATTAGAGATATAATACGCTTTTGTTAGAAAATGGAAACCGTAAACTTGAGATTACCTTACAACATACCAGATACACTTGAGTAATAAGGAAGGCTGCAGAGATAGACCTCATATCCAACACCCGGGATTTAAGAATCAGTAATCGCCAGAGATAAACATTATGAGTGCACAACATGGCACGTCAGGTGACCAACGCTCAAAAGAGCTTGTGATTCAACGGATGACTTCTTTAGTAACCGGTTAAATTACATGGTAAATAACATCATAAAGGATGAAAGAATGTGAGAGAAATTAGCCTACTTATGAACCTGAGATTGAAGCAGAACACCTTCGTATTAAGAGATAACCATTTTACAGCACGGTATGACAACCGCCAAACACCAAAATTAGAGAACTCCCAGTGTGTTTACACCAAGAAGGGATTGAATACAAGATAAGATGTTAGAATAAATGAGTAAGTAGTTGCGCCATCAATGGGCAACATGGTAAAGGCCAACTACCACGGTAGTAGTGGTCGTGAGTACAATATTTATATAAGGGATTAAGTCATGGTGCGCAGTAAGAAGCGACCATTATGTATGAGCCGTCAAATATTGACACTTAGGCAATTAGATTCATGAGCTAAGACCAATATAAGTAAGGGAATAATTGGTAGACGAACTGTGCATTGATGCCAGTAGTCTGGACCTGGTTAGGTAAGATTTCACAGGAAGCACACTAACCATTCCTTAAGGAACTGGAAGTGCATTCCTAGTAGACTAAATATGAGAAACAAGATAAGAGGCTCTATGGAAGAGACCTCAGTCACTAAGAGACCGAATCAGTACGGGATACAGAAAGAACTAGAGCATACAATACCTAAGAACATAGTAAATGGATTTTCCTTGATTAAGTTCAAGAAGAACAATAAGTGTTATTATGGACGACGATGAAAGAGGAGATCGACAACAGAATACTTCATAGTTAGCAATGGCTAAACGTGTGACGGACATTACGAGTTTACTAAAACGATATGTGGGACGACTGCACCCCACAGGGGCTTGCAGGCCTGACACGCTCATTTATGAGTTAGTCGGGTAAGTAGTAATGTACCAGTAAGGTACCCCATGCATGTGGACAAGTGGTGTAAGCAACACGGGAAGTAGTCGACTCCGTACCACGGTCAACGACGCAAGATCAGACAAGAGCAACTACTACACAAACAGTCGAAGAGAAGAATTTGGTTGAACCAACAACACAAATGAATCAGAGAACAAATAATTAAGGACTATGAAGTGCGAAGAGCACGGATTGTTAAGTACAAACATTGGACATGTCTTAAGATGTATGAGATTAAACTGTAAAGCGCAATAAGCACTAAATAGTATTTTCAGATTAAGAATCACCCTCAGACCAAAGGTCAGATGGAAAGAACGATTTAGACACTTAAGAGAACACTAAGAATATGAATGTTAGATCTTCAGGGAGAATGGAAAGGCGAGTTACAACTCATTAAGGCCGTGTATATATAAAGATAACACGTGTCCATAGAGGGACCTTTATCAGAGTCGCCCAGCGGAAGCTAGCCGATCAGTACCTTAGAGGGTTGGACATACCTGATGAACCGGAAAAAGGAATGATGTACCACATCTTCCAGTGGAATAAATATAAGATTTAGCAACTGAATGCTTTAGTATTTTTGAGATTAGACCAGACTAAGTTAAGAATATGGTATAAGTACCGTTAAGAATCCTCAACACAGAGACTAAGTCATTTCCGATCGAATTATAAGTGAGATAGATGACACGGAAGCTAGAATGCTTGGTGAGAATTAGACATCTTGAACCTTTGATTACGTGGGTGTAATCCATTTAAGGGGGGTAGAGCGAAAACCGCTTAGCGTATGTTTATGTACTGAGTACGTAAACTACGATGTGCATAGCACAAAAGAATTGGAGAAATATTATTTTACATAAACATTTTGAGATAAATCATGGTTATTGCACATAGAAGATGTGAATACCATACATATTAAGTACCTACCTTGTTAACTCCGGTGTGAGTACAAGTTAAGAGAATTGGTGAAGAGGATTAAAGAGGCTTAAGGAATATGGAATATATAAGATATGGGTCGGTATGAAACTACATGTGGGATAAGAATAAGATAACACTATGAGATATTATTTGATATGAGTATGAGGAATAAGATAGTAATGCTATGAGATATAAGAGAGGTGAGAATTGGTATGAGACTGATATAGAACTTAGTAAGAATGAGAGCCTTTAGGTAATTATCAAGAGACGAACAGGGATGACCGATGGACTAAGTCCACACCTTGGAGATGTATTGATTATGATTAGAGGAACTAAAAGATAGAAAATTGGAAATGAGTGAATTATTTGATGTTTGAAAATGACGTGGGAGGTGGAACTTGATTTTCTAGGGATCAAGGGAAACCGAACACAAATTAGGGTGGAAGGATAGTTCTACACTGATGCTGATCACATCAGGGTTGGATGATTCCTGAAACTCCCTACCAGTGGTCACAATTAAATCACGCTATGGATAGAGGCTTTAGGATAAAACGAAATTGGAGTTGATTGTATTTTCAAATAGAAGGAATTATCCCTCACTTGACCTCGCAAAAAGGATTTCCTTTTTACTGAGTCTCGGCCATAAAGTCGAGGACGCACAAGCCTTTGTCTTCGGACAGGTGACATGGGGAGAATAGAGTTGTTTTGTATTCTAGCCCATGGTGACGAGGAAGAATGAGCCATTGTCTACGGACCGGTGACATGGGAGAATACGATGAAAAAATTATGTGATTGTTTTAATCATCAAAAGGAACAAAGGGAATTTTGAGTGTTATACAAGCTTAAGCATGATGTGTAATATATGAGTATAAGCATATGATGAATCTAATGAGTCAATAAGATTAAGTACACATAAGTGTGATCTATATGATCTATGGAATGAGGTAAGACATGTATTCTAATAAGATAAGATGCATGAGAACTTTGGGGACAAAGTTCTTTTAAGGGGGGTAGACTGAAATACACCAAACCTAAGTATGCTAATTAAACATCAAATTATGATGTAGTAAGGCTAAAATATGCCTTAGAAAGATTGGTAGACAATTTAAACCAAGGAAAACACAAGAAAATGCCTTAAGGGCAATTAAGGCAAAAATGTGCTCTAAGCTTGGAGTGACTTTGATTAGCACCCAAATACCATTATATGACTTTAGTAACATGCTAATGGACATGTTAAATCAATTACCAAAGAAAAACAAGCTCAAAAACAAGCTTAAACACAAAATGTGCTTTAAAACTCCTTAAAGCACCTTTTTGAGAAATTGTCTTAGAAAGGGTTTTGAGTGTCTAAATGCCTATGATTATATCTTAATCAACATGTGTGCTAATTATTATCACATTAGGAAGTCTAAACCAATTGGAAACCAAAAATTTCACAAATATGTGCACTAATTTGTGGAATAGTGCCAAATAGTGACTAGTTTAAGTTTTAGTCAACATAAGTCAATTAGGTTGGTCAACCAAGACCATAAATATCTTGATTATAAGGGGGGTGGCCGGTTTTAAGGTGGGGAGTCACCACATGACTAAGCAACTAAAGGAAAAGAAGAGTAAAAGAGAGAATAGTACTATTTGCTTTTTAAAAAGAAAATCTTACCTTTAAGCCTACCCTTATCTCTCCTCTTCATTCCTTTCTTTCTTCCATGGTTTTCTTCTTCTTCTTCTATGTTCCAAGCCGTCTAAGCAGCACCCATGGCACCACCACCTTCATTTGTACATAACTTGCTCATTTTAGCTCCAAATCAAAAACTAAACACATATATCTCTTAGTTAGCTCAAGCTCTAGCTTTCTATCTTTACAAAATTGGAAAAGCTTCATTTTGGAGCCATGGGAAATCACCATTAAAGGGGGGAAAATAAGATTGGGGTGCATTAGCTTCTCCATTCTCTTAAGGAAAAGAATATGTAAGAAAAATTAGGTTTCCATCATTTCTCCACATTACCGAAAATTACTACTCATGGGGCTTCATTTTTATGCCTTTTTCTAGCTTGTTTCATATTCTCCAAGGGCTAGAGAGGTCCTTCATGATTCATATCCAAGCCTATCTTAAGACTCCAAGGTAAAAACATTCATTTAAATACCTTAGAACACATTTTTAACCTAGGGTTTACTCTTAAGGTTAGTGTGTTATTTAGCACTCATGAGAGTCAATGTATATTGATTAGAACATTGGCAAGGGAAATTAAGATGGTGGCCGAGATTCCCAAGGGAAGAAGCCTAAGGAGAAAGTTAAGAGAAACTTGAGAAAAACAAGGTAAATTGCTTACCTAATGGTGGTTTAAGTTTTAAGGAATGAGTTTTAGATAAGCACTAATGTAGCTTAAAGCTTACATTAAGTAATGAGTTATATAACCTTGGAAAAAGGAATTTAAACAAGCTTGTGAACTTGTGACTAAGGAGCCAATGAGAATGAGTTAGTAAGATAAGTTTAAGATGGATTTTAAGAGCATTATAACTACTATGAGATTGATGGGTGTATTTGCAGGTTGAAAGCTATTAATGTGGGAAATTCAGTGTTTAAGTTTAAGTCATTTAAGGGCCTAAGAGCCATGTCATTTAAGAGCCTTAGTGCTATGCAATTTAAGATTATTGCACTATATTGAGTTTGTTGTGAATGAGTTGATATGGGGGTGAGAAAATATGATGAGAAGAACTTGATGTGTGTGAGATGGTTGAATGAGGAAAACAATGCATTTGGGCATGATAATATACTAGAGGAGCTATGGCAAAAATTGAGTAGAAAACCAAGTGTTTAGTGTGGTGGTTGTGAGTTATTATGGCCTAGGATTTACTAGGAGTCATTAAAGGAAATTTGAGTGGTAATGAGTTAACAAAGGTATTCTTGAGGATTTGAATGACCTAGGGTTGTCTAGGATGAATTAGAGGATTGGTGGGTGTATTAAACACACCAAAATCATGTTAAGAGGAATATTAAGACTTGAGCAAAAATCTGGATGAAAATGTGTATTATGCTTTAAGGTGATTTAGGTATGAACTGAGAATATAACAATGAGAGATCTTGATAGCTTGTATAAGTAGTGAAGATGCTAGTGATGGATTAATAAGGTTCTAGTTTTAATGGTAATGAGTGGACAAGGGTGATGGAAGAGAAAATTGTAAGAGAATGTTTAAATTGTCAAGGAAGAAGACTAGCTAGGAATGTATAAGGGTGTTTAACTATGAGCATGGTGAGTAAATTGAGTAAAGGAGATGGAAATGTCTAAGGAGGGTGTAGCATGGTCAAGGTAAATGAAGAACAATGTTAAGGTGTTAAGAGGATGAAAAGAAATGTATAGATATGTTCACGAGTTTAGGAGTGATGAGTAACAAATGGAAATGAGAGGAATTTGTGCATGGAGATGCAAGATAACCTTGGAAAGCTTAGTGAAGGAAAGATGGACGATTAATGATGTTTGAGGAGTAGTTATATTGGTTGAAAGGAAACACTAAGGTTAGTGGAGTTTAAGACAAATTTACATATTTGAAATGTAAGGAATTAAGTTATAAGTGTTAAGAGTTTTTGTAAGAAATGGGTGAAAGATCAAGAAATTATTATGAGTTTGATGGATGAATTGTGAGGGTTTTAAGGTGCTAAAATGATGTTAAAACATGCTAGAGTACTTGTGGAGAGGTTAGGAAAAGATTGGATAAGAATTGAGGTTGAACAGGAATCAAAAACTACAATTCTGGACACATATTGTGTTGGTCCGGGTTTGTAAACAAGTACACAAACCCGGACCACACTAAAAACACATGGCAGAGAGAGAGTTATGTCCGTGGATGGTCTGGGTTTATAACCCAGTACACATACCCGGACCAAGTGAGAAACATGGCAGAAACTTTAGCCGAGAGTTGGTCCGGGTTTACAACCTAGGACACAAACCCGGACCACTCTAAAAAGACTCCAGAAAGTTTAAAAATGGGGTTTTAAGGTTGGGACTTGTTTGATAATGATATTATAAGATTGTTAAGACATAATTAATGACATAAAATGGTCATTAGGGGCATGAACAAGCTTAAGAAATAATGAGAAGTAAGTGGCTGTTGAGGTTAAGTTTAAACTACAATGACTTAGTGGTATTAAGTTGGAAATCTTTAGTGATTAAGTAAGCTAGGTTAATTAAAAGTAATTAACCACCCAATTTGATGAATGTTTTAGGGTTTGAGAATTTGGACTCCGGAGGTGAGTAAGCAACCGAACGACCAACGGTGAACGATACAGTCTTCTTGTGACCTGCTTGCTAACGAGGTGTCCCTCGGCTTGTGTGCTATTTGTTTATGTGTGTCTACTAATCATGATAAAGCATGCAACCGGAATATTATGTTTATTGTATTGTTGTGTGATGTTTGAAAACTAACACAACTTACCGTGAGAACCTACTAACTAACGTTTAGTAAGGAATCGAGTGAGACTAAGGAACACTCCCTGATATTAGTTTGTTAAAAACCAAAAGAGGTTTAACCAACAAACATTGTCTTGAGACTTCTACTAACTGGTACTTGGGGGGGAGTGAGGAACCCGGGACTGACTCCGGTCATGCATGCTAAGGAAAAAGGGGTCAGAATCTAAAGCAGATCCGACTTCCGCTTAAGGACTTGTCTTCGGACTTGTTGCCTAGGGTCAGTTGCCGGCTCAGCTACATTGGACATCCAGTCCAAGGTAGGAGGCATTAAGATGGTGTGGTGGTAGGATCACTAAATCCTAAATTATAAGATAAGTTGTTTATTCAACCAATGGAGTTAATAGCTCATTGGCTAGGGTTGCTTTTGACCCGACAAAAATAAACATTGAGATAAGATACAATCATTTCTATTTAAAGAGTGGTTTGTATTCTAAGATTAAGATAAGGTTTGAGATAAGTTGCAACCATTTCTATTGAAGGATGGTTTGTATCCTAAGACTGAGATAAGCTACATCCATTTCAATTTAAAGAATGGTTTGATTTCTAAGGCTAAGATAAGGACTAAGATTGAGGTAAGATAAGGTTGGACTGAGATTAAGAGGAAACATAACCTAAGGAGTTAAATAATTAACTCACTAATTTAAGGGAACGCATTTAAGTCGTTCATTGTGTTTGAACTTTGATTGTTCTATTTGGATTGTTGTTTATTGCACTTTCTATTATGTTGTGCATCTAATCAACCTCCATGCTATCGACAATTAGTCGTCGTAGCCACGTTAGCTTAGGGCCATGAGAGGATCGTACGAGCATTCTTCCTAACCCCCTTTGGGGCTGTTTTTACTACGCAGGTGAACGACAGAAGGCGTCCGTCATGAGAGTAAGATGGGGTAGACGTGTTAAGGGTTAAGCGTGGCCTACGAGTTGTGCATGTACACTCATATGGTATTGTGAGTAGTAAGTTGTATAGGATGTGAGGGGATTGTAAGAATGATGTATTTGGTTAAGACTTGTAAGCACTAATGTTCGGTATATTCTGTTAATCAGACCGTGGCAAGGTCCTGGAATGTATTTGAATCCGCTGTAGTGTTTGTATATATGGTGATAAGTTTGTGGTAACCACGATTGGATCGAGACGGGGTGTTACATATAACATCATAATTAAAATGATATAAGATAAGAAGAAAAGAATTATAAACATTAGATAAGGAAATTCTAATGTTATGTTGTACATGAAATAATAAGGAGTTATACACTTCAAAGTATTTTCAAATATGAATTATAGAACATTACACTTGGAAAAACTAACCTTAGGAAAATAAATACTAAGGTGAGATGTATAATATATGATTAAGATTATACATGCAATATAGTGATAAACTATATAATATACAAATGTGTATTAAATTACATGCGATAACAAACGTTTAAAGTTAAGTATATTATTATACACGACGTAACCACGCATGTAATATGACGTTTTTCCTAATCTAGAGTTAAACCGAAAACCCGACAAACGTTGTTAGTAAATAACGGGGAATGTACCGGGAGGGATTAGTGACGGTAGGGGGTACCGTAGAGTAATGTTGTTATACGGGATGCTAATCTGTAGCGTTATGTATTATTAGACTGTTAGAGACATCACGGGGGAGCTTCGAATCTAGTTGATTCATACTCCACGGTTTATAATCCCGGTGCACGGTATGTTATTATGTGGCTTGATTTGTCTCTAAGGATTTCCTCAGTTCAGACATTGTGTGAAAATCTGTGTTAAGATTGAATTTCTGCTTGTGTGAATTAATATGCTTGAGTTGTGATTAATGTCGCTTTATTATTAGGGAAAATTCACGAGATACCCCTGTTTTGTTTCGTAATTCACAATTACCCCTGTGATTTTAGTAATTCAACTTTAAACATGCTTAAATGTTGTCCAAATTGATGAAACTTTACATGGACGATGCTAAAGTGTTATATTTGGTCCAATATCAAATTTAAAGTTTTTTAAGCTCACATGTGACCTGTGGGACCCAATGAACAGTCACATATTCATTGGGTCCCACAGGTCACATGTGAGCTTAAAAGCTTCAAATTTGATATTGGACCAAAATATAACACTTTAGCATCGTCCATGTAAAGTTCATCAATTTTGGATAACATTTAAGCATGTTTAAAGTTGAATTATGAAAAACACAGGGGTATATTGTGAATTACGAAAGAAAAGGGGTATCTCGTGAATTTTCCCTTATTATTATTACGGTTGTACGTTAACAGTACTGTTCGTATATATGAACATATTATAAAACGAACTAGCGGCAATGATGCTATCTATATGTGTAATATAAGGAACGTAAGTAAAAACGTTGTAGCACTAGGATAATAAGATATATATATATATACACACTCATATACGGAGCATTGGCCTTTCTAACGCTGCTCTCGTATCTAACACTGGATCTCGAGTCGACATACTCAGGATTGGACTAACGACCTTAGTCTGCTGTGTTAGGAAAAAGGTAATACGATGCGATGGTATAGATAAGTTAATCAAGAGGATGTGGCTCTTGGTGAGAATTGTGATCAATTAACGATACCAGGATGTCGTGTGGGCATCCGTAAGTATCAAGATAAATTTCCAACGGCTACAGATGGTTCGTCGGTCAGAGACTCTACCGCTGGAGTGGCTACTGCCGTGGGTGACCCGCCATATGAGATGGGTAACTTAGAGACGCGTCGTTTTAACGAGACGTCGTCATTAGGTGTGACTAGACAATTACGAACAACTATATTAGCTCGTACATTAGGCGAACATTATTTGGGCTTGTATGCCAAGACGGGGAATCTATACTAGTTTATAATCCTCGTTGTTTCGCCTTATTGTTCATTGGTTGTGCCATGTTGCTTATGTGATGTATGTTTGTGGATGGTTGAATGAGTCGTTGTACTCATATATATGTTGTGAGTTGGTTTAATTGGGTCAATGTACTCATATCTATGTTGTGAATTGGTTGAGTCGAGTTGTACTGGTGTGTGGATTATTGTGGATTGATTGGTTGAGCAGAGTCGCTGTACTGGAATATGAATTATAAAGTGTTTGGTTGAGTGGAGTGTTCGTACTCATATATGTGTTGTAACGCTTTCAGTTGGTTTATTGCGATGTGATGTGTGAAGTCGGGGGCTTGTTTGCTATAGAGTTTACTACAATATATTTGTTGATTTACAGTTTTTATATTAAACTACTTGCATGAAAATGAATTGCATGCTCTCGACCAATTAACTGAGGGTCTAAGGGGGGCAGACAGTATGTAGTAACATACTCAGCAGGGGCTGATTCTATACCACAAACAAATATTTTGCAGGTATGAGCTTCCTGTGTCGATAGAGAGCGGGACGCGCTAGGTAAAGTAGTAACCGTTGTTAGGTTTGTACTGTCGTATTTCGATACGAACATAGAAACAGTATAGGACTGGGATACTTAGAATGCTCACTAGGTTTGTATATGTTGGAACAGAAGGTTAAATCTATCTCTTGTTGTCACTATAGGAAATTGTTTGGTATTGTGAATATATCAGTAAACACGTTATTACTCGTATGAGCGAGTGAGAACGGTGACACCAGTTGTAACACCCATACTCTAATCGCTCCTAATCATCTTACTTAACAATATAATCGCAGCGGTAATCTCAACAATTGAACTACTGGTGTCACCGTTCTTACTCGCCCATACGAGTAATAACGTGCTTCCTGATATACTCTTAAATACGAGACAATTTCTCGCAGTGACAACAAGAGATAGATCTAACCTTCCAAAACTAATATAAAATACATTACAGTGAGCATTCTAAGTATTCCAATCCTATACATGTTTTCTAAGTTTGTATCAAAATGCAACGTGCATATTAAAACAACTGTAATTAAACTACCCAGCGCGTCCCTCTCTTTGCCGACACCGGAAGTGCATACCTGCAAAAATGGTTGTTTGTGATATGGAATCAGCCCCTGCTGAGTATGTTACTACATGACTGCCATGCCCCCTCGGACCCTCAGTTATTTGGTCGAGAGCATGCAATTCATTTCATGCAAGTAGTTTAATGTTTAAAACTGTAAAGCAACAATATATATTGTAGTAAACTCAAATAACCAACAAGCCCCCGGCTTCACACATCGCATCGTAATATAACCACTGAAAGCGTTACAACGCTTATATGAGTACAGAGACTCCATTCCAACAACACTTAATAGTTCATAATTGAGTTCGGCGACTCACCGACCAAACATCCACCATAATCCACACATGAGTACTGCGACTCGACACAACTGTTCACAACACACAATATGAGCACCAATGGCTCGTTCAAACATAATCCACCAACATACCACACATAACCACAAAGCACAACCAATGAACAAAAAGGCGAAACAACGAGAATTATAGACGAGTATAAACTCCCGTCTTTGGCATGAAAGCCCAAATAATGTTCGCCTAATGTACGAGTTAGCATAGTCGTTCGTAATTGTTCAGTCATGTCTAATGACAACGTCTCGTTAGAACGACGTGTCTCTAAGTTACCCATCTCTTATGGCGGGTCACCCACGGCAGTAGCCACTCCAGCGGTAGAGTCTCCGACGTACGAACGTTCTGTAGTTCGTTGGAAATTTATCCTGATACTTACGGTTGCCACACGGTATCCTAGTATCGTTAATGGATCACAGTTCACAGCAAGAGCCACATCCTCTTGATAAACTTATCTACACCATCGCATCGTTTTATTATTTTTCCTAACACAACAGACTGAGGTCGTTAGCCCAATCCTGAGTATGTCGACTCGGGATCCAGTGTTAGATACGAGAGCGGCGTTAAAGAGGCCAATGCTCCGTATATAAGTCTCAGGTAATATATATATCTTATTATCCTGATGCTACAACGTTTACTTACGTGCCTTATATTACACATATAAGATAGCATCATTGCCGCTAGTTCGTTTTATAATATGTTCATATATACAAACGGTACTGTTATCGTGCAACAGTAATATTAAAGCAGCATTAATACACAACTCAAGCATATTAATTCACACAAGCAGACATTCAATCTTATCACATATTTTCACACAATGTCTGAACTGAGGAAATCCTCAGAGACAATCAAGCCACACAAATAACATACCGTTCACCCTGAAAGTATTACGGTGGAGTATGATTCAGCTAGATCCGATGCTCCTCGTGTTGTCTCTAACAATCTATCAATATGCATCACACTATGCATCAGCATCTCATACTAACAACACACTATGGTACCCCGTACCATTACTAATCCATCCCGTTTATTCCCCGTTACTAACTGATAACGTTTGTCAGGTTTTCGGTTTAACTCGGGATTTGGAACGACGTCATATTTCATGCGTGGTTACGTCGAGTATATTAATATACTTAACTTTAAACGTTTGTTACCACATGTAATTTAATACACATTTGTATATTATATAGCTTGTCACTATATTGCATGTATAATCTTAATCATTTATTATACATCTCACCTTAGTATTTATTTTCCTAAGGTTTGTTTTTCCACCATCCATTTTAATACATGGTTTCTAACCATAATATATATTCATCCTTATATACATTTTTCTTGTATATGTATATATTTACCACATAGGTAAGTCCCATGAGTTATAAACTCTTATATTATATGTTACATTTTATCATCTTTTATTAGATGATCATTCCCTTTAGTTGTACTATGTTATACAACTTATATTAAGATTATTATCCTAATAATGTAACATTTTATGTTGAAGCTTTACAACTCCCAAGGTTTAATTGACAAATTCCGTAGTTTATAAATCCTATCTTTTTATAGTTTGTCACATTACTTAATATGAATATCCTTACTTTTATTAATTCCATCTAAACCATATAATTGTTATAACATTTATAACATTATAGACCTTAGTCTAAAATTCATTTTCCAACCTTTAATATTTCGGTACAGCCCTTGAATTTATTTAAATTCCATTTTGACCACATAACATAATGTAATGTTATACCATATACTAATATCATATATTATGATATTTTTATTCCCTTTAATTATAACCTATAGTTTTTATACAAAACTATTATATATTGCCGCATAGGCACATATATTAAACCTTATTCTTTTCCATAAACCATAGTTTCCTTTATTTACAAAATCACCCCATTATTTTATACCATGTTATATATACCATTTAATATAACATTTCTAACTTATAAAAAGGGTATAACCTATGGTTATATTTATAAAATTCCGAACAGACCCATTTGTTCTATATTTAGCCCAATTTATAACATATAGTTTAATAACTCATAAAGCTATATATTATACATATATCTTAATAAATACTCTTATATAATTCTAAAAATCACCAAATTCACCAAAGGGTTATAATTACCTTATTAACCCATATACTTTCGGTATTTACTATACCACCACATATATTTCTCCAAAGTGTCATAAGGACATAATAACTATATATTATACATATATAGTTATTTTAATTCCAAAAATCAACCCAATAAATTCCTAAAATTCCTAATAGCCCATGGGTGTTATAATACCATCATACACCCTTTATTTTCGGTAATAACATATATACCACATATGTTATAAAGTTGTTACAATTAAATACATAACTTATTATAAAACCTTAAATAAGTTATCTAACTTATTTAATTTGGTCAAAACCTACCATATGGTCAAGGTTGACCACCTTAATATTTCCTTGACCATTAATTTCTATATATTACGGTTTACACCCATAACTTTCATAAATTACCATTTAACCCCAAAACTTTATATAATCTTATAATTTTTATATAAACTCCTTTTAAACCTCCAATTTCCGGCTATATCCTTTTATAGCCCCCAAATTTTAATTTAATTACACTTAACCCCAATAATATGCGGTAATGCATATTAGCACCTAAATTAATTAAAAGCTTATAAATGCATAAATAAAATGGCCTAAAGTACATGGCCTTATTACAAACATTGGCTTATAAAATAAATTACACATAAATGCCCAAAAATGCTGTAGACTCTCGGCCCTACCATATATTTTCATTAATTACCAATTTTCCACATATGTCTTAAATTTGACAATTATGCTAATTAATTAGTTATAAAATTTATTAAACCATTCCTTAATCACCTAAGGTCAAAATAAGACCTTATTAAACTTGTTCACTCACGACATTTATGTATACATAGGTATAAACACATATTAATATACCAAGTGTAAGTTTAAGTGATTTATACCTTTTCTTGCCTAGATATGGCCTTGTTTGGCCACGGCCTGCTTAGGATAAAGTTTCCACAGCATCATTTACATGTTTTTACACAGCAATTAATGCATGGTTAGTCTCCAAGCAAGATCTAACCATAAGAAGTGTTTAATATAATTTCAAGGTATGATTTACCTTGGAATACCAAGGCAAGCAAGGATGCTCCATGGCCTGTTTTTACAGTGGCTAAAGAGTGTCAAAAGAGCTACTAAACCAAGCTTTAAACTGGTATAACTCAGATTAGAAGATAGCTAATCTTTACCTTGTTTAAAATGCCTAAAATGGTGTTTTTGGCTTGGATCTGGTTATACTTCGAAGCTCTTGATGTACCAACTGGATAAGTATGTTAAGATGAATATTATAAGCTTAGAAACAAAGTTTCACAGCCGAATTTTAAGGGAATCAAAAGATATGTGCTTAAAGCACATTTTTATACCTTAAGGACAAGATTAGCTTTCTCCACCTTCTTCCCTTGTTAATGCCGAGATACCCCTCCATTTAACCTCCATAACAACCTAAGAACATTGATGGAAGTGGTTGATGCTTTGCTCCATGGAAAGAGGAAGCAATTGTGAAGAAAATGAACATTTAAGAGCTTAATAAGCTTACCAATGGTGATTGCTGTTCTCTTCTGAGTTTGGCTGTGTTCTTACGTAAATGGAGAAGCAAAGAGAGGTTGAAGGAGCTGGGTGTCGGCTGGGATAGAAGGCAAGAGGAGAAATAAGTGAGTTTTGTCTTTTAATGACATTATTTGCTACTTTTGTAATAGTAAACTTGATGGCCCACCTAATTAGCTGCATAATTTATGGAAGATTGATAATTGAATGGTTATTACAGATGTATGAAATCGGCTGCCTTTGGTCAAGGCAATAGGTGAGCTTTGACCATGATTTAAGTTAAGTTAAGTAATTAGTTGTTATTTTTTGGGTACTATTCATACTAAATTGCCAATTTTTGATTTTTTTTTAAAATTTGATTTAGACTTTATAATATAGTCTATCATGTAACATTAATGTTATAAAGAACTTATTATAGTCTTAACAGTGACAAAAGTCATTATCTTAGAGCTCATAGACGAAAAACGTGCTTTAAGGAATTTTAGTGCACATTTTGAGTCGCAGGGTGTTTCTGAGCTCTGTTTCCTTGAGAACAGTTTTTGTGTGTTCCTTACATGATATTTGATCATGGTATCCAATTTTATATCATTTAGAGTTCATTAGACCTTTAAGGTAGTCTTAGAGCACATTTTTGCCCTACTTGACCTTGAAGCATGTAAATGCCTGTTCTTTGTGTTGGAGTGTTTTCCAACAATTGTAACATGTTTAGTAATGTGTTAATAAGCTTAGGAAAAAATCTTAGGTCCTAAGAAGTTCATTTGGGTATTTATTTACCCTAAACAGTCAAAGGGTGCAACACTTTGCTTTGTGTTGACCACTGTTGTTCTCAGTTGACTTTTAAGGCATGTTTAGGCCTTAATCAATGTGATTAAATATTTAATCCATATTTTATTAGTTTGGGGTATTTCAGTCTACCCCCCTTAAAGAGACTTCGTCCCGAAGTCCTTACCCATCTACATTTCACCTAAGGAATCAAGTTCCACTAAGTAATCACAGACAGATCAATAGGGAGTACATTCCACTATGTTCAGACCTAGTCTTTATGTATCACATTTGATACAGCATTCATCTCATTCCATATAGTCAATAATCATGACACATTCATTCATGAACAACACTAAACAAGGTGCAAACTCATAGTACACAGCACTAGACAAGGTGCAAAACTCATGGTACACAACACTAGACAAGGTGCAAAACTCATGGTACACAGCACTAGACAAGGTGCAAAACTCATGGTACACAGCACTAGACAAGGTGCAAAACTCATGGTACACAGCACTAGACAAGGTGCAAAACTCATGGTACACAGCACTAGACAAGGTGCAAAACTCATAAAGTACTCAAAGGTGTTTGCAAGGGATACTCCACGCATCCCTATCTACATGTTAGTATCTCGCAAGGATACCCACACATCATTCCACATGTATGTGTGCACATATTGAAATACCCAAACCTAAGTAGCTAAGTGAAACATCAAATTATGATGTAGTAAGGCTAGAATATGCCTTAGAAAGATGGGTAGACCATTTAACCAAGGAAAACACAAGAAAGTGCCTTAAGGGCAATCAGGGCAAAAACGTGCTCTAGCTTGGAGTGACTTTGATTAGCACCCAAATACCATTATAAGACTTTAGTAATATGCTAATGGACATTTTAAATCAATTAGCAAAGAAAACCAAACTTGAAAAACAAGTGAAAACACAAAATGTGCTTTAAGAAGTCTTAAAGCACATTTTTGAGAAATTGTCTTAGAATTGAGTTTTGAGTGGCTAAATGTCCATCATTACTCTTTAATCAACATGTGTACTAATTAGTATCACATTAGGAGGTCTAAATCAATGGGAAATCAAAAATTTCCCGATTATGTGCCTTGATTAGTGAATAGTAACTATTTAGTGACTAGTTTAAGTTTTAATCATATAAGTCAATTAATTGGTCAACAAAGACCATGTTGGCCTTATATTAAGAGGGTGGCCAGTTTTTATGTGGGGAGTCACCACATGAGTCATCAAATGAGAAAGGAAAAGAAGAGATAAGTAAAGAAGTTACTATTTGCTTTATTAAAGCAAAATACCTTATATTAGCCACCTTCTTCTTCTCTCTCTTCATTTCTCTCCTTCACCCACGGTTTCTTCTTCTTCTATCTGTTCCAAAACCGAGAGAGCTGCTCTTCCATGGTTCTCCATCTTCAATCACTTGCCAAATACAACTCCAAGCTCCAAATCAAAACAAATTGCATATTTGTCTTAGTTAGGTCAAGACCTATCTTCTATCTTTTCAAATCTTTCAAAGCTCCATTTTGGTGCATGAGAAAACTCCATTGATGGGGGAAAATCAAGTTGAAGAGCTCATTAGCTTCTCCATTCTTAAGGTAAAGAATATGTAAGAAAAATCAAGTTTCCACCATTTCTTCTACATGGCCGAAAATTTCTACTCATGGGGCCTGTTTTTATGCCTTGTTCTAGCTTGATTTATTCACCAAGGACTAGTGGATGTCCTATTTCATTCAATGCCAAAGTCTACATTGAGACTTCAAAGGTAATCATCCACTTTATGCCTTAGAACACATTTCTAACCTAGGTTTTTATTTCTTGAGGTTAGTGCATTGTTTAGTACTCATATGAGTCCTTGAATATTGATTAGAACATTGGCAAGGGGAATTTAAGTGGTGGCCGAGATCTATGCAAGAAGAAGGCCTAAGGAGGAGATTAAGATAAGCTTGAGAAAACAAGGTAAAATGCTTACCTAATGGTGGTTAAGATTAAGGAATGAGTTTTAGATAAATACCAATGTGGCTTAGAGCTTACATGTGTATTGGGTTATATAACTAAGGAAAAAGAACTTAAACAAGCTTATGAACTTGTGATTAAGGAGCTAATGAGAATGAGTTAGCAATATAAGTTTAAGGTGGATTTTAAGAGCATTATAAACTACTATGAGATTGATGAGTGTATTTGCAGGTTGAAAGCTTATATATGTGGGAAATTCAGTGTTTAAGTTTAAGTCATTTAAGGGCCTAAGAGCCATGTCATTTAAGAGCCTTAGTGCTATGCAATTAAGATTAATTGCAAATATTGAGTTTGTTGTGAATGAGTTTGGTTTGGTGATGATGAGATATGATGAGAAAGAACTTGAGGTATGTGAGATGGTTAAATGAGGAAAAATAATACGTTTGGGCATGCTATGATGCTAGAGGTGCTATGGCAAAATTTGAGTAGAAAATAAGTGTTTAGGCGATGGTGGTGAATTAATATGACCTAGGATTTACTAGGAGTCATTATGAGGAATTGAGTGGAGATTAGTTAACTAAGGAGTTCTTGAGGTTAGAATGACCTAGAGATGTCTAGGAGGAATTGGAGGAATGGGTGAGTGTTTTGAACACACCAAAATCATGAGATGAGGAATGTAAGAGTGTGCATAAGTGTAAGGAGAAGGTGTAATGCTTAAGGTGATTTAGATATGTTCTAAGGGAAATTAATGACTAAGGAAGTACTAGGAAGTCTTAGAGGTGTCTTGATGAAAAAGGGGTGAGATAAAGTGTTATAACGAGTTATAATGACTTGGGCATTACTTTTAAGGATTTAGGAATCAAGAGAATGTAATTGAGTAATTAGGACTTAGGTAAATGTTGGTAAACATCTAGGAAGGAAATAAGGAGTTGGTGGGTGGAAGCTTAAGCTTATGAAGGAACTTTAAGTAAATGCATAAAAGAGTTTTAGATGGTGTGAAAGATGCTTGGGAGAGGATGTTTATAGTGATGAGGGAAACATTTGGCATAGTGGTTACATTAAGTATGAACCACCACCTAGAAACCTAGAGGAAAACATTACAAGTGTAGCATTATTACAAAGGAAAATGCATAATGACTAAGGTGGATTTTGGTGAATGGTTTAATGTGTTTGGTGGAGGTTATAAGGTGGATTTAAGGTGCCAAGATGGTGTTGGACCTATTAGGACACTTGTGGAAAAGTTTGGAATTGAAAGAGGCAATTTAGAGGAAAGGTCTGTAGAGGACCGACCCAGGGTCCGACCAGTGTTGGGTCGGTCGGGCCAAGTTAAGCCAGCCGGAATGCCTCTGGACTGGACCGACCCAGAGGGTTTGGGTCGGTCGGCTTAGCTTGGGTCGGTCGGGCAAGGTTTAAGTAGGAAAATGGGTTCTGTAAGGGACCGACCCAGAGGGTTGGGTCGGTCGGTCTAGCTCTGGGGTCGGTCGGATGGGTTTCAAGAGACGGAAGAGTTTCTGTAATGGACCGACCAGGGGTTGGGTCGGTCGGTGGGTCGGTCGACCCTTAACACTTAGAAAAAAAAAAGAAATTTGAATTCTAAGAATGGTGATATGTAATGAGGTATACCTTGGCGGTGGTAATGATAGGACCCTAAGAACTTAAGGAATTAAGCTAAGATTAAGTATAAGTTTTAATGTTAAAGTTAAGGTTGTAAGCTAAGTGGCAAAGACTTAAGAGGGTATTAAATGGGAACGTTAAGTAAGTTAAGTAGGTTAAGTAAGTTGAATTAAGCTAAGTGATTAATAACCTAAAACTGAATGAATGTTTTAGGACTTGAATTTGGACTCCGGAAGGAAGAGAGTAAGCAACCAAACGGCCAACGGTGAACGGTACAGTTCTCTTGGACCTGCTTGCTAACGAGGTGTCCCTCGGCTTGTGTGCTATTTGTTTGTGTGCTCACTAACAAGATAAAGCATGCAACCGGAACATATATATATTGTAATTGTTGTGTGTGTTGTAAAACTAACACACCTTACCGTGAGAACTTACTAACCAATGCTTAGTAAGGAATTGAGTGAGACTAAGGAACGCCCCCTAATGAGGGGACGATATGAACGAAAGAGGTTAACCAACAAACAGGGTCTTGAGATAACTACTAACTGGAACTTGAGTGAGGAAACCCGGGACCGATCTCCGGTCATGCATGCTAAGGAAAGGGGGGGGTCGTTATCTATAGTAGATCGACCTCCGATTAAGGACTTGTCTTCGGACTTGTTGCCTAGGGCCGGTTGCCGGCTCAGCTATGCGGGACTCCCGTCTAGAGTAGGTGGCATTAAGATGGTGCGGTGGGATCACTAAATCCCAGGTTCGAATTAGATACGCCAATCCCTTCCAGGAAAGGTTTGTATATAGAGATTAAGATAAGATTAAGGTAAGATTAAGTTAAGTTACAATCATTCCTTTCTAAAGGATGGTTTGTATTATTAAGATAAGATTAAGGTAAGATTAAGTTAAGTTACAATCATTCCTTTTTAAAGGATGATTGTATTATTAAGATTAAGACTAAGGTGAGGTTAAGATAGGTTGCAACATTCCTTTTTAAAGGATGGTTTGTAATATTAAGATTAAGATAAACTACATCCACTCCTGATGGAAGGATGGTTGTTTCTAAGATTAAGATAAGAATCAGATTGAGGTAGGGTAAGGATGGACTAAGATTAAGAGCGAACATTACTTAAGGAGTTAAATAACTAACTCTCTAATTAAGGGAACGCATTTAAGTCGTTCATTGTGTGTGAACTTTGATTGTTCATATCTGAGTTGTTGTTACTGCACTTTCTATATGTTGTGCACTAATCAACCTCCATGCTATCGACAATTAGTCGTCGTAGCCACGTTAGCTTGGGGGCCATGAGGGGATCGTACCAGCATTCGTGCTGACCCCCTTTGGGGGCTGTTTTTACTACACAGGTACATCAGGAAGCGGCGTCGCAAGAGTAAGAAGAGGACACAAGTGTTAGGGATTAAGTGTGACCTACGAGCTGTGCATGTACACTCGTATGGCAATTGAGTTAGTAAAATGATAGGTTGTGAGAGGATTGTAGAAGGTTATTAATGGTGGTTAAGGTTATTAGACTGTTCGGTATTTCTGTAGTCAGACCGTGCAAGGTCCTGGATTGTAAGAATTCCGCTGTGACATGTTATTAAATACTGTTAAGTTGCGAGACCACATTTGGATTGAGTTGGGGTGTTACAGTTACAACTACCTAAAGAGCAAATGGTGAATGACCAGTAAAGTGTTCTCAAGGAGACTAGTAAAAGAACATATGTGATGGTGTATGTATTGCAGGTCAAAGGCATTATTTATGTGGGAAATTCAGTGTTTATGGCTTATGCAATTTAAGGGCCTAAGAGCCATGTTATTTAAGGGCCTAAGTGCCAAGCAATTTAAGTTATGCACTAATTGTGATGTAGTGCTAAATGTGTGAAGTTTGTGAATAAAATGTGTTTGATGGATTTTAGGTGTTTTGAATGGAAAAGGTAAAAACCTAAGTGTTTGGATGTGAGTATATACAAGAGAAGCTATGGCCAAATTTGGGAAGATGTGTGAGAGGTTCTAAGTGTTTTAAATGGTCTTGGTGAACTAGGAAGTGTTAAAGGTGAATAAATGTTTACTTGAAAGAAAACATGTGTTAAGGTGATTTAGAGTGATGCAAGGATTTAGGTGTTATTGGAAGTTCTAGGAATTCAATGTGTGTTTTGAGATGTATTGAAAAGTCTTGAAGAAGTTTGTTTAAGGTTTGGGTGATGTTGATGAATAAGAATGATGTTTAAGTAAGGTTTTGAGAAAAGAATTCAAGGAGTTGTAAAAAGGAGATTTAGTTAGTAAGAAAGGAGTTGAGAGATGATGTTAAGGTGTAGAGGAAACACCTTGGTATAGTGGTGAATATTGGTGAACTACCACTTAGAAATCTTAAGGAGAAAACATCCTAAGTGCTAGGAATTTTGTAAGAAATTTGTGAATGATAAGATGGTTTTGGTGAGTGATTTAAAGAGTTTAGCACATGGCTAAAGGTGTGTTGATGTGCCAAATGATGTTAGGAAACATTATAAGGCTTTAGGAGAAGTTTGGTGAAATTGGTTAAGTGTTAAAGACTTGGAAATTGAATGTTTTGCCGTGTCCGAACTTTCGTCCGGACATGGAAGTTCGGACAGGCTCTGTTGGGTAAAGGTTTTTCTCATTCTCGAACTGTGTCCGAACTTGGGAAGTCCGGACACAAGTTCGGACGTGACTGTTTCTATCTGGGATTTACTCTCGAACTGTGTCCGAACTTGGGAAGTCCGGACACAAGTTCGGACATGTGTATGGTTTTCAGTATTGGGTCGCGGCTTGTGTCCGAACTTGGGAAGTCCAGACACAAGTTTGGACAAGGTGTTGTATGGACCAAAAACATTGTTTAAGGTATGGAAATGATGTGTAATGATGGGGATTGATGGTTATGATGTTTTGAGGTTGTTAAGGACTTGTTAGGTGAGTTTTAATGACAATTAAGTGGGTGAAAAGTTGTAATAAAATGTGAAAGTAAAACAAGTTAAAATGTAAAGTTATTTAACCAAGTTAATGGGGAAAAGTTACAAGCGTTAGACTTTAAACAAACATTGTTACCCCAATGATAATAAAACACATGTGATGTTAACAGTTGTTCGAGAATTGCTCGAGGAACATAAGTGGACGTGGTAAGTGGACTCCGGTGACAGGTATGGTTTTCTTGCAACCTGTGTCCTACCGGATTACACCGGCTTGTATGCCAATGTGTTTTTCTGTATGTTTGCCACATTATGAGATAAATCATGAAACGAGTTTACAGTCGTTATTGTTATTGTATGTTTTCGTGCCGATACCGGTAACCTCGAATGCGCTTGAAGGGCTAGTTAACCACTATTAGGTAAACGTAGGAGAACGGTATCCGGTAACAACGTTTCCGACTTAAGGAACGTTCTAACCACGGCTATGCGTGAGTTGGTTATGTGATGTTTGTGTGTGTTTGTATGTGAATGTATGACTCTCTCTTCCCTTGTGTATGTCTAACAAGACTTAACCCAATGTTTGTGATTGTTTAATAAAGTTCAAAGTTGAACTTCTAACAAGTGCTAACGGGGGAGTGAGGAGTCCGGTTGTTCCGGCCACGCTGTGAGTATGGGGGTCGTTGTCATAGCAGGTTCGATCCTCTCTGTATGTTATGGTTGTTTTCCAATCTGGTTCCCAACCTTCCCTTTAGCTTAACCAAGGCTATTACTGACTCACGTCGGGCCACAGGGGCATACTATTGTTATGTTTGTTTCGGTGTGCTTGGATCACTATATCCGAGACACCTTGTGTTAAGTTAACCGTTCATTAACGAGACGGTAACGAGTTATGTAACGAGCTTATCATGAGACTGGCAACATTCTCTAGGCTCACCAGTGTATTAGCAATGTTTGGGTCGGTACCTAAGAGGACCATTCCCGTATGTTATGTATCTTTGTTGTGATGCAATACCTATTGCGGTGTTATGTTGTGCACGTGGAAACGTGCAAAGTGTTGTTAAGTGTTGTTAGGTAGTGTATGTTATATGTTGTAAAATGTGGAGTATGTGGATCATGGAAATGAATCCCAGTTTGTGATAAGAGGCGTTTAGGATAACCCGATTTAAGGGTATGTGTCGTCTATTAGGGAAGTAGCTCCATTAGAGGAGGAACACTCTAGGGATGGTGAATACCATGAGTGACTTATTAAGTAAGGATATAGTATCCGTTTGTTGAGCCCGTTGAGGCGAATGTTATGTGATGTGTGTTCACTGTTATATGCATGATTTAAATATAATCAACCGCATGCTAAGACGATAAGTAGTTGTGCGTGGCCCGGTAGCATGTGGGCTGCGGGATTACCATACCAGCAAAGGTGCTGGCCCCTTGGGGGCCACCCTTTCTCTTCTTTTCCTATTTCAGGTACAAGGAGCTGGAAGTCGTTTGAGAGTAGGACGGGGTAGTCGTTGTACATGGGTATCGTTTATGTTGTGTATATACAGTAGGAGTAGTAAGACCGATATTGTTGTCGGCATCAGTTTGTAAATACTCGGTATAGTTGAAAGGTGTATGTTGTTGTTGTTGTTGTTAATGGAAAGGGATAATAATGTGTAGTTGCTCGGGAATTTAGCCCATCAGACCGGTACAATGTATGTGTATTAGCCTTGTTAACCACGTGGGTGGTTAACGGCGTGTAACACCAGCGAGTTGAGTTAATTGATGAGTTGTGTATTCCGCTGCAGATTGTTGTTATGTATTTGTTGTTGGATGGGGTGTTACAAAATTGTTGGTGTATGTAAGGCTGGTTTTACTTCAGATTATGTCATTAATAATGTCAATTTAGTTAATGGTTCAAAATTCAACTTGCTCAGTGTATCTCAAATTTGTGACAAAGGCAACTCAGTCCACTTCTATTCTACACATTGTAGCATAGTAAGCATGAGTAACAGAAAGGAGTTGTTTAGGGGTAAAAGAAGGTGTTATACCCAAAATTTTGACCCTCGGAAAAGGGCTCAAGCACACAAATGCAAAGACAAGGGCAAAATGGTCAAAATGTACCGAGGCGGGATTCTCCAAGGACATTCTCGGGATTTTCTATTTTCATATGAATTGTTCACCATCTCCAAAAACTTCTAAATACCATAGTCATTATGAAAGGTATTTCATGATTTTCAAATAATATTTATTTTAGAAATTTTGCTTTTAATTCATATTATAAGCTAATTTCTTTAATAATTCACACATGAAATTACCAAATAGAAATAAAAAGGTTTCCAATAAATAAAACGAAATTGTCACATGGTTAGCATGACTACATACTGTTATAAAACTGAAAATATTTTATTTGGAACCTTGGCTCAAAATTCAAAAGAGAAATCCAAACATTCTAGTAATTCTCTCTCTCCTTTGGAAAACATCCAAATAATGTCCAAATGTCATGAAATTTTAACACAAGATATAGGAATATTTTTAGAGACTAACCCCATTGGAATTTCGTAATTTAGACTTTCCAATCATAAGTTATGAATTATGGGATGTACAAGATTGTAAGATTTTTATCTAATCGGTTATTTATCGAAATAACCCAATTTTAACTCCCACGATTCTTAATAAGCTTATTTTATCTTTGGTTAAATTTTCAGAATTTTTATCAGCCCATAGCATATTTTAAAAAAATCATATTCTCTTAGAGCACAAAATCAGGGTATTAGATAAAAATTTTCTTCTATCAATTTGGCTATTCTATTTCTATAAAAAACCTTCCCAAAAATGACCTAGGGCAGAAATAACTTTCCAAAAGTCAGAAAACTTGGCCATCAACCTACTTCCCACGTTTTTACACTCCCGAGCCACAAATCTATATCGAAATCATCCCAAAACAGGTTGGAATTTGAATTATTTAACTTCGAAGAACCAAAATACCAAGAAGCACATTCTTTCTTCTCCCATTGAACTTCCAAGAACCAAAATACCAAAAATACAGAGCAAAAACATGGTTAACAACACAAGGAATAAGGGGTCAGAAGCTCGGGTCAAAGTCGAACCGGATTGGCCATCAATGAAGCTCTCGAAGATTCCCGCCATGAAGGAACAATCAAATCCCGAAGTCAAAACAGGTTGGAATTTGAATTATTTAACTCCTCTGATCATCATGCACATTCAGTATTAATCTCACAATAATTCGACCTTTTTTCAGCTTCCAAATTACCGTTTTTTTGCATTTCTGCCACTAACTTGTTCAATATGTTTCGTCCTTAATTCGACTTCAAAATGAACTCTTTCAACTGCTAACATGTTTATAAATCTTGTAGGCTACATGCCTATAAAATTTGAGCCAAAAAACACCACCGGGAACCGCCCAAATGCAACCATCTGAGGGCGGTCCGCACCTACGGACGCCATGTCCGAGGTCCCAAACGCCCTATTCGTAAGCCCGAACTCCCCCGGACGGTGGCGGGACAATTTTTTTTTCAAAATCTAGGGTTTTTCCAATTCATGTCTGGGCCCACGGACATCCAGTCTGTGGCCCCCGACTTTTTTAAAATTTGTTTTCTCATTATTTCGACTCTTCTATGTTAATAGGTTAACTAGGGTCCGTGGGTTTGGACATTAGGTTCGTGGCCACGGACGGAAACAAAATTTGACCTAATTCTACCTCTGAAACCTTAGTTTAGGAAATTTAAGATTTCACTTAGTTTTCTGTCAAAAAATGTTAAAAATAAAAGATAACAAAAGTTCGCGTACTTAGGTTAAAACGACTCGTAATAAGCCGTAATTAAACTAAGTAGAGGAAAAATGACTTCGAGGGGTAATGAAAGTAATTAAACCCTAAATAAGTCGAATACCAAGCCCCCAAACCCGAACTCTTCTTTCCTAGTTTACCCTAGGTCAAAATTAGGTGGTGACTCATAATAGGTTCCAATGAGCTAACTTAGAATTTAATAATTAATGTTTTATGACATAGTTATTAAGCTTAGGTTATAAATGGACCTAGAACCTGACCAAATCCTAATCAACTCAAATCAACATAAGATAGGGTTCAAAATGGAGGCTCACAGATGGAAAAATGTAAATGTAACTAGTCTAGAGGATATTGATAGTCTAAATCTTCCATGTTTGACTGCATCAATAGATGACTCCACACTATGGCACAAAAGACTAGGGCATGTTAGTATATCCTTGCCAAGAAAACTAGTCAAGAAACAGTTAGTAAGAGGTCTCGCTGAGAATAAGAAATCTGAGACCAATCTTTGTGATGCGTGTGTAAGAAGCAAGCAAACTGAGACTTCTTTCAAATCAAAGAACATGGTAAGTACATCCAAACCACTTGAACTACTTCATACGGATTTATGTGGACCAATGAGAATCAGAAGTTTTGGAGGAAATTGGTATGTGTTTGTGATTGTAGATGACTACACATGATTTGTATGGACAATCTTTATTGCTTAAAAAGATGGAGTCTTTGAGAACTTTCAAGCCTTTGCAGGAAAAATCCAAGTACAACTCAACCTTAAAATCAAGGTCCTTTGGTCTGATCATGGGGCAGAGTTTGAAAATCAACAATTCATGGAAATACATAAACAACATGGAATCAATCACTCATATTCAGCACCTAGAACACCTCAGCAAAATGGGGTAGTTGAGCATAAGAACAGAACATTACAAGAGGTAGCTAGAGCCATGGTTTTGGGGAGCAGTCTTCCTTAAGTCTTCTAGGTTGAAGCTGTAGCAACTGCTTGTTACATCACAGTTAGCAGAAATATATGTTACTATACTTCTACCTAGGCAGTGTACTTATCGTTTTACAGAATAGTGAATTAAGTGGGGGTTGTCGATCTCAGGGACCTCGTTTAATTAATTGACAATTTATTTACTAACTGAGAAACTAAACTAAGAAAACAGGAAACGTCATTTTTTCAGGTTTAACTTAATTTAATAAAAAGAATAACTCAATGAACTAAGATAAAATAATAAAATAGTAAAATCAATTAAACAAATAAATAAAGAGTAAAACTCTAAATAAAAGGAAGCACCCCGTATTGTTCTGCAAACTTTCAATTTTTAATCTATTAATAAACTCTTCCCTAATTCTACAATAAACTCAGAAACTATAATTAATTCATCAACGGCTAAGTCTAACGAATCCTAACTAGTTGCTAGAACTAGCAACAGACTAATGCTCTAATCTGGACACAACTAATCGCATAAAGAACAGTTTCTTTTTGAGACCGATTAACCTATAGGCGGGATCACACTTCTAGTCATTAATCAGGTTTAATTCCTATGTCTTGTTATCTGTCTCAGTTCTTGCGTGTTGATTAGAAAACTACAAAAATTGCTTTGATAATTAGCTAGAGAATTAAAGCGCATGAAGAATTGGAATTAAACTACTGCATTATTTAATTAGTAAAGAGATTACAAAATAAATATAAAGATCCAGTTTGCTACCCCAATCCGGGGAGCTAAACTAACTACGCTAACATGACTATAAAAATAACAAAAACAACAAAGGAATAACACATTAAACAGATCAGAGAAAAGGGAAGAATAAACTCTGTTAGAAGAAATCCGCTCCGCTTTCTGTCATCACATGTCTGCATTAATCCTCTACCAGAAGTGTGGGGTGTAACAATGGTGGACTTGTGTGGGTGTGCGCGTGCAGGATTTGGTGACGGATGAGCTATTTACGTCAGGGACGGACTCAATCCTCATCGTCAAATTAAGGATTCAAGATTCTTGTGTAAACAAACTCCTTTAAGTGAAGTTACGTAAACGACAAAAACGTACTATTAATACTATTCATTATGAATTGACTGTTGTTAAAGGTATACGTGTACTTGCAAGTTGGTTGAATCTTATTATAACTTAAAGGTGTTTTGCTTTCTTCTTCTTATTAATATATTCAATCAAAGGTGTTTTTCTGTTCGATAATCAATTAAAAATGCCAATTCTCGGCTGTAGCCGTTGCGATGCGCTTTGTGTTCTTTTTTTTAGCGCCCGGCGTTATATATATTTTTATCATAAAACCCTTAAATTATTGTAAACTTTTAATATATAGGTCTAAAATGAAAAAAATTATATCATTGTTCATATAAATTTAAGTTCTTCAAAACAAGACCAGTCATGGATATGTTTTGACAGCTTTTAAAAAACTATTTTACATGTATATGATGATACACTAAAATGATAATACGATTTATTAATTTTATATGATTCATTAAAATTGATATTATAATTCATTAAGTAATAAGTGATGAATTCGACATTTTTAACTTTTCTAGGTTGGGTTTTGGGGTGTTTTGGGGGGTAGGGTAATCTATTTGGAAATCGTTCTATACTTTATATTGTAGCAACTAACTCGACAGATTTTTAGGGTTTGTGGTAGCGAGTTTAGGGTCTGTAACCTTAAAATTCCTTCGACGTTTTTAGCTATCATAGGGTGGGTTTTTGGGGGGCAGGGTAAGCTATTGGAATTTGTTTCGTACTTTATTGTAGCAACTAACTCGACCCTAAACTCGTTACCACAAACCCTAAAAATGTCTTCGACGTTTTTTAGCTATCCTAGAGTGGGTTTTGGGGTGTTTTGGGGGTAGGTCTCTATTGGAAGTCGTTTCGTACTTTATACGTTTCCACGATCTATATATAAAGGTGTCCAAGTGTTTGTATAAATGTTTCCACCTTATAATCAAATGTTTCCACTTTTTTTATAACATTTCCACATATTCATATGGACGTTTCCGTGCCACGATTATACATAAACCTTTCGACGACATGATTACATACAAACATTTTCATAATTATATATGAATGTTTCCACGTCACAATTATATATAACGTTTCCATGATTTGTATAAAAAGGTGTCCACAAGTTCAGATAAAACGTTTCCACTTTATTTTTTATACGTTTCCACATGCTTATATGGACGTTTCCATGCCACGATTATACATAAACCTTTCGACGACATGATTACATATAAACATTTTCATAATTATATATGAATGTTTCCACGTCACAATTATATATAATGTTTCCACAATTCGAATATAAAGGTGTCCATAAGTTCAGATAAACGTTTCCACCTTTATTATAAAACATTTACACTTTATTTTATATATGTTTCCACATATTTATATGAGCGTTTCCACGCCACGATTATAGCTATCCTAGGGTGGGTTTTGGCGGGTAGGGTAATCTATTTGAAATTTGTTTCGTACTTTATATTGTAGCAACTAACTCGAAAGGTTTTTAGGGTTTGGTGTAGAAGGTTTAGGGTCATTAGACCCTAAACCCACCATTGCAAACCCTAAAAACGCCTTCGACGTTTTTATCTATCCTAGGGTGGGTTTTTGGGGTGTTTTGGGGGGTAGGGGTTTCTATTTGGAATTTGTTTCTTACTTTATATTGTAGCAACTAACTTGACAGGTTTTTAGGGTTTATGGTAGCGGTTTAGGACCCTAAACCTACCACTCTAAACCCTAAAATGCCTTCGACATTTTTTAGCTATCCTAGGGTGGGTTTTGGGGTGTTTGGGGGGGGGGGGTAGGGTAATCTATTAAGAATTTGTCTCGTACTTTTATTGTTGCAACTAACTCGACAGGTTTTAGGGTTTGTGGTAGCGGGTTTAGGGTCGTTAGACCCTAAACCCGCCACTGCAAACCCTAAAAATGCCTTAGATGTTTTTAGCTATCCTAGGGTGGGTTTTGGGGTGTTTTGGGGGGTAGGGTAGTCTATTTGGAAGTCGTTTCATACTTTATATTGTAGCAACTATGACCCTAAACCCGCTACCACAAACCCTAAAAATTCATTAGACGTTTTTAGCTACTGATGAGCACGTTTATTGAATATTATGGATACGTTGCTTACATACAATTGAAATATTTATCAACTATCATGTATACATTTTACTAATTAATGAAACATCTATAAATAATTATGTGTATATTTAAGGATGCATATTTAGCTACTAATGAGCACGTTTATAAATAGCCATGAATATATTTTTAAATCTTAATTGCAAACTTCAAGTAACTATATAATGGATATGATTGAACTTAGTGATTGAAACATTTATCAACTGTCATATATACATTATATACTATTGACAAAAACATATATAAATAATCATGTACTCATTTTAAACTACTGATAATGATGGATACGTTTATAAACATTCATGGTACTGTACATTTTTATACTTTTATCTAAATATATATGATTTTAACACTGTTTCTCCTTATTTTAAAAATTACAAAATTATTCTGATGTAAAGTCATCAATTAATTATAATACAAGGTTTTAATTCAAGTCATGATTTTTCAAGTTAAATATTTTTAAAGAATTATGTGGCACTTTTAATTAGAAATAATTATAAAATTTTAATTAAGTATTTTATATTAATTTAGCTTCTTCAAATTTTATTTTAATTATGGCATGTATATTTGGATGTGTATGCTCGTTTTTTATATATAAACAATAAAAATTATTAGATTAAGAAAATATTATTTAATAGTTAGGGAAAATTACATGCCCCACCCATGACGTTTGGTGCAATTTCACAATCCACCCACGTGGTTTCACAAATTACTTTTCCCACCCATGTGCTTTCCCTCTTTTTACATCCTACAACTTTCTAATTTTTGTTCAATTCAAAAGATGCTTAAACGTTGTTCAAAATTGATGAAACTTTACGTGGATGATGCTAAAGTGATATATTTTGATCTTATGTCAAATCCGAAGTTTTTTAAGTTTAAATGTGACCCGTGGGACCCAATGAAACATGTGACAAGTTCATTGGGTCCCACATGTCACATTTAAGCTTAAAAAACTTTAGATTTCTCACTAAACCAAAATATAACACTTTAACATCGTCTATGTAAAGTTTTATCAATTTCGGACAACATTTAAGCATCTTTTGAATTGAACAAAAATTAGAAAAGTTGTTGGATGTAAAAAGAGGGAAACTACA
The DNA here is from genome assembly GCA_023374045.1 of Limonium bicolor. Classification (NCBI taxonomy): domain Eukaryota; kingdom Viridiplantae; phylum Streptophyta; class Magnoliopsida; order Caryophyllales; family Plumbaginaceae; genus Limonium; species Limonium bicolor. The sequence continues at coordinate 357,612,404 of CM041776.1, forward strand.
TGGGTGAGGAAAGTAATTTGTGAAACCTCATGGGTGGAGTATGTAATTGCGCCAAACGTCATGGGTGGGGCATGTAATTTTCCCTAATAGTTATATATATACACTCATTTAAACAGAAAAAAATTATATTATTAAGACTTATTAATAACTAATTGTTTTATGATATTATATTTAAAGTTAATGTATGTTAAGTTACAAACATGTTTAAAAGAAAAGATGCTTCTTTTTTATTGTTTTATATGTACGTAAGCAGGGGAGAGTATAAATAGATTAAAAAACAAACAAACTCACTCACGGAAAAAAATTATCTACGTACAATGAGATTAGAAAACTGTATAAAAAATTGATGCTGAATGGTTTCCGTCACTGACAAAAATTTTGGATCCGTCATAGAATCCACTCCCGAGTGTGAGAGAGGAGATGGAGACACTGAGGAGATGGAGACTGGAGGCCTAAGCCTCTCTTGGGGCATGGCGTGAATGAGTGTCCCCGTCGAACCCTAGTATATCTCCTTATAAAGCCGCTAAAAATATCATCTTCACGTTAATTATCATTTATGGTGGTTAATGAAATTAACATCTTGTCACTGTGTACAACCGTCATGATGGATGAATGATGTTTGCATGAATCGTGAGTGTGAATAACGACTACTCCCTTGTTATGCAGCACCTCTCTTTTATTCTTAACGGTGATGATGTGACATTGATTAATTCAATCAGAACTGCAGTGCCACTATCAATTGTAAATATCAATGTGAAACAACGTGAATGATTTAGATTAAATAATGATATGCAATGAAGTGCAGCTTGAGTGTAATATGGTCAACGTGAGTTTGATTAAAATATTCAACATTGCAACGTGTATATATATTGTTGCATTTTTCTACATTTAACACATAAAATATATCAGCTCTCATCTAAAACATAAATCCTACGAAAAACATATGATAAGTGAGAAATATAGCATGAATTATTGTAAAAGTATGGAGAATTATAGCCCTAAAAGTAGATATACTTTACACTTATCAAACTTTCTCACACTTAGCTTTTGCTTGTCCTCAAACAAATACAGAATATGACTACTCTTAAGGGTCGTAGTATTGAAACTCAGGATCAGACAACTGCTGATGGAAAACAAGCAAAATGCAATCAAAAGATACTATTTGTTGTAGGTTTTCGCAAACAATGAAACAAAGAGTGAAGTTTAAAAGCATGGAGAAGTTAGAATATAGAAACTGAAACAGAATTGTTTGGGATCCTCCACAGTTTCTTCCTCTATCCTTTGGATGACAAGGGATGTCAAGTTAGACCTTATTCCGTGATACCTTTCAACACCACATACTCATGATCAGAATAAGAAAAATTGAATTACACATTTAACTTTTCAAAGTTCCTTTTCCTTAACATTTTATTCTGCCATTTGCATATTTAATTTATCCCCTCAGACTTTTTTCTTCACCCTTGTAGCGGCTTTGGGCCTTCTATCCCAGATCACAAGACCTTAGTAGATGGGTGTGAAGCATCCCAAGGACTTAATAACCGAATGACGAGGCCTATTTTGGTTCAGAAATAAATTTCAATTCAGTTCAGCGGAGTACCTTGCCTTATCCTTTCATACCAAACTTTCTTATCATTCCCAAAATCCCAAACTAGACTAATTCAGTTTTCATAATCAGCTAATCCACCAAATTTCAGTGAAAATAAATTAAGTTTGGATAAAACTATACATACAAATAGCCAAAAGCAAAAAGATTCTTGAGGTGGCCATAAGGCTTGTTTTCAAAACCTCAACAAAAATTCTCACCTGAATATTCAATATTTATTGGCACTAAAAAGGAGCAACTCTTTCAAAATAAGAGGACAACCAAAAACAAATGTGGCATTAAGTGCAACTGTCAATATTTAAAAAGTACCCCTACTTCCTCACACTTAAAAGGATCAATGTCCTCATTGTTCACAAATTAAAACCAAGAAAAGGACTTTCTAAATATTGCAAACTCATCAAGGATTTCATTCAGGACAATAATGACTGATATAAAAATAATCTTTAAGCATAAAAGTCATGATAGGCTGAACATAAACATTAAAAATAAGAGAAACTGAAACTCCCCTGATATCATAGATTGAGGAAGGTTCCCTGGAACCTTCCTCACACTTAAGCTTGTACATGGGTTGCAACATTCCTCACACTTGCGTTCAAGCAAGTGTCCAGCCTTGGAGAACATCAAACAACATAAAAAGAACTCCATCTGCACACACTCACAAAACTACCATAAAAACGCTAAAAAGTGTTGCGTTAAAAGCACAGGCATCACTGCGCGCTACTTCTAAATAAAAAAAATAAAAATAAAACCAGAAAATTAAATATAAATTTAGCCACTGGGTTGTCTCCCAGTAAGCTGCCCATCTTTATAGTCTTTGGCTAGACTCCTACTTTGGTTTCTTGGATCAAAAATAAAAGTAGACAACAGCTTTGCCAGGAAAACGAAGTAGGCAGTAATTACAAGCAAACCACCTGGATCAAAACAAAATGTTACGTTGGCAAATAAAATAGGAAAATGAATACTCCACAAAACCTGATGTTTGAGGAGATACTGCCGGTAACGCTGCACAATCAGAAGACCAGGTGTGAATGGCTCTTTTTCCTCAAATTGAAGGATTTAAACATCCTCCTCCTGTTGTTGAGGCTCTTTGGGATGAGTGTGAAATTGATGACCAGTTGGAGGTGGCTCTTCCTTCTGAAATTTTAGGATGTAGACATCTTCCTCAAGTGTTAAAGGCTCAATGGAAGATTCTTGTTGGTAGACAATTGCAGAGGAAGCTTCAATATCTTCAACCTCTCTAAAATAAACTACCTCTGGTATCTCTACTGGCTCGTAGATAGGCTCAAAAAATATTCTCAATCATTGGATAGTCGGGTCGAGTTGAGGTTGGGGAGGGGGGCAATATAACTCTTCAGCATGTCGCTAAAACCTCTTTATCAGACTCTTCTTCAGCTTCAGAAATAATAGGCTTGAAATGGCTTCATCTATCAAAGTCTCTACTTGAAATGGGTTCAGTGGGTTCGGATGACTTTGTTTTTGGAGGAAATTTGTCTGCTCCTGTGCAAGCTGGCTCATCCGTCTCTTCAAATTTTGATTAATGGAGGCTGATCAGCAAACTTAGCATCAAACTTAGATTCAATTTCAGCAAATTTAGCATTAGTGGCTTTCCTTTGCTCTAGGAGCTCCTCCAGCATACTCTCTATCTTGCTCGTATCCTCCTTAGGAGGCTCCTGATAAGCTTAGAACTGCTCGACCTCTATCTGCATTCTAGTCTGCTCACCTTCCCACCAATAGGGTTGTCGATAAGACGATTGTTGTGGTTGGTAATATTCTTGTCGTCTGAACTGGTTGTAACTTTGAGTACCCGACAGATTATACCTGTTTAAATTCTGTTCTATGTTCATTATCGCAACCGTCGTCTCCAACTGTGTCAGCACTCTCCTTAGTTCATCCATGTTATCCTCCATCTTTGCCTTCAAAAACAAAAATCAAGAATAAAAAGTAAAATGGAACTAAAAATAGAAAAAAACACAAAACAAAATTAACTAAACAAAATAACAAAGAGAAACAAAATTAATAAACTAAATAAAACGAACACTAAGATAAAACTATGATAGTGGAGAAAAAAAGCTAAATAATGATAAAAATAACAACTGAACTAAACAACGAAATAAAGTAAAACAAAACAAACTAAATTCAAAATAAACAAATACGCAACTAACCAAAATTAAAAAAAAATACAACAAAACAACAACTAACTAAACTAAACTAAAGGAACTCCAACGAATTTGTATACGTATGAAATAGTTTGATAAGCGTTACCTGATCCCAATCCTGATACAAAGTAACGATAAAATAAAATTTTAAAACGAAAAAAAAAGTGCGTGTAACGAAAAGAAAGTGAATTCGGAAAGTAAAGATTGGAAATCAGTCACCGACGATAGTGAAATAGAAATCAGAAGCGAAAAGCAAAGTAATAAAAAGAAATATAAGGTACTACCTCTGTCCTGTCATAAGTGTCCTGTTTGCTTTTTGGCACGTTTTTCACCTCAATATTAAACATATAAGGTAAAATAATTTTATAAAATAAATTTTGTATAATATAGTTTATCATGTAAGGAATCATATGCAAAACTTAAATTTTCAAAATTAATTTATCTTATATGTTAAAAATTGAAGTCAAACGACATATCCAAATAGTAAATAGGACGGTCAAGGTGGGACGGAGGGAGTAAAAGAAAACGTAATGGAATCGAAACAGACAAGATAAAAAAATCAATAAAAAAAATAAAGAAAATAAAAGGAGAAAAAGATTAAAATAAAATCTCAGTCAAATAAATTAAAATGTTAATTAATTGTGCTAGAGGTTCCTGACAACGGCGCCAAAAACTTGTTAGCAAAAATATATGTTACTATTATTCTACTAGTGTATTTATCGTTTTACGGAATAGCGAATTGAGTGGGGTCCTCGTTCAATTAATTGACAATTTATTTACTAACTGAGAAACTAAACTAAGAAAATAGAAAACATCACTTTTTCAGATTTAACTTAATTTAATAAAAAGAATAATTCAATGAACTAAGATAAAATAATAAAATAGTAAAATAAATTAAACAAATAAATAAAGAGTTAAACTCTAAATAAAAGGAAGCACCCCGTATTTTTCTGCAAACCTTCACTTTTTAATCTATTAATAAACTCTTCCCTAATTCTGCAATAAACTCAGAAACTATAATTAATCGTCAACGGCTAAGTCTAACGAATCCTAACTAGTTGCTAGAACTAGCAGCAGACTAATGCTCTAATCCGGACACAACTAATCGCATAAAGAACAGTTTCTATTTGAGACCGATTAACCTATAGGCGGGATCACGCTTCTAGTCGTTAATCAGGTTTAATTCCCATGTCTTGTTATCTATCTCAGCTCTCGCCTGTTAATTAGAAAACTACAAAAATTGCTTTAATAATTAGCTAGAGAATTAAAGCGCATAAAAATTGGAATTAAACTATTGCATTATTGAATTAGTAAAGAGATTACAAAATAAGTATAAAGATTCGGTTTGCTATCCCAATCCGGGGAGCTAAACTAACTACTAACATGACTATAAAAACAACAAAAATAACAAAAATAACACATTAAACAGATCAGAGAAAAGGAAAGAATAAACTTTGTTAGAAGAACTCCACTCCGCTTTCTGATCATGTGTCTCTGCATTAATCCCCTGCCAGAAGTGTGGGGTGAACAATGATGGACTTGTATTGGTGTGAGAGAGGGAATGGAGATTGGAGGCCTAAGCCTTTGTTGGGGCGCGGCGTGAATGAGTGTCCCCCGTCGAACCCTAGTATATCTCCTTATAAAGCCGCTAAAAATATCATCTTCACGTTAATTATCATTTACGGCCGTTAATGAAATTAACATCTAGTCACTGTGTACAACCGTCATGATGGATGAATGATGTTTGCATGAATCGTGGTGTGAATGACGACTACTCCCTGTTATGCAGCACCTCTCTTTTAGGGCTTGGCTTGAGACCTGGTCTCACAAGCCATCCAGATTTTTCTGGATACATTCTGATTGGTAGAATGTTTTTTTTATTATATTAATAATTGGTTGTTTTAATTATTTGTTAATGATTAGTGTTTTGGAAAACTAAAAAGGTAATTCTATCATAAATTTTTTACTATATTTAAATCTCTTCAGGTTTTTCAATAGTATAAAAGTAATAATTATAGGGTAGTTTAATAGTCACAGGATATTTGGTATACGATTGTAAAGGAAGTTAGTAATTCAATATATTGTGAGATGTAATTGATATACTACTGATTTAGTATTTGAGTGTATACGTTTCGGAAACTAAAAAATTATTTCTGACATTAAAAAATTATTTAAAAAAAATTTCACATTTCCAATATCACAGAAGAAATAATTATATGGTAGCTTAACAGTCACTCGATATCTGGTATATAGTGTAGAACATGTAAGTGTTTAAAGGTATTGTTATAAGTACTTGAATTAGCACTGATTTAGTATTTTAGTGTATACGTTTTGAAAAACTAAAAAAGGCACTTCTGACATAAAATTTTGTTATATTTAAATTTTTTCACGTTTTCCAATATCGTAGAAGTAATAATGATGTGGTAGCTTAATAGTCAAGTGATATCTAGTATATGAGCGTAGAAGACGTTAGTACTTGAATATATTGTTATAAGTACTCGATATACTACTTATTTTTAGTTTTGAGTGTGTATGATTTAAGAAACTTAAAATGTATTTTTGAAATACCCCAAACCTTGATATGTGGTTTAAATATCAAACTATGGTATATAAAGGCTAAAAAGTTCCTTGGAAACATCAGTGGACAATTTAAAATATAGTAAAGTGCAATAAAGCACTAAGCCACAGTATGAGCAAAACATGCTCTAAGCTATGAGTGAACTTGGTTAGGACCCAAAGAGCCTACCAAGACTTAATAACATTTAATTATGATTTTATAAGGCTAATTAAGTCCTTAGGAAACTTTGTTAGACAATGAAACCAAACAAAACACAAATAAATACCTTAAAGTCAATAAGAGCAAAAATGTGCTCTAAGCTTGGAATAAATTTGTATAAGACCTAATGGTCATACCTATACCTTATAAATATGTTAATGAACATATTAAATCAATTACCAAAGAAAACCAAGCTTGAAAACAAGTTAAAACGCAAAATGTGCTTTAAGGAGTCTTAAAGCACGTTTTTGAAAAATTGTCTTGTAAATGAGTTTTGAATGGCTAAATGTCCATCATTGCTCTTTAATTAACATGTGTACTATATAGTATCACATTTGGGTGGCTATATCAATGGGAAATCAAAAATTTCACTTCTATGTGCCTTAGTTTGTGAATAGTAACTTTTATAAGCTAGTTTGTAACATATAATGTTATAAGTAATTAAATTGGTCAACAAAGACTATTATACCTCCTAGGCATATGGGGGCCGGTTTTCATGGTGTGAGTCACCAATATGTAAAAGAAATCAAATAAGTAAAGTAAAACTTAAAGTAAAGTACTATTTTGCTTTATAACATAAATATCTCCAAAAGCAAACTCATCTTTCTCATTTCCTTCTCTTCTTTCATTTCACACGGTTTCTTCACCTTCTCCTTTCCTCCATTTACGATTTGCAACAGCCCTCTCTTCTCCATCTTCATTTCCTTGCCAAATCCAACTCCATGCTCCAAATCAAATTCTAAGACCATATTTGTCTTAGTTAGGTCAAGCTCTACACTTCTACCTTTTCAAATCTTCAAGAGCTCAATTTTGGTGCCATGGAGAATCACCATTGATGGAGCTTGAGCTTTTGTTTCTAACACCTTATTACTCCCTTTGCTTCTAGGTAAGGAATGCTCAAAGAAAATCAAGTTTCCTCCAGTTTTGTGTGTGACCGAAAATATTCATTGATGGAGCTCCATGTGTTGCTTTGTTCTAGCTCCCTTTGAATCTTTCAAGGACAGTGGAGTCCCTCCCTTCATAGATATTCAAATTCCCTCAAAGATCAAGGTAAAACCAACTACATTAATGTTTTGAAATAATGTAACCTAGGGGTTTCAATGAGATGAACTTAAAGCTTGATACTCATTATGTTGTTTGTATAATGTTTTAATAGTTGAAATGAACCAATGCCTTACCGGTTTTGTAAGGAACCAGAAAGAAGTTTGTGAGGAAAAGAGTAAATATGCTATCTTAAAGATTTAAACTGCCTTAGGAGAAATACTTATAATGCTTGTTAAAACTACCTAAAGAGCAAATTGGAATGACCTAGTAAGTGTTCTCAAGGAGACTAGTAAAAGAACATATGTGATGGTGTATCTATTTGCAGGTCAAAGACGTTATTTATGTGGAATTCAGTGTTTATGCTTATGCAATTTAAGGGCCTAAGAGCCATGTTATTTAAGGGCCTAGTGCCAAGCAATTTAAGTTATGCACTATATGTGATGTAGTGCTAAATGTGTGAAGTTTTGTGTTAAAAAGTGTTTGATGGATTTTAGGTGTTCTTGAATGAAATAAGGTAAAAACCTAAGTGTTGGATGTGAGTAAATACAAGAGAAGCTATGGCCAAATTGGAAAATGTGTAGAATTTCTAAGTGTTTTTAAATGGTTTTGGTGAACTAGGAAGTGTTAAAAGTGAATATGTTTACTTGAGAAGAAAACATGTATTAAGGTGATTTAGAGTGATGCAAGGACTTAGGTGTTATCTTGGAAGTTCAGAATTCAATGTGTGTTTTGAGGATGTATTTAAGTCTTGGAGGAGTTTGGTTTAAGGTTTAGGTTATGATAATGGCAAGGTGGGAATAATGTTTAGGTAAGTTTTGAGAAAGGAACTTTAGGAATTGTGAAAAAGATTTAGTTAGTAAGAAAGAAGTTGAGAGATGATATTAAGGTGTAGAGGAAACACCTTGGGTAGTGGTCATTATTGGTGGACCACCACTTAGAAATCTTAAGGAGAAAACATCCTAAGTGCTAGGAATTTTGTAAGAAATTTGTGAATGATAAGATGGTTTTGGTGAGTGATTTAAAGAGTTTAGCCATGCAAAAGCTGTGTTGATGTGCCAATGATGTTAGGAAACATTATAAGGCTTAGGAGAAGTTTGGTGAATGGTTAAGTGTTTAAAGACTTGGAAATTGAATGTTTTGCCGTGTCCGAACTTCCGTCCGGACATGGAAGTTCGGACAGGCTCTGTTGGGTAAAGGATTTTCTCATTCTCGAACTGTGTCCGAACTTGGGAAGTCCGGACACAAGTTTCGGAACGTGACTGTTTCTATCTGGGATTTACTCTCGACTGTGTCCGAACTTGGAAGTCCGGACACAAGTTCGGACGTGTGTATGGTTTTCAGTATTGTGGGGTCGCGGCTTGTGTCCGAACTTGGGAAGTCCGGACACAAGTTCGGACAAGGTGTTGTATGGACCAAAACTTGTTTAAGGTAAGGAAATGATGTGTAATGATGGGATTGATAGGTAATGATGTTATAAGGTTGTTAAGGACATGATAGGTGTTTTAAATGGTAATTAAGTGGTGAAAAGTTGTAATACAATGTGAAAGTAAAACAAGTTAAAATGTAAAGTTATTTACCAAGTTAACGGGGAAAAGTTATAAGCGTTAGACTTTAAACAACATTGTTACCCCAAGTTAATAAAACACATGTCATGTTAACAGTTGTTCGAAATTGCTCGAGGACATAAGTGGACGTGGTAAGTGGACTCCGTGGAGGTTGGTTTTCTTGCCCTGTGTCCTACCGGATTACACCGGCTTGTATGCCAATGTGTTTTTCTGTATGTTTGCCACGTTATGAGATAAATCATGAAACGAGTTTACATCGTTATGTTATTGTATGTTTACGTGCCGATAACCGGTAAACCTCGATTGCGCTTGAAGGGCTAGTTAACCACTATTAGGTAAACGTAGGAGAACGGTATCCGGTAACAACGTTTCCGACTTAAGGAACGTTCTAACCACGGCTATGCGAGTTGGTTTTATGTGATGTTTGTGTGTGATGTTTGTATGTGAATGTATGACTCTCCTCTCCCTTGTGTATGTCTAACAAGACTTAACCCCATGTTGTGATTGTTTAATAAAGTTCAAAGTTGAACTTCTAACAAGTGCTAACGGGGGGTGAGGAGTCCGGTCTGTTCCGGCCACGCGTGAGTATGGGGTCGTTGTCATAGCAGGTTCGATCCTCTCTGTATGTTTGGTTGTTTTTCCAATTTGGTTTCCCCTTCCCTTTAGCTTACCAAGGCTATTACTGACTCACGTCGGCCACAGGGGCCATACTATTGTTATGTTTGTTTCGGTGTGCTTGGATCACTATATCCGAGCACCTTGTGTTAAGTTAACCGTTCATTTAACGAGACGGTAACGAGTTTGTAACGAGCTTATCATGAGACTAGCAACATTCTCTCTAGGCTCACCAGTGTGTAACAATGTTTGGGTCGGTTCCTAAGCGAACCATCCCGTTATGTTATGTGTTTTGTTGTGATGCAATATCCATTGCGGTATTATGTTGTGTACGTGGAAACGTGCAAAAGTGTTGTTAGGTGTTGTTATGTAGTGTATGTTATATGTTTGTAAATGTGGAGTATGTGGATCATGGATATGATTCCCAGTTTGTGATAAGAGGTGTTTAAGGATAACCCGATTTAAGGGTAGTGTCGTCTATTAAGGAAGTAGCTCCATTAGAGGAGGAACACTCTAGGGATGATGAATACCATGAGTGACTTATTAAGTAGGATGTATTATCCGATTTTGAGCCCATTGAGGCGAAATGTTAGTGTTGTGTTGTTTACTGTCACATGCATGATTTAAATATAATCAACACCGCATGCTAAGACGAAAATTAGTTTGTGCGTGGCCCGGTAGCATGTGGGCTGCGGGATACCATACCAGCAAAGGTGCTGAGCCCCTTGGGGGCCACCCTTTCTCTTCTTTTCCTATTTCAGGTACGAAGTGCTGGAAGCCGTTCGAGAGTAGGACGGGTAGTCATTGTACATGGGTAATCATTTAAGTGTACGTATACAGTAGGTGTAGTAGACCGAAATTGTTGTCGGCACCAGTTTATAAATACTCGGTATAGTGAAAGTTGTACGTTGTTGTTGTTGTAATGGAAAGAATAGTATGTGTAGTCGCTCGGGAATTTAGCCCATCAGACCGGTACAATTGTATGTATTAGCCTTGTTAGCCACGTGGGTGCTAACGGCGTGTAACACCAACGAGTATAGTATGTGAGGTTGTTTTTCCGCTGCTTTATTGTAAGTGTGTATTGTTGGATGGGTGTTACAAAGTGGTATCAGAGCGAAGTATCGCTCTGATGACTGAACTATACCGAGCTTAGGAAGTACCGAGTTAGGATTTAGTACTTTGGGTTAAGGGTTGAGTGATAGCGTGAGAGATACGCTAGATAGGAACTACCATGAATACTGGAAACCTACAGTATCCTTCCCACCCTCCACAATCCCTGTTTTATAACTTGGGGAAGAACGCCAGAGAGATGGAAGTCCACTCTCATACTCGGGAATACCCGATCTGGCTGTTATTAAATACCTCTAAGGGTACGGAGAACCTGTCATACGGTAAATCCCGGAAATTGGGAATCCCGGAGACGGTCTCCATCTGAACAATGTTAACCGCATTTCATAGCAATGAATGAAGGATCTTGTGTATAGAGGAATAGAATTTCCGGCAACCTGGGTCGACATGCTAAGCAGTCGAGAATAACCAACTTGCAACGCACCAACCATGCAACAGGCAAGAAATGGATTAATAAAACCCGAGACGAGTGTCTACGGGACCACAATTGATAAACAATACACCAACGGTATACCAACCGATAAAGGAACTGCAACGTAGTGCCCAAACAAGAGACAAGTCTCAGTAACCGCAATAAATACGTGGAACGGGCTACAAAGAGAATACAATACTAAGACAAAGGGGTCTCCCAGAATGGGAAACACCCTAGTTGATGATCGTCATGTGAAGACAGTGAGAAGTCACCTAAAAGAGTTATTATCAAGGCAGTAAGATCAGTGAGGGCCAACAAGGCCACTGTTGACAGTATGGATAACGACAATACCACAACTGGTATGTGTTAAACCGATAGCCAGTTAGCATGGCGCACTTGCCATAGCAAGTGCTACTATAACAGGGTTGTTCGGGAATTTATAACCACTACAAGTACTTAGTAAAGTACCACGAAGTTAAGTGTGAACATTATAACCATGGAAGGGCTTAACAGCCTGGCCTTTGTAATTGGAAGTACACCAGTCAGCAAGAAGCTAGACTTGGTTAAGGTAAGAAGATGTTGTGAAACCATGAAAATTTTCTTTAAACCCAGATTTATACAAACCCTTTTCTTTCCAAACCAGATTTCTTTCAAACCAACACTTCTTTCCAACCTTCTTTTAAACCAAACCAGTAAAACCAAGGACAGTTGACAAGGATACAACAATGGATAAACTTTCCCTCGATTAATTCGGGAAGCAGGAATGAATATTGTCACGGACAATATAAGGGAGTTGGCAACAGAATACTTCACCTAGGCGTGTGACGGACACTACGATGTACCAACTGTGTTGTGGGACGACCACACTCCGATAGGAGCTTGTGGGCCTGGCAGACCTACTTATGGGTTAGTTGGGTAAGTAGCAATGTACCAGTATGGTACCCCACATATGTATACAAGTAGAGTCCGAAACACGGAAGTAGTCGACTCCGTCTACGGTCAGCAGTATAAATCAAACAAGAGCTAAGGATTACAAGGAATAGTTGAAGCTAAGGACTCAGTTAAGCTAACTAGACTAAAAGAGTCAGTGAATTCATTTTCAAGGAAATGTTTTAAGAGTCAGGAAGTGCGAAGAGCACTGACTGTTATGTAAAGACATCGTATATATCTTAAGGATCCTTAGGGATAAAACATGTTAGCTGGAACGGTGACCCAGCCTGTACATGGCAAGCAGATGCCTAATGTGGACACATTAATGTGCAATGAACGGGATGAAACTCCCAGAATGAGTACCTACACTATCAGAAATGTTGATCTTCACAGAAGAAGATAATGATAATAACCAGTTAAGAACGCAAAAAGGCGTGGCTAACGCAATGTACCAATAAGTGTGAGCCAAATGTAACGGCATAACATAGCAACACCCAGGAGCAATCCTTAAAGGGTGTTCGCATCAACAGTTGTTGCATGAAATGACGTGACAGAAAAACGAGGGTTGAAACTAACACCCAGTTTAGACATAAGTTGTCAGGAGACGGACTGACAAACCTAAGGGGAATCCCATGAAAGGAAACGTGATGCAACGACCTTGTCATGGAGCCCAGTATAATATCCAAACCATATAATGTTGTACGGAGAAGTACATATGTGTGGACAGCCTACAATGAGCCCAGCTCAAGGCAAACAAGGCTCATAAGCCATAAGCAAGATATGTTATATAAGTTCAATTGATTGCAGAAGTTTATGTTATATAAGTGAATAGAGTGGTAAACAAACCACTGCATTAAGAGTGGGGACACCTCTCGATATTCTGAAACCGCAGGAGCGGTAGTTTTGTGGACCAAGTTCAAGAAATATGTTAAGGATGGACGATGTTATTATTGAAAGAGCGTAGTTAGCTTAGTAGTATGTGTGTATAAGGTGAAACACCGAGCTGAATAATGCCGGCTTGTGACTCGAATTATCGATGCTCAAGGAGCATTCGGTAGTCATCCAGATGAATGATGAACCATGATATAAGTATGGGTGTGGAAGTTAATGTGACAGTAAATACCATGCAAGTTAGTGTTATGTTATACAATAAGTACGGTGCGCAGTAAGCGACCGTTGTATAAGTATTGTTGAACAATAATGTAGCAGATAAGACCAGTTATGAGTTAAACTCAATGGACATGCAAGCAAGTGATGATACACAGACTGGGCAATAAGCCAGTGATAGGTACTGTGTGATGAACAGTTCAGTGTGAATTCCATGGCGAATCGCATAAGGGATTTACTGTCAAGAGTTTACGCCTCTGCACTCTGTATGACTGAGTGTTTTGGTATTGCACTTGCGCAGTAATGAACGAGTGGGATAGCTAGGAATTGGAAACATGTTAATTATGGAGGAATAATGTTATAATGGCCGATGCATAAGAAATGCAAAGCCGCACCAATAAAAGAGTACTTGTACAAAATCAAATGTGGAGGCATGATTAACAGTAAGTGACTACGGTAGCACTAACTGCCAAATAGCGGTATGGAACATACCACAAAGGTTGTAAATAGCTGAGAGAGCACTACACACTAGGTAGTAGCTCAATCTCAACCGACAGTAAGTCGGAAGGGAACAAGTCAATCATTGTGTAATACAGAAAGAATAACAAATGGGGCAATTAAGCTCTACAGTTACTAGAGTTTCGCAGCAGAAACTAGTGAGCCAGTGATTCAAGTGTTGAATGTATATGGTGAATACGAGTGAATGGCTAATTATTAACGCCTAGAAGCCTAACAGGCCAGAATCGAAACCGACTAAGAGTTTAAACAAACTCCAATGAGAATTCTTGGTTTAGGAACTAAACCGCCAATATGGTTAAGATCCTCTAATCAGAATCCATTGTGTAATAGACCGCGTGGAAGTTAAAACACTTCACGACGGCAGAACATTTTAAGCCAATGTTTAGTGATTGATTACGTGGGCGTAATCCCTTTTAAGGGGGGTAGAGCGCAAAACCACTTAGTGTATATTACCGTACAAGTGTACGTAGTGTATGTGATTTATATTGTGCATAGCACAAAATTATATTATTGTTTTGATGATTGGTGTGTGTGTTATGTAAACATACACATTCATTCATGGTTTAATTGTGGTAATTGCGCACAGAAGATGCGAATACCATTGTGATAAGTGTGTGTGTTTGTTAACAGTTGTGTGTGATAGTACAAGTGTGGGGAGTAGAGAAGCTCCCGGGGGAACAAAAGCCCCGACAGTGTATAAATGTGAAGTTGTGTGTTGTATTTTGATAAAATATATGTGTATATATACTATATAGTGATTCATAAAAGGGTATGAGATCAATATAAAACCTAATGAGATAAGATTCCATAGGCAACAGGATTAAAGTGTATGGGAATAACTGATAGACGAAGTTCTATCTTTGGAGATGTTATGATCATGACTAGAATGATTTAAAAAGATAAAAAATTGGAAATGAGTGATTTACATGATGCTTGAAAATGAAGTGGGAGGTGGAACTTGATTTGCATGTGATCAAGGGAAGCCAAACACAAATTGGAGTGGAAGGATAGTTCTACACTGATGCTGATCACATCAGGGTTGGATGATTCTTGAAGCTCCCTATAAGTGGTCACAAATAACCACGCTAATAAAAGAAGCAAAGAGCTTAAGTTGGACTTGGAGTTGTGTGTGTTTTCAAAAGGATTTTCAATTGGTATTTATAAAACTTGTGATAGATACTTTACATAATTAAAGTTCTTTTACTTAATCTCACAAGGAAATTTTAAACTTAAGTGATTGTTTTGATCTCCCAAGGACACGGGGACGGAAGGTGTCCATCGCGACCGGGTTCTGCGGGATCGCAGTGTATATCAAAGATATTTTTGATTGTTATACATGCTATGACATGTTGTTTGGTATGTGTAATAAATGTTATTTTGACCTCGAGTTCTAAAAGTGTATGCTATTAAGACCTATGAGTCTAAATGTGTGGTGTTACATAGACCATGTGTCTAAAGACTGTTATGTTATCGGGACCTATGTGTCCAAATGTTGTTATGTTACCCAAGACCAGTGAGTCAAAGGGGTTGTTATGTATGTGTAAGTGTTGTTAAGATACCCGGACCATAGAGTCCGAGGTTATCATGTGGATATGTTATGTTATGTGTGGATGTGAATGGGTTGCCCGGACCATTAAGTCCGAGGTTGTGATGTAAAGTGTGTTTGGTTATGGAAGTTTATTTCCAAGTGATTCCTGTGTTCAAATCTAATGATGTGTGGAAAGTGTGAACTTCGAGGACGAAGTTCTTTTAAGGGGGGTAGATTGAAATACCCCAAACCTTGATATGTGGTTTAAATATCAAACTATGGTATATAAAGGCTAAAAAGTGCCTTGGAAACATCAGTGGACAATTTAAAATATAGTAAAGTGCAATAAAGCACTAAGCCACAGTATGAGCAAAAACATGCTCTAAGCTATGAGTGAACTTGGTTAGGACCCAAAGAGCCTACCAAGACTTAATAACATTTAATTATGATTTTATAAGGCTAATTAAGTCCTTAGGAAACTTTGTTAGACAATGAAACCAAACAAAACAAAATAAATACCTTAAAGTCAATAAGAGCAAAATGTGCTCTAAGCTTGGAATAAATTTGTAAAAGACCTAATGGTCATACCTATACCTTATAAATATGTTAATGAACATATTAAATCAATTACCAAAGAAAACCAAGCTTGAAAACAAGTTAAAACGCAAAATGTGCTTTAAGGAGTCTTAAAGCACGTTTTTGAAAAATTGTCTTGTAAATGAGTTTTGAATGGCTAAATGTCCATCATTGCTCTTTAATTACATGTGTACTATATAGTATACATTTGGGTGGCTATATCAATGGGAAATCAAAAATTTCACTTCTATGTGCCTTAGTTTGTGAATAGTAACTTTTATAAGCTAGTTTGTAACATATAATGTTATAAGTAATTAAATTGGTCAACAAAGACTATTATACCCCCTAGGCATATGGGGCCGGTTTTTCATGGTGTGAGTCACCAATATGTAAAAGAAATCAAATAAGTAAAGTAAACTTAAAGTAAAGTACTATTTTGCTTTATAACATAAATATCTCCAAAAGCAAACTCATCTTCTCATTTCCTTCTCTTCTTTCATTTCACACGGTTTTTCTTCACCTTCTCCTTTCCTCCATTTACGATTTGCAACAGCCCTCTCTTCTCCATCTTCATTTCCTTGCCAAATCCAACTCCATGCTCCAAATCAAATTCTAAGACCATATTTGTCTTAGTTAGGTCAAGCTCTACTTCTACCTTTTCAAATCTTCAAGAGCTCAATTTTGGTGCCATGGAGAATCACCATTGATGGAGCTTGAGCTTGTGTTTCTACACATTATTACTCTCCTTTGCTTAGGTAAGGAATCTCAAAGAAAAATCAAGTTTCCTCCATGTTTTGTGTGTGACCGAAAATATTCATTGATGGAGCTCCTTGTGTTGCTTTGTTCTAGCTCCATTTGAATCTTTCAAGGACTAGGTGGAGTCCTCTCTTCATAGATATTCAAATTCCCTTCAAAGATCAAGGTAAAACAACTACATTAATGTTTTGAAATAATGTAAACCTAGGGTTTACAATGAGATGAAGCTTAAAGCTTGAATACTCATTATGTTGTTTGTATAATGTTTAATCGTTGCAAAAAGGAACCAAATGCCTTACCGGTTTTGTTAAGGAACCAAGAAAGAGTTTGTGAGGAAAGGGTGTAAATATGCGATTCTTAATGAGATTTAATGCATTAGGAGAAATAAGCTTATCATGCTTGTTAAACCTACTAAAGAGCAAATGGTGAATGACCTAGTAAAGTGTTCTCAAGGAGACTAGTAAGAACATTGTGATGGTGTATGTTTGCAGTCAAAGGCATTATTTATGTGGGAAATTCAGTGTTTTATGGCTTATGCAATTTAAGGGCCTAAGAGCCATGTTATTTAAGGGCCTAAGTGCCAAGCAATTTAAGTTATGCACTTATTGTGATGTAGTGCTAAAATGTGTGAAGTTTGTGTATAAAAAGTGTTTGATGGATTTTAGGTGTTCTTGATGAAAAAGGTAAAAAACCTAAGTGTTTGGATGTGAGTAAATACAAGAGAAGCTATGGCCAAATTTGGGAAAATGTTAAGAAGTTCTAAGTGTTTTAAATGGTTTTGGTGAACTAGGAAGTGTTAAAGTGAATAAATGTTTACTTGAGAAGAAAAACATGTATTAAGGTGATTTAGAGTGATGCAAGGACTTAGGTGTTATCTTGGAAGTCTAGGAATTCAATGTGTGTTTTGAGGATGTATTTAGTCTTGGAGGAGTTTGTTTAAGGTTTAGGTTATGATAATGTGCAAGGTGGGAATAATGTTTAGGTAAGGTTTTGAGAAAGGAACTTTTAGGAAGTTGTGAAAAAAAGATTTAGTTAGTAAGAAAAGAAGTTGAGAGATGATATTAAGGTGTAGAGGAAACACCTTGGTGTAGTGGTCATTATTGGTGGACCACCACTTAGAAATCTTAAGGAGAAAACATCCTAAGTGCTAGGAATTTTGTAAGAAATTTGTGAATGATAAGATGGTTTTGGTGAGTGATTTAAAGAGTTTAGCACATGGCAAAAGCTGTGTTGATGTGCCAAATGATGTTAGGAAACATTATAAGGCTTTAGGAGAAGTTTGGTGAAATTGGTTAAGTATTTAAAGACTTGGAAATTGAATGTTTTGCCGTGTCCGAACTTCCGTCCGGACATGGAAGTTCGGACAGGCTCTGTTGGGTAAAGGATTTTCCATTCTCGAACTGTGTCCGAACTTGGGAAGTCCGGACACAAGTTCGGACGTGACTGTTTCTATCTGGGATTTACTCTCGAACTGTGTCCGAACTTGGAAGTCCGGACACAAGTTCGGACGTGTGTATGGTTTTCAGTATTGGGTCGCGGCTTGTGTCCGAACTTGGGAAGTCCGGACACAAGTTCGGACAAGGTGTTGTATGGACCAAAAACATTGTTTAAGGTATGGAAATGATGTGTAATGATGGGGATTGATAGGTAATGATGTTATAAGGTTGTTAAGGACATGATAGGTGGAGTTTTAATGGTAATTAAGTGGGTGAAAAGTTGTAATAAAATGTGAAAGTAAAACAAGTTAAAATGTAAAGTTATTTAACCAAGTTAACGGGGAAAAAGTTATAAGCGTAGACTTTAAACAAACATTGTTACCCAATGTTAATAAAAACACATGTCATGTTAACAGTTGTTCGAGAATTGCTCGAGGAACATAAGTGGACGTGGTAAAGTGGACTCCGGTGACAGGTATGGTTTTCTTGCAACCTGTGTCCTACCGGATTACACCGGCTTGTATGCCAATGTGTTTTTTCTGTATGTTTGCCACGTTATGAGATAAATCATGAAACGAGTTTACAATCGTTATTGTTATTGTATGTTTACGTGCCGATACCGGTAACCTCGATTGCGCTTGAAGGGCTAGTTAACCACTATTAGGTAAACGTAGGAGAACGGTATCCGGTAACAACGTTTCCGACTTAAGGAACGTTCTAACCACGGCTATGTGAGTTGGTTATGTGATGTTTGTGTGTGATGTTTGTATGTGAATGTATGACTCTCTCTTCCCTTGTGTATGTCTAACAAGACTTAACCCATGTTTGTGATTGTTTAATAAAGTTCAAAGTTGAACTTCTAACAAGTGCTAACGGGGGAGTGAGGAGTCCGGTCTGTTCCGGCCACGCGTGATGTGAGTATGGGGGTCGTTGTCATAGCAGGTTCGATCCTCTCTGTATGTTATGGTTGTTTTCCAATTTGGTTCCCAACCTTCCTTTAGCTTAACCAAGGCTATTACTGACTCACGTCGGGCCACAGGGGCATACTATTGTTATGTTTGTTTCGGTGTGCTTGGATCACTATATCCGAGACACCTTGTGTTAAGTTAACCGTTCATTTAACGAGACGGTAAGAGTTATGTAACGAGCTTATCATGAGACTAGCAACATTCTCTAGCTCACCAGTGTGTAAACAATGTTTGGGTCGGTTCCTAAGCGAACCATTCCCGTTATGTTATGTGTTTTGTTGTGATGCAATATCCATTGCGGTATTATGTTGTGTACGTGGAAACGTGCAAAGTGTTGTTAGGTGTTGTTATGTAGTGTATGTTATATGTTGTAAAATGTGGAGTATGTGGATCATGGATATGATTCCCAGTTTGTGATAAGAGGCGTTTAAGGATAACCCGATTTAAGGGTATGTGTCGTCTATTAAGGAAGTAGCTCCATTAGAGGAGGAACACTCTAGGGATGATGAATACCATGAGTGACTTATTAAGTAGGATGTATTATCCGATTGTTGAGCCCATTGAGGCGAAATGTTAAGTGTTGTGTGTTTACTGTCACATGCATGATTTAAATATAATCAACCGCATGCTAAGACGAAAATTAGTTGTGCGTGGCCCGGTAGCATGTGGGCTGCGGGATTACCATACCAGCAAAGGTGCTGAGCCCCTTGGGGGCCACCCTTTCTCTTCTTTTCCTATTTCAGGTACGAAGTGCTGGAAGCCGTTCGAGAGTAGGACGGGTAGTCATTGTACATGGGTAATCATTTAAGTGTACGTATACAGTAGGTGTAGTAAGACCGAAATTGTTGTCGGCACCAGTTTATAAATACTCGGTATAGTGAAAGTGTGTTGTGTTGTTGTAATGGAAAGGAATAGTATGTGTAGTCGCTCGGGAATTTAGCCATCAGACCGGTACAATTGTATGTATTAGCCTTAGCCACGTGGGTGGCTAACGGCGTGTAACACCAACGAGATAAGTAATGTGATGAGGTTGTTTTTCCGCTGCAGTTATTGTAAGTGTTATTGTTGGATGGGGTGTTACAAAAAGTGGTATCAGAGCGAAGTATCGCTCTGATGACTGAACTACCGAGCTTAGGAAGTACCGAGTTAGGATTTAGTACTTTGGGTTAAGGGTTGAGTGATAGCGTGAGAGATACGCTAGATAGGAACTACCAGTGAATACTGGAAACTACAGTATCCTTCCCACCCTCCACAATCCCTGTTTTATAAACTTGGGGAAGAACGCCAGAGAGATGGAGTCCACTATCATACTCGGAATACCCGATCTGGCTGTTATTAAATACCTCTAAGGGTACGGAGAACCTGTCATACGGTAAATCCCGGAAATTGGGAATCCCGGAGACGGTCTCCATCTGAACAATGTTAACCGCATTTCATAGCAATGAATGAAGGATCTTGTGTATAGAGGAATAGAATTTCCGGCAACCTGGGTCGACATGCTAAGCAGTCGAGAATAACCAACTTGCAACGCACCAACCATGCAACAGGCAAGAAATGGATTAATAAACCCGAGACGAGTGTTACGGGACCACAATTGATAAACAATACACCAACGGTATACCAAACCGATAAAGGAACTGCAACGTAGTGCCCAAACAGAGACAAGTCTCAGTAACCGCGATAAATACGTGGAACGGGCTACAAGAGAATACAATACTAAGACAAAGGGGTCTCCCAGAATGGGAAACACCCTAGTTGATGATCGTCATGTGAAGACAGTGAGAAGTCACCTAAAAGAGTTATTATCAAGGCAGTAAGATCAGTGAGGGCCAACAAGGCCACTGTTGACAGTATGGATAACGACAATACCACAACTGGTATGTGTTAAACCGATAGCCAGTTAGCATGGCGCACTTGCCATAGCAAGTGCTACTATAACAGGGTTGTTCGGGAAATTTATAACCACTACAAGTACTTAGTAAAGTACCACGAAGTTAAGTGTGAACATTATAACCATGGAAGGGCTTAACAGCCTGGCCTTTGTAATTGGAAGTACACCAGTCAGCAAGAAGCTAGACTTGGTTAAGGTAAGAAGATGTTGTGAAACCATGAAAATTTTTCTTTAAACCCAGATTTATACAAACCCTTTTCTTTCCAAACCAGATTTTCTTTCAAACCAACACTTCTTTCCAACCTTCTTTTAAACCAAACCAGTAAAACCAAGGACAGTTGACAAGGATACAACAATGGATAAACTTTCCCTCGATTAAGTTCGGGAAGCAGGGAATGAATATTGTCACGGGACAATATAAGGGAGTTGGCAACAGAATACTTCACCTAGGCGTGTGACGGACACTACGAGTGTACCAACTGTGTTGTGGGACGACCACACTCCGATAGGAGCTTGTGGGCCTGGCAGACCTACTTATGGGTTAGTTGGGTAAGTAGCAATGTACCAGTATGGTACCCCACATATGTATACAAGTAGAGTCCGAAACACGGGAAGTAGTCGACTCCGTCTACGGTCAGCAGTATAAATCAAACAAGAGCTAAGGATTACAAGGAATAGTTGAAGCTAAGGAACTCAGTTAAGCTAACTAGACTAAAAGAGTCAGTGAATTCATTTTCAAGGAAATGTTTTAAGAGTCAGGAAGTGCGAAGAGCACTGACTGTTATGTAAAGACATCGTATATATCTTAAGGATCCTTAGGGATAAAACATGTTAGCTGGAACGGTGACCAGCCTGTACATGGCAAGCAGATGCCTAATGTGGACACATTAATGTGCAATGAACGGGATGAAACTCCCAGAATGAGTACCTACACTATCAGGAAATGTTGATCTTCACAGAAGAAGATAATGATAATAACCAGTTAAGAACGCAAAAAGGCGTGGCTAACGCAATGTACCAATAAGTGTGAGCCAAATGTAACGGCATAACATAGCAACACCCAGGAGCAATCCTTAAAGGGTGTTCGCATCAACAGTTGTTGCATGAAATGACGTGACAGAAAAACGAGGGTTGAAACTAACACCCAGTTTAGACATAAGTTGTCAGGAGACGGACTGACAAACCTAAGGGGAATCCCATGAAAGGAAACGTGATGCAACGACCTTGTCATGGAGCCCAGTATAATATCCAAACCATATAATGTTGTACGGAGAAGTACATATGTGTGGACAGCCTACAATGAGCCCAGCTCAAGGCAAACAAGGCTCATAAGCCATAAGCAAGATATGTATATAAGTTCAATTGATTGCAGAAGTTTATGTTATATAAGTGAATAGAGTGGTAAACAAACCACTGCATTAAGAGTGGGGACACCTCTCGATATTCTGAAACCGCAGGAGCGGTAGTTTTGTGGACCAAGTTCAAGAAATATGTTAAGGATGGACGATGTATTATTGAAAGAGCGCAGTTAGCTTAGTAGTATGTGTATAAGGTGAAACACCGAGCTGAATAATGCCGGCTTGTGACTCGAATTATCGATGCTCAAGGAGCATTCGGTAGTCATCCAGATGAATGATGAACCATGATATAAGTATGGGTGTGGAAGTTAATGTGACAGTAAATACCATGCAAGTTAGTGTTATGTTATACAATAAGTACGGTGCGCAGTAAGCGACCGTTGTATAAGTATTGTTGAACAATAATGTAGCAGATAAGACCAGTTATGAGTTAAACTCAATGGACATGCAAGCAAGTGATGATACACAGACTGGGCAATAAGCCAGTGATAGGTACTGTGTGATGAACAGTTCAGTGTGAATTCCATGGCGAATCGCATAAGGGATTTACTGTCAAGAGTTTACGCCTCTGCACTCTG
Source organism: Limonium bicolor (assembly GCA_023374045.1). NCBI lineage: Eukaryota > Viridiplantae > Streptophyta > Magnoliopsida > Caryophyllales > Plumbaginaceae > Limonium > Limonium bicolor. The sequence continues at coordinate 357,635,350 of CM041776.1, forward strand.
TATGACTGAGTGTTTTGGTATTGCACTTGCGCAGTAATGAACGAGTGGGATAGCTAGGAATTGGAAACATGTTAATTATGGAGGAATAATGTTATAATGGCCGATGCATAAGAAATGCAAAGCCGCACCAATAAAGAGTACTGTACAAAACCAAATGTGGAGGCATGATTAACAGTAAGTGACTACGGTAGCACTAACTACCAAATAGCGGTATGGAACATACCACAAAGGTTGTAAATAGCTGAGAGAGCACTACACACTAGGTAGTAGCTCAATCTCAACCGACAGTAAGTCGGAAGGGAACAAGTCAATCATTGTGTAATACAGAAAGAATAACAAATGGGGCAATTAAGCTCTACAGTTACTAGAGTTTCGCAGCAGAAGAAACTAGTGAGCCAGTGATTCAAGTGTTGAATGTATATGGTGAATACGAGTGAATGGCTAATTAACGCCTAGAAGCCTAACAGGCCAGAATCGAAACCGACTAAGAGTTTAAACAAACTCCAATGAGAATTCTTGGTTTAGGAACTAAACCGCCAATATGGTTAAGATCCTCTAATCAGAATCCATTGTGTAATAGACCGCGTGGAAGTTAAAACACTTCACGACGGCAGAACATTTTAAGCCAATGTTTAGTGATTGATTACGTGGGCGTAATCCCTTTTAAGGGGGGTAGAGCGCAAAACCACTTAGTGTATATTACCGTACAAGTGTACGTAGTGTATGTGATTTATATTGTGCATAGCACAAAATTATATTATTGTTTTGATGATTGGTGTGTGTGTTACGTAAACATACACATTCATTCATGGTTTAAATTGTGGTAATTGCGCACAGAAGATGCGAATACCATTGTGATAAGTGTGTGTGTTTGTTAACAGTTGTGTGTGATAGTACAAGTGTGGGGAGTAGTAGAGAGCTCTCGGGGGAACAAAAGCCCCGACAGTGTATAAATGTGAGTTGGTGTTGTATTTGATAAAATATATGTGTATATACTATATAGTGATTCATAAAAGGGTATGAGATCAATATAAAACCTAATGAGAATAAGATTCATAGGCAACAGGATTAAAGTGTATGGGAATAACTGATAGACGAAGTTCTATCTTTGGAGATGTTATGATCATGACTAGAATGATTTAAAAAGATAAAAAATTGGAAATGAGTGATTTACATGATGCTTGAAAATGAAGTGGGAGGTGGAACTTGATTTGCATGTGATCAAGGGAAGCCGAACACAAATTGGAGTGAAAGGATAGTTCTACACTGATGCTGATCACATCAGGGTTGGATGATTCTTGAAGCTCCCTATAAGTGGTCACAAATAACCACGCTAATAAAAGAAGCAAAGAGCTTAAGTTGACTTGAGTTGTGTGTGTTTTCAAAAGGATTTTCAATTGGTATTTATAAAACGTTGATAGATACTTTACATAATTAAAGTTCTTTTACTTAATCTCACAAGGAAATTTTAAACTTAAGTGATTGTTTTGATCTCCCAAGGACACGGGGACGGAAGGTGTCCATCGCGACGGGTTCTGCGGGATCGCAGTGTATATCAAAGATATTTTGATTGTTATACATGCTATGACATGTTGTTTGGTATGTGTAATAAATGTTTTGACTCGAGTTCTAAAAGTGTATGCTATTAAGACCTATGAGTCTAAATGTGTGGTGTTACATAGACCTATGTGTCTAAAGACTGTTATGTTATCGGGACCTATGTGTCCAAATGTTGTATGTTACCCAGACCAGTGAGTCAAAGGGGTTGTTATGTATGTGTAAGTGTTGTTAAGATACCCGGACCATAGAGTCCGAGGTTATCATGTGGATATGTTATGTTATGTGTGGATGTGAATGGGTTGCCCGGACCATTAAGTCCGAGGTTGTGATGTAAAGGTGTTTGGTTATGGAAGTTTATTTCCAAGTGATTCCTGTGTTCAAATCTAATGATGTGTGGAAGTGTGAACTTCGAGGATGAAGTTCTTTTAAGGGGGGTAGATTGAATACCCCAAACCTGATATGTGGTTTAAATATCAAACTATGGTATATAAAGGCTAAAAAGTGCCTTGGAAACATCAGTGGACAATTTAAAATATAGTAAAGTGCAATAAAGCACTAAGCCACAGTATGAGCAAAAACATGCTCTAAGCTATGAGTGAACTTGGTTAGGACCCAAAGAGCCTACCAAGACTTAATAACATTAATTATGATTTTATAAGGCTAATTAAGTCCTTAGGAAACTTTGTTAGACAATGAAACCAAACAAAACAAATAAATACCTTAAAGTCAATAAGAGCAAAAATGTGCTCTAAGCTTGGAATAAATTTGTATAAGACCTAATGGTCATACCTATACCTTATAAATATGTTAATGAACATATTAAATCAATTACCAAAGAAAACCAAGTTGAAAACAAGTTAAAACGCAAAATGTGCTTTAAGGAGTCTTAAGCACGTTTTTGAAAAATTGTCTTGTAAATGAGTTTGAATGGCTAAATGTCCATCATTGCTCTTTAATTAACATGTGTACTATATAGTATCACATTTGGGTGGCTATATCAATGGGAAATCAAAAATTTCACTTCTATGTGCCTTAGTTTGTGAATAGTAACTTTTATAAGCTAGTTTGTAACATATAATGTTATAAGTAATTAAATTGGTCAACAAAGACTATTATACCCTCCTAGGCATATGGGGGCCGGTTTTTCATGGTGTGAGTCACCAATATGTAAAAGAAATCAAATAAGTAAAGTAAACTTAAAGTAAAGTAAAAACTTAAAGTAAAGTACTATTTGCTTAATAACATAAATATCTCCAAAAGCAAACTCATCTTCTCATTTCCTTCCCTTCTTTCATTTCACACGGTTTCTTCACCTTCTCCTTTCCTCCATTTACGATTTGCAACAGCCCCTCTCTTCTCCATCTTCATTTCCTTGCCAAATCCAACTCCATGCTCCAAATCAAAATTCTAAGACCATATTTGTCTAGTTAGGTCAAGCTCTACACTTCTACCTTTTCAAATCTTCAAGAGCTCAATTTTGGTGCCATGGAGAATCACCATTGATGGAGCTTGAGCTTGTGTTTCTACACATTATTACTCTCCTTTGCTTCTAGGTAAGGAATCTCAAAGAAAAATCAAGTTTCCTCCATGTTTTGTGTGTGACCGAAAATATTCATTGATGGAGCTCCTTGGTTGCTTTGTTCTAGCTCCATTTGAATCTTTCAAGGACTAGGTGGAGTCCTCTCTTCATAGATATTCAAATTCCCTTCAAAGATCAAGGTAAAACAACTACATTAATGTTTTGAAATAATGTAAACCTAGGGTTTACAATGAGATGAAGCTTAAAGCTTGAATACTCATTATGTTGTTTGTATAATGTTTAATAGTTGAAAAGGAACCAAATGCCTTACCGGTTTTGTAAGGAAACAAGAAAGAAGTTTGTGAGGAAAAGAGGTAAATATGCTATCTTAATGAGATTTAATGCCTTAGGAGAAATAAGCTTATAATGCTTGTTAAAACTACCTAAAGAGCAAATGGTGAATGACCTAGTAAAGTGTTCTCAAGGAGACTAGTAAAAGAACATATGTGATGGTGTATGTATTTGCAGGTCAAAGGCATTATTTATGTGGGAAATTCAGTGTTTATGGCTTATGCAATTTAAGGGCCTAAGAGCCATGTTATTTAAGGGCCTAAGTGCCAAGCAATTTAAGTTATGCACTATATTGTGATGTAGTGCTAAATGTGTGAAGTTTGTGTATAAAAAGTGTTTGATGGATTTTAGGTGTTCTTGAATGAAATAAGGTAAAAACCTAAGTGTTTGGATGTGAGTAAATACAAGAGAAGCTATGGCCAAATTTGGGAAAATGTGTAAGAAGTTCTAAGTATTTTTAAATGGTTTTGGTGAACTAGGAAGTGTTAAAAGTGAATAAATGTTTACTTGAGAAGAAAACATGTATTAAGGTAGAGTGATGCAAGGACTTAGGTGTTATATTGGAAGTTCTAGGAATTCAATGTGTGTTTTGAGGATGTATTTAAGTCTTGAGGGAGTTTGTTTAAGGTTTAGGTTATGATAATGTGCAAGGTGGGAATAATGTTTAGGTAAGGTTTTGAGAAGGAACTTTTAGGAAGTTGTGAAAAGAAAAAGATTTAGTTAGTAAGAAAAGAAGTTGAGAGATGATATTAAGGTGTAGAGGAAACACCTTGGTTTAGTGGTCATTATTGGTGGACCACCACTTAGAAATCTTAAGGAGAAAACATCCTAAGTGCTAGGAATTTTGTAAGAAATTTGTGAATGATAAGATGGTTTTGGTGAGTGATTTAAAGAGTTTAGCACATGGCTAAAGGTGTGTTGATGTGCCAAATGATGTTAGGAAACATTATAAGGCTTTAGGAGAAGTTTGGTGAAATTGGTTAAGTGTTTAAGACTTGGAAATTGAATGTTTTGCCGTGTCCGAACTTCCGTCCGGACATGGAAGTTCGGACAGGCTCTGTTGGGTAAAGGATTTTCTCATTCTCGAACTGTGTCCGAACTTGGGAAGTCCGGACACAAGTTCGGACGTGACTGTTTCTATCTGGGATTTACTCTCGAACTGTGTCCGAACTTGGGAAGTCCGGACACAAGTTCGGACGTGTGTATGGTTTTCAGTATTGGGTCGCGGCTTGTGTCCGAACTTGGGAAGTCCGGACACAAGTTCGGACAAGGTGTTGTATGGACCAAAAACATTGTTTAAGGTATGGAAATGATGTGTAATGATGGGATTGATAGGTAATGATGTTATAAGGTTGTTAAGGACTGATAGGTGAGTTTTAATGGTAATTAAGTGGGTGAAAAGTTGTAATAAATGTGAAAGTAAAACAAGTTAAAATGTAAAGTTATTTAAACCAAGTTAACGGGGAAAAGTTTATAAGCGTTAGACTTTAAACAAACATTGTTACCCCAATGTTAATAAAAACACATGTGATGTTACAGTTGTTCGAGAATTGCTCGAGGAACATAAGTGGACGTGGTAAAGTGGACTCCGGTGACAGGTATGGTTTTCTGCAACCTGTGTCCTACCGGATTACACCGGCTTGTATGCCAATGTGTTTTTCTGTATGTTTGCCACGTTATGAGATAAATCATGAAACGAGTTTACAGTCGTTATGTTATTGTATGTTTACGTGCCGATACCGGTAACCTCGATTGCGCTTGAAGGGCTAGTTAACCACTATTAGGTAACGTAGGAGAACGGTATCCGGTAACAACGTTTCCAACTTAAGGAACGTTCTAACCACGGCTATGCGTGAGTTGGTTATGTGATGTTTGTGTGTGATGTTTGTATGTGAATGTATGACTCTCTCTTCCCTTGTGTATGTCTAACAAGACTTAACCCCATGTTTGTGATTGTTTAATAAAGTTCAAAGTTGAACTTCTAACAAGTGCTAACGGGGGAGTGAGGAGTCCGGTCTGTTCCGGCCACGGTGTGAGTATGGGGGTCGTTGTCATAGCAGGTTCGATCCTCTCTATATGTTATGGTTGTTTTTCCAATTTGGTTCCCAACCTTCCCTTTAGCTTAACCAAGGCTATTACTGACTCACGTCGGGCCACAGGGGCATACTATTGTTATGTTTGTTTCGGTGTGCTTGGATCACTATATCCGAGACACCTTGTGTTAAGTTAACCGTTCATTTAACGAGACGGTAACGAGTTATGTAACGGCTTATCATGAGACTGGCAACATTCTCTAGGCTCACCAGTGTGTAAACAATGTTTGGGTCGGTTCCTAAGCGAACCATTCCCGTTATGTTATGTGTTTTGTTGTGATGCAATATCCATTGCGGTATTATGTTGTGTACGTGGAAACGTGCAAAGTGTTTTAGGTGTGTTATGTAGTGTATGTTAATGTTGTAAAATGTGGAGTATGTGGATCATGGATATGATTCCCAGTTTGTGATAAGAGGCGTTTTTTAAGGATAACCGATTTAAGGGTATGTGTCGTCTATTAAGGAAGTAGCTCCATTAGAGGAGGAACACTCTAGGGATGATGAATACCATGAGTGACTTATTAAGTAGGATGTATTATCCGATTGTTGAGCCCATTGAGGCGAAATGTTAAGTGTTGTGTTTACTGTCACATGCATGATTTAAATATAATCAACCGCATGCTAAGACGAAAATTAGTTGTGCGTGGCCGGTAGCATGTGGGCTGCGGGATTACCATACCAGCAAAGGTGCTGAGCCCCTTGGGGGCCACCCTTTCTCTTCTTTTCCTATTTCAGGTACGAAGTGCTGGAAGCCGTTCGAGAGTAGACGGGTGGTAGTCATTGTACATGGGTAATCATTAAGTGTAGTATACAGTAGGGTAGTAAGACCGAAATTGTGTCGGCACAGTTTATAAATACTCGGTATAGTGAAAGTTGTACGTTGTTGTTGTTGTTAATGGAAAGGAATAGTATGTGTAGTCGCTCGGGAATTTAGCCCATCAGACCGGTACAATGTATGTATTAGCCTTGTTAGCCACGTGGGTGGCTAACGGCGTGTAACACCAACGAGATAAGTAATGTGATGAGGTTGTTTTTCCGCTGCAGTTTATTGTAAGTGTGTTATTGTTGGATGGGGTGTTACAATTTTGTTATAAATTTTTTAATATATTAATCTTTCACGTTTTTCAATATTGCAGAATAATAATTATGGGGTAGTTTAATACTTCTCATATCTAGTATATGATTATAAGTGTACATGGTAATTTAAGTAGAACTCACTCAGTATTTGAAACGAAGAGTAGTATTAATATTTACCCAGTAAATGAATTTAACTCAGACTAGTATTCGAGTAAGGCTTTTTATAGTATACATATTACAATAAAGTCGGTATTTCTTCATTTACCACGACATAAAACTGAACTGGGAATGGGTAGATGAATAGTAAAAAAAAACATGATATTATATATATATGTTCACATACTTAATTTGTAAACACTATCACATTCGTAAGACGTATACTTCATTTGTAAACATTCGTATACTTCGCACTATTACATTCGTATACTTAACACTATCACATTCGTATGCTTCACACTATTACATTGGTATGCTTGATTTGTAAATATTCGTGTACTTAACACTGTCACATCCATATACTTACTTCGTAAACATTCGTATACTTCACACTATTACATTCGTATACTTAATCCGTAACCATCTGCATACTTAACACTATCACATCCGTATACTTCACACTATTACATTCGTATACTTAATTTGATAGAATTCGAATACTTAACAGTATCACATTCATATACTTAATTTGTAAATATTCTAATACTTAACACTATCACATTGATATACTTGATTTGTAAAAATTCGAATACTTAACACTATCTCATCCGTATGCTTAATATGTAAACATTTGTGTACCTTGCACTATTACATTCGTAAACATCACACTATTACATTAGAATACTTAATTTGTAAACATTCATATACATACCACTATCACAAATTCATCTGCTAATGCTTTGATAAGTTAAAAAATTTTTTTACAGATACCTATGCTTATTATACAATAATTATAAACCTTATTCTTGTTGGGTGAAGCCTAATGTGTTGTATACTCACTGTAGAGTACACAAAAATACTCATCGTTGTCTTCCTTTTGGATTTGGCATTTGCAATGTGTTGGTCCAACTTCATTCTCACTTTTTGGAGTGTAGGGGATGTCAATTCTGTGTGGTTTCCGTTGTCGCTATGAAGAAAGTAGAAAGAACTGCCAGGACTACCAGCAGATTCACGTCCCTCGCCGGCTCCGATCCAGGAAGAGAAGAAGGTTTACCTAGGCGTCGGATGATGAAGATGAGGATCCACAGAAGGTAAATGAGAAGGAGGTGAAAGCTAGACCCTAACCCAAATCGTAGAAGTTGTAGGAAGGTGTCTGCGAAACCTATCGTAGAAGTTGTTGGGGAGAGAAGTTGCAGGAAGAAAGGTGAACTCGAGACCTTCCCAAATTTCGTAGAAGTTGAAGGATGGGGAGTTAATGGATTTGAGGTAAATGAATTATGTGTTGGTTGGTGAATTAATTTGAGAGGGAATGGTTGCTTTCAAAAAAAATTGAGAGAGAATGGAGGTAGAGGATGACCGGGAAGAGAATGAAGATAAAAAAAAATTGATTTTGGTAATTGGTATGAGAATTCAAAAAGTCTAGTAATTATTATAATCTATATGGGGGGTTATTATGGGCTATAAAATAGGTCTGCTGAACTTTAATTAATACTATTTTCCATTTAAAAAAAGAGATGACAGCAAAAATAAATACTTAAATCTTGACCATTAGATTAGATAAAGGACTAAATTGAGTCTAGAAAAATCAGGGACATGAAGTGTCCAGACCCTAACCTTGATTCTCTCTTTTATTCTTAACGGTGATGATGTGGCAATGATTAATTCAATCAAAAGTGCAGTGCCGCTGTCAATTGTAAATACTCCCTCTGTCCTGAATTGATCATCTGTTTGCTTTATGGCATGTATTTCCACTTCTATATTAAGCATTTAAGAAAATAATTTTATAAAATTAAATTTTGTATTATATAGTTTATCATGTAAGGAATCATATGCAAAACTTTATTTTTAAAATTAATTTATCTTATATGTTAAAAATTGAAGTCAAACGACATGTCCAAATAGTAAACAGGACGGTCAATTCAGGAAGGAGGGAGTATCAATGTGAAACAGCGTGAATGATTTAGATTAAATAATGATGTGCAATGAAGTGCAGCTTGAGTGTAATATGGTCAACGTGAGTTTGATTAAAATAATAAACATTGCAGCATGTATATATATTGTTGCATTTATCTACATTTAACACATAAAATATATCAGCTCTCATCTAAACATAAATCCTAAGAAAAACATATGATAAGTGGGAAATATGGCATGCATTGTTGTAAAAGTAGGAAGAATTATAGCCCTAAAAGTAGATATACTTCACACTTATCAATCACCAATAGAAAGCTCATACGACCAATCCTCAACAAAACACCCTGTGAGCTGATCAATGGGAGAAAACCAAGCATAAGTCACTTCAGAATCTTTGGTCGTAAGTGTTATGTCCATAACAATGCAAAGAATTCCCTAGGACCAGAAGTGATCTGGCAATCTTCCTTGGGTACTCAGAAAGAAGTCAGACATACACAATCTATAACTAGAGAACTCAAAAAGTAGAAGAAAGTGTACATGTGGTCTTTGGTGAGGCTGAAATCCATAAGATCAAAGAACCTGAAAGAAGATGAAGCTTTTTGGATTTGATCTAGCTGGACAAGATCACACAGACAATCCCAAAGATGAATGCAACAAACTAAGGAAAAACTTGCCCGAGTTAGGCAACACAGGTCAACAACAAGTCGACGAAGGAAAACAATGATGTCGACGATCCCTCTATCACCATCAACCATTATCAATCTGAAATCTTATATATAAAGATCGCCCATTGGAAAACATATATCAGATATCTCCAAGGGAATTCAAGCCAGAGCACAAAACTAGCGATCTCTTACCCTTTTCAACTACAACTTCAACCCATCGATCCAAAAACATCAAGAAGCTATTCAAGATTCAGACTGGATTAAAGCAATACAAGGAAGAATTAAATCAGTTTGAAAGATGCAAAGTCTGGCATCTTGTGCCTCGTCCCCACACATCACGGGGTACTTGGCACAAAATGGGTCTTCAGGAACAAGATAAATGAGATAGAAGAAGTCATTAGGAACAAGGCTCGTTTGGTAGCACAAGGATATCGTCTACAAGAAGGGATAAATTTCCAAGAAACCTTTGCTCCAGTAGCAGGATGGAGGGTCCATCCGAATTACTGATTGCATTTACTGCATATAAAGGAATCAAACTCTTTCAACTTGACATCAAGAGTGCCTTTCTCAACGGGTATGTCATAATAGCAGTATATATTGAATAACCTCCAGGTTTGAGACATAAGAAGGGAAAGACATGGTGCTCAAAATTGACAAAGCTCTTTATGGGCTCAAACAAGCTCCAAGATCATGGTATGGACTGCCTGTCATCCTATCTATTAAAAACCACTTCAAAAGAGGTAAGGTTGACAAAACCTTGTTTGTAATAATAAAACAAAAAGGATTTCCTAATAGTGCAAGTATAAGTTGATGACATAATCTTTAGAACTTTTGATGAGAAGCATTGCAAGAAATTCAAAGCATTGATGAAAAGAGAGTTTGAGATGAGTGATCTAAGAGCATTGAAGTTCTTTTTAGGACTTCAAGTCAAGTACGATAATGAAGGGACCCTCATATCCCAACAAAAGTACGTAAAGGAATCTACTGAAAAGATTTGGAATAGAGGCATGTAATTTTTGACAACCACCAATGGCAGTTGGCACAAAGATGGGCATCACTGGTGACCAACGGTCGACCAACAATCTTATAGAGAGATGATTGGTTCTCTACTATACCCAACTGCTAGTAGACCTGACATATATTAGTGTTTGCTTTTGTGCCAGGTTTCAAGCATACCAAGAGAGAGTCATCTCACAAACTATTCAAAGAATCCTATGTTATCTCAAAGGATCCATGAATCTTGGTCTCTTTTATCCAAAATTCACAAACTAAAATATTGTAGGATTTTCATATGCAGACTATGGGGGTTCTAAACTGATCGAAAGAGCACGTCAGGGACAGCATTCTGTTGGATCAGTTTGATCACATGGGGATCAAAGAAAACAACAAAGCGTTGCAATCTCAACTGCTGCTGAATCAGGAATACATAGCTGTGGTAAGCTGTTGTGCTCAACTATTGTGGCTCAAACAACAAATGGTGACTACGGTGTTCAAAACAGGTACGCCACTCTCGGCTTTTGGTGAAACCACCCCAATATTTTTATAAATTGCATTTTAACCCCTCTAATTATTCTTACGACATTATAAGTCAATTTAATACAAAGTAAACTAGCCAAAAGTGCGAAATAGCACTTTAACACATGATTATGTCATATTAGCCTAACTAACCCTATAGCTTTATGTTGACAACAATATTTGTTTTAAAACCTTATAACATAAATAAGATGACTTACTTGATTAAAGTCACCAAAACTTAGCCAAACAGCAACTCTCAGCCTAATATTAAACATATAGCTCAGGTTGGTTTTTTGCTATGATATATTAAGCTTAATTAACATATGATTAAGGTAGTAATTAACTTACTTTCTCCAGGGATCTTAAGCTTGTTTTTCCTCCCTTTAGACAGAATAATATCCAAGGTTTCCAAGCACATTTCAGCCATAATTTTCAAAGGAATGAAGGGTACAAATTAGCTTAATGTCTTAAGGCACACAAAAAAGTAAAAATGGACTTGTAAACCATGATTTTGCCTTGGTTTGTAAGGATTTTCAAGGGTGAACTCACCTGATATTTGGAGCATGATAAGAGTATTAAATCATCTTCTAAACCAATAAATGATACTGATATAACAAGGTAGAAGCTAGTTAGGTTTACCTGTGAAAATTCTTTAAGAAGTGGTTTTAAACTTGGATTCGGCCACCAAATGGAGTGGTTGGAGTTGCTATGATTAAACATGATTAAGATGATGAGTGGGAGAAAACCAAAGAAATCAGCAATTGGAGGCTAGATTAAAAAATAGAAGCTTAAGGTATGTTTTACCTTAATATGTGACTTTTCTTTCTTTCCCTTTATTTTTGGTTCCAGTGAGATTGGTGGTGTTCTTTGAAGATGAACTTGCTGATAACGAGGGGAGGAATGGAGGTTGATGCTTGGTTCATTGGAAAGAGGAAGAAAAGAGGGAAGAAACTGAACTATAACATGAATTAATGCTTACCTTATTAGATTTTGAAAAAAAACTTGCTCCAAGGTGAAGAATGGTGAAAATGGTTAGGTTTTGAGCTGAATCTCTCGGCGGTGGAATAGAAGAGAATGAAAGAGAAATATGATTTTGGCTTTTTAAAGTAAGAAAGTCGTAATTTGTGAATAGTAAGGGATGACTCATTAGGTAGATGCTTATGTGTTAAGTATGGCTGACAGACAGCTCATGTTGCCGCCCATTATTAGTCAAGATTGGGGTATTTATGTTGACCATTGACTTGTTAAGTAATTAAGTCAAAATTTGACAATATTGAGCACTATTCACATTTTGGTGCCAAGCTTTGGATTTTTTTTGGTAAATCCTTTGAATTAGGATTATAATGTGATACTAAGTAGAACACACGTAATTAAGGTGTATACAAGGCTATTTAGCCATTCAAAGTCAATTTTTGGACATTTTCATAAAAATGTGTCTTAAGGAGTTTTAGAGTTCATTTTTGTGTTTTAACTCTTTATGTTTGGCTTGCTTTGGTAATGGTTCTATCACGTTAATAACTTAGTTATAAGGTTTAGGAATCATTTTGGACACTATTCAAGGTTACATAATCCTTAAGGCTTCTCTAGAGCACATTTGCCTTAAATGATGTTTAAGCTTGTTTTTGCTTCTTTTGATCTTTGATTGTTTACAAATATATAGAGGCATGTTTAATATTTAACATATATATATATATATCTATATAGTTAGATTTTTAGATCAGTTTATTAGTTGGGGTATTTCGTTATCCTTCTCATACCAAACTTTGTCATCATTCCCAAAATCCTAAGTTACGCTAATTTAGATTCCACAATCACCGAATCCACCAAATTTCTATGAAAACAGACTTAATTTGAATAAAACTATTCATATAAACAAAATAAAGCATAAAGATTCTCGACGTGGTCACCAGGCTCAATTTCAAAATCTAAACAAAAATTTTCACCCAAGAATTTGACATTTATAAGCACTCGGAGAAGCGATTCTCTCAAATAAAGAAGACAATACAAAACAACTGTGACATTTAAGTGTAACTGGCACATTAGAAAGATCTTCTACTTCCTCACATTAAGAGGAGCAATGTCCATATTGTTCAAAAATTTCAAAATATGTCAGACTCATTAAGGATTCATTCAGATGACTATTGAGTGACAAATAATCATTAAGCATCAAAATTCATTCTAGGCTGAAAAAAAATAATAAATAAAGAGAAACTGAAACTCCCCTGATATTGTAGATTGAGGAAGGTTCCTTTCCTCACACTTAAAGCTTTTGTTGGGGTTCAAACTTTCCTCACAATGGAATCTAAGCAAGTGTCCAGCCTTGGAGAGATACCATAAAACTTTTCACCTACACACTGTAACGCCCTGGATTTTACCTTAAATGAAAGAATGCATTGATACGGATGTAGCGCCACAAACGGATTTGAAAACGGGCTTCAAACGAGCCTTAAAAACTACAAAATAAGCTTTGTTCGAACTTGTGTCCAGACATTGATGTTTGGACACAAGTCGAGAGAAAATATGTTGAGAAATCCTGGATGTCCGAACTTGTGTTTGGACATTGACATTCAGACATAAGTCGAGAGTTTGAAAGACAGAAGGTAAGAGCATCCGAACTTGTGTCCGGACATTGACGTTCGGACAAAAGTCGAGAGTTTAGAAATACAAACGTCCAAACATGTGTCTGTGTAACGCCCCCAAAACTAGCCGGTATATTATTAAGGTCGAAGTTAAATTAACGTCAATTTTTTTCCCATCATCTACTCAGCAGCGGAAGACATAAACCTAATGGGGTGTTACCGCCACACTCACCAACCTAGTGAGTGCTAAGGCTAAATACAAAACTTCAGCCTTAATCGGAAAATAAATGAAGATAAAAAAATAATTACATCTCAAACTAAATTTCAAACCTTTAATGCAAAGCTATAACCATCTAAATAATTAAATGAATTGAAGTGGAGTCTATGTCAATTCCCAAACCCAACTCTCACGCTTTACATCCAAGTCAGCTTCATTACCTGCGGTCAGAAAACATAACAACACACAAGAAAGGACCGCGCAAATCAGAGAAACTGAGTAAACCCTACAACACCTTGTCAAATACATTTTGAAAACCCATTTGAGTATAATAGACATCAATAGCCTCATAACTAATCAAACAATAACATTACAACAATCTCAATCACCAATCAGCAATATCACAACCAATTCTGGAATGCGGGAGTCACCAAAGTTCCACAATTCACAAATTCCAATAATTGGTACCACAACAGAGTTGGGACCGATCCAGTTCAGCCTCACTCTAAGTCCTTAAGTGTGCACACCCCCAAAAGTATCTCTAACTAATGGAGTAGATCATAGAGCTTAGCTGCGGTCTAAGACTCAACAGCGCAAATATATAAATTATCTAGAGGCCTTTCCAATTCCAAAAGTCAATCTCCCATCAAATCCAGAATAAAATAATCAATATGTAATATCAAAGTTCTCAAATCATTCCACACCATCAATATCGTATAAGCATAATTTAACAATCACAACCAATACAACCAGTGTCAAAATAGCACACACAATCACAAAGTAAAGATAGGTGAACACAAGGTTTACCTGGAATTCACGCTTAAGCAAACATTCACAAACGCTAGCACGATAGTAGACAAGATCCTTCCAAACTAGTCACCCAGTGATACACCAAGGTATCTCAGCATCCTATGATTAAAATACAAATGATTATATCACTACCGACCACTATAATTAATCGTGTTTCTAGTAAAATAGTAAATACGTTTATTATACTCGTCTTAATCATCGAAATCACTATGATTATTGTTCTATTTGACTCCAAAATAATATCGCTAGCCGAATAATCATTCCACCAAATTGCTACACACGATTACTCATAATATCTTCAAATACACTAGTTATTATTAGTATATTAACAATATTAGTTAACACTTGTATAACAAACCACACCCACACACTTGTAATTAATATATATACACGCATTCACTCATTAGGATAAGATTTAGTTGTTTCACACAATGAATCAAATAATATACAGTAATATGCTACGAAGTGGTGTATAGATATGCTGCTAATCAATTTTCTATTTTTTTAAGGATTCACTTTTATAATATCAAAGTGGAAATTAAGGCCTTCAAATCACATAATATGGAAGAGTATATAATATTAGTTAATATTATTAAAGGATTTAACTTTGAAACATGTTAACGGCAAAATTAGTTCACAGGTGGAAGCCAAAATCGATTTTAATTAGACATATGAAGATAGGTACGTGGCCACAAGACATGCGGAAGAAGAAGAAGCATTTAAACGTGAATGAGTCTTACCGAGACAGAGGAATCATTGCCCACAGAAATTGAACTAGAGTAATGCCGCATTCAATTTGGACAATGGGTCGCAGAGAAAGTAAGCAAAGTTCGGCGGCCGATAATTTGAAAGGTTTATAAATAGGGATATATGAGAGAGTAGTAGGGTTAGATGTGAAAAAGGAGAAGTATTGAATTTATCAGGAGTATTTAATAGCAAGGAGTTTAATTAAGGAATAATAGAAATTGAGAGGGAAATAACACGTAGATAAAGAGAAGGGTAGAATGATATATAATAATTAAGAATTTAAATCCAGTGCATAACATTACAGATCGGAAATACTTACAAATTTATTATTCACCGAACTGAAACATTTTTATCATTAAAATATTTAGGGTATTTCAGTCTGAACATGTAAGTTCGGACACAACTTCCGATAAATTCCAAATAAATGGTCCGAACATGTAAGTTCGGACCAATGCCGAGTAGTTCAAACCCGTCCTCGCATGCTGTCCGAACGTGGAAGTTCAGATAGATGTTCGGACACACACATACAGCGAAAGGTAAAACGTTCTTGGGGCCTGTCCGAACATGGATATTCAGATGAACGTTCGAACAGGTCTCTAATTGTGAAAACATAAGGAAAAATATAGTAAAAAAGAGTACAAAATAGCCACAATGTTAATGACAATAGACAGTCACTGACTTAAGCAAATGTAATGAATGTTTACCATAAAACACAACGGAAATTCTTTCAAATCCAGAGTGTCACCCACACTCTACCCTCGAGTGCTCAGGCTAAATCTTTAACAATTCAATCAAAACAAATGTTAAAACATTGTAACCCAAAAATAATGTAACTTGCATGTTGTAAACCAAATATTATGGCTCAAACATAACAACTCAAATATTGTAGCTCAAATATTGATCAACACTCATAATGCTAGGTGATAGCGCATTCCCCAGCCTCCAACTTCAGCAATCATTACCTGTGATTAGAAAACAATATAAAAAACACGAAGGGATCACGCAAATCAGTGAAATTGAGTAAACCCTGCCTTATTGCATAAAATACATAATGAAACTGTTTTTGGATAGTCAAACCAATAACTCAAAAAACATCATTTCCAAACCAAAACCATTTCCAATAATCTACATTATAAATCAGGGCAGCTTTCACCAGGATTTCAATCACAATTATATGCCAACGAACATCCAAATTGGGGCCGCAACAAGAATAATACCTTCTCGACCTAAGTCCTTAAGTGTGCACACCTCCATAAGGTACTTCTGACCCAAAGGAGTAGATCATAGAGCTTAACTGTGTTTCACTGTTTGTAGCGAAAAATATATAAAATTGGTACAAATTACCATCAATTACACAGAGTACCAAAGGTACCAACAATTTACACGGAGCACCAAACGGTACCAACAAAGTAATCAATCCAGCAAAAGTCTCCCAATATAGTAATCAATTCCAATTTGTAAAACCCTTGAATCTAGAGTATGCGGGGGAATAAATTCCCAACTTCCAAAATCCCAAATTAGGGTTTTAAATAATCCTTCAGCAATTCACAAATCACATGAGAAAACAATTATGAGCACATATGTTTACCTGATTTCTCACACCACCAAAGATGACGGCTCAACAAGATCACTAATAGCGCCCGTCAACGAATTCGGGGTCTAGAATTATAAGAACCACTAATCAGAATCCAGCATTTCACAACCCAGATAATCCCAAATCCTTACCAGGTATTAGACCTTACCCTTCTATTCTAATCTGGCGCCAGGGAAGAGACTTGGGAAGAGCAGGATAAAGAATGAGAGTTTGTGAGTTTAGAGAGAAAGAGGGTAAGAGAGTCACAATGAGGATGAAGGAGATGATGGGGACGATCGTGTTACAAATAGAAATAAATTGTAAAAAAGAGAAATAATACTAATTAAGTAATAATGTAATTAGTTTTAGAAGGGAAACATAAATTGAAATACCCCAAACTTAAATATGGTGATTAAAACATTCTAATAAAGTAATTAAGGGCCTAATAGTGCCCAGAGAATATTGGTGAAGAAAATAAAACCAAAAGAAAAGAAGAAAATGCTTAAAAAGTGAAAAAATGTAAAAATGAGTGTTACATAACCGTAGGAGTTATGTGACCTTGACTAGGACCATAGGTGGGTTCCTAAGGCTTAAGTATGCCTAAATGAACATGTGGGAACAATTCCCAAAGAAAACGGATCCATAAAATGGATTAAAACCACAAATGAACCTTACAACGCGTTTTTCGAGGAATCCAGGAAAACGTGACTTTAATCGGGTTAAATAGACCCGTAATAATTTTAGTTAATCAAATGTCTATTATTAGACATTAATTGAGGTTTAGAACCAATAAAATTAATTAAATGAGAATATTCCAGAAAACGGGTTCCGGTGAGTGAATAGTGTAAAAACTAGAAACTTGTGGGGTGTAAATTGCAATAAGAGAAAAATAACCTCTCCATTGGCAATTAAAAATCTGAAACTATATGGTGGGGTGTGAGGCATTTTATTTAGCCCTCCCTCTCATGCACTAAAAGACAAGAAATAAAGAAAAAAAGGGGGAAAAGTTAAAAAGCAAATCTGACTCTCTCTCCTCCACATTTCCCTCTTCTCTCACATACTCCCTCCTCCTCTCTGAATTCCTTTCTTCTTCCTCCAGCCAGTAATGGCGATTTTGTAGCCCTCCTCACAAGCTCCATTCTCCTCCATTGTTGGAAGCCCTAACCTAGTCCAAATCAAATAAAAATTACACCTTTGAACTCCTCTCACTTAGGAAAGTATTTCTCTCTTTCAAAATCAGAAAAACACCACTTTCATCTCCATGGGTGTAGCTTATTTTGGAGCTTGAAGAAGGCCACTTTGACCTCCAACACCTCCTTATTGTTTTAAGGTAAGAAAGGGTCTTTAAATCCATCATTTTTCTAACCCTTTCCTTGCCAAACCAAAACCAACTTGAGCTGCTATTTTCTTCATCCCAGCCGGTTATTGGTGTGCACTTTGGGGAGCTAGAACCTTGCCATCTTGTTGTCCAAAAATCCCACCAAGAAGCCTAAGGTAAATGCTCCCTTATAAACCCTTAATGTGAATTAAATTTAGGCTAGCTTAAGGGTGAGTATTCTAAGTTAGTTTCTAAGTTGGTATGGTGGTATGGATGGTTGTAGCATTGTTGTGGACTCGGTGAACCAAGAACAAGAGAGAAAAAGGAAAGAGCAAGTAAAGAAGAAGAAAGAAAGGAAAGAAAGGGGAGCTAGCAAATTCAAGGTAATGACCAAACCTTGAGCTAGTTTTGTAAGTAATGTGAAACAGATTTTGAATGTCGTAGAATGAGAAAAAAATTTACATTTCTTAAGTATGGTATAAGCTGCTACAATAGCGACTAAGTGATGAAGATATTTAGGTATTGATTATGAAATGTTTATGGGCCTTGGAGCCAAGTATTTAAGGTTTATGCACAATGAGATTATTGTTGAGAATGTGCAGGAATTATGTGCTGTTAGTATCCCTTGTGGATATGGCTAGTTGAGTAGGCTTAAAGGGATGATAATAATGCTTTGGGAATGTGTAGAATTGTAGGGAAACTCTGTCAAAATTTCTTTGGGAACTAGGTGACATAAGTGTCAAATGGTGAAGGAAGAACCTAAGTTGAACTAGGTGTGTTTTGGAGTTTGATGGAATAGTTAATCACCTTGGAAACTAGATTTGGAAGGAAGGTTGTATTGGGTAAGACTTGGAATGAATGTACTGGAAATAATGCAATGAAAGAACCATTGGGTTAGTGAAGAGAGGAAGAGCAAAAATCTGTAACAGAGGGTTTAGGAGCATTACAGTGGGAAATGGTGTAAGGAAATCAAGGAATGGGTGATAAGTGTCCAAATGAGCATGTTTTTTGGGTGTATTTCATATATTATATTAACACTTTTCTTGCGCATTTCTCCACTTTGGTTAGTTTTCCTCTAGTTTATGTTTTATTGGTTATCTTACAGATTTATTGGTTAAACATGAGGAAAACCAAGCTAGAAGCAAAGTAGATGAATAGACGAACGCGTAGGCACAAACGGGTCGAAAAACGGAGTCCAAACAAAGAATCTAGAGCCGGTCAAAGTTCGCAAAAGAAAACGAGTCAAATACACACGTCCGGGTCATGTCCGGGGATAAAAGGCCAGACGTGACACGGATTGGTGTTACAGGCATCCGTGTCCTGTCCGGGTAAATAAGGGCGGACACCTAACAGTCACGTCCGGGGATATTTGGCCGGATAGAAGACCGGACAAGAAGGAATTGTGTCTGTGTGTTGTCTGTGTAAAAAAGGGCGGACAGGATTAGAGACGTCCGGCCTTTTATGGCCGGACAGAGGGCGGACAAGACAATTTGTCTGTGGAAATTTGGCAGGACAAAGGCCGGACATGAGCCACGTCCGTGGCCTGTCCGTGGATCTAAGGCCGGACAGGAATGAGACGTCCGGGGAAATATAGCCGGACACAAACGCGGACGCCTCTAAATGCAACCCAGATCCAGAAATTAACGCGACAGACTTCGGTGTTGTTTATCTTCTTCGTTGCGGCACCTACAGACATATCTATCTACTCCATCGTCAATATCAGGCGCCACCCCACTCAAATTGCTCACGCGTGTTCCAGCCTGTCTTCAGTCTTCTTCCTCCTCCTTTCTTCTATAAAACCCACGTTGCTTCTGCTCAAAAAAATCATCCCTTCCTCTGAATCCAAAGTTCACAATCGTTCACCATCGTTCACCATCCTTCAGCACCGTTCATTAAACAGACAATCAACCACAACACAAACCACACCTACGATCCATTCCATCCTCTTATCCCCCACTTCTCCATTTTATTTTCATTCTTCATTCCACCACGAAGCAGAAGCACGATAAGAAGAAGAGAAGAAAAGGAGCTGGAGCAGAAGCGAATGGCAGTCCTGTGTCCTCCGGCAGTCTCCAAAATAATGGCTATCTCTGCTTTCTTTTTATTTCTGTTAATGTCTGAGTGATTTTTATTCGTATCCTAGGATGGGGTTCAGCCCCAAATAATCCAGACTTATTATTAATACCATGTTTGCTTATAAATATTTGTTTTGTCTCTCTAAATTATTAAATGTTTAAGAACTGATCATTTTTATGCATTTATGGTTTCTCTTATTTCAATGATTTTGTAAATCTGAGAATAGACCACAAAGAAAGACAAACGTTAGATATTATCTCCTTGATTAGCATAAAATCCATCGCTGTTATTAAAAGAATTCTTGCTTAATGCTAATTAATGATTTTAGACTTTTTCTGATTGTAAAAAGTCTATTGAATTAATTAAGAGTTGTCCTTATCTATGATTTAGGAAGGCCACAAGATAAATTCTTAAACAGACAAATAGAGCAAATTAGGATTATAATTAATGTCTGTACTTAAATAAATATTTATTACCTGTCTCATTTATTAAACTTGTTTTAATTCCTTTCAACAAATATTGTTAAATGCTTTACGCGACAAACTACTGCATTTTTATGGTAACTATCAACATATGATTTTGAGATAGTCAAAGTACCACAAAGGAATGAACCTTGGTATTTACACTCCGGATTGAGCAGAAAATACTGAGGCTATTATTAAGAGTTCGTAACTAACACTTATTAACTCTAATAGACAATAAATAATTGAGACATGGTTATAAATTTGTTTAAGTAATTTAGGCAATTCCCCCACTATCCTAGGATACTTTTTTTCCATCCATTTACTTTATTTTACTGTGTTTATTATTTTTGCACTGATCTTAAAACAAACAAAGATTGCCACTGGCTAAACCCCCAATTTACATTTTATGCACTTTTATTTATCTTCGTGTACATTTACTAACTTGATAATTAATTAGATAGTTGCGAAGTCTCTGTGGATACGACCTTGTTGTACTACAAAGATTGGGTTCACTACTCATAAGTAGCAAGATAGTTTAACTACTATTTTGCTCAACAATGGGTGATTAGTTTAAGGAATGAATTAAGGAAGTTTAGAGTGTTGATCTAGTGCTAAAACATGCTAGAGTTCATGTGGGAATATTGGCAAAGAAACAGGCAAAGGATTGAAGTGAGAACAAAGCTTAAAAACTGTAAATTTGCAACAGACTGAATTGGTACTTGTTTGCAAACAAGTATGCAAACAAGTACGCAAACAAGTACACAAACAAGTACGCAAACCAGGACTTGACAGAAACTCTCGCTGAAGGATGGTCCAGGTATGCAAACAAGTACACAAACCCGGACCACCTTAAAAACTTGACAGAAACGTCTCTGAAGAGATGGTCCGGGTTTGTAAACTGGTACACAAACCCAGACCACCATAAAAACTTGGCAGAAAGTCATTCCAGGGTTTGGTCCGGGTTTGTAACCCCGGACACAAAACCGGACCAGGCTAAAAAGTGTCCAGAAAGTGTTTTTAAGCAAGTTAAAGGTGGAGAATTGAATGGTATTGATATTATAAGATTGTTAAGAACTTAATGACATATAAAGTTCATAAGGAGTGTAAACAAGCTTGAGAAGTAAGTAACTTAGGTGGATGAATATGATTTGTAAGGAATTAGTAAGTGTAAACCAAGAAACGTTAGAAACATAATGAGTGAGGTTAATTATAGATAATTAACCACCCGATTCTATATATGTTATAGGATTCGAATAGTTGAACACCGAAGGAGAGTCGGTGAGTCCAAGGACAACGGTGAACGGTATGAATTTCTCATGTCCTGTATGCTACCTTGACTACTCTGATTTGTGTGTGTACTAATTGATCACCTAAATAAGATAAAATGCATGAATCGGTTTTATTGCACCTACTTGTGCTTATATGATATTGTTCCTTGTTGGATTTTTATCTTAACTCTCAGTTTGTATAATTCATGAAATGAATGAATGAGGATGAAGTGTGTGTGCCTTGTTGTGTATTGTATTGACCAAGTAATGTAGTATAGGACTTCTAATTGATTCCTAACTAGCTAACATTTCTAACATAAGAAATTGGTAAATTGGAATGAGTAGAAGTCCGATATAGTTTCGGCCATGCGTGAGGAGGAGGAGACACAAGAGGTTGGATCCAAATCCTGGCCTTAATCTTTTCCATGGACCAAACCCCTTAAATGGGTAGCATCCTGGATTAGTGAGCCACCCTAAAGCCCGGTGGGGCACTGTTTTTATTTTCCAGGTACCCAAGAAGTTTGATGGTCGATGTGTAAGACCGGATAGCTATGCTTAGCAGCTAGGATTAATTTGGTTATCGTAACAAGTTGTATAAGGGCTTGTAGCCCTTTTAAATTGGTGGTGTACCTAGTGGTAGACCCTTATGTACCTGAAAGCATGTAGAATTGTGAGAACATGGGTAGGAGGTTAGACTCGTAAGGAGTACATATAGACATGTGGAAGATGTTGTACTTAGAAAACTCGGTATATTGTAAGGTAAGTATTGAATAATGTATTGAATGTAGAATTGTTGTACTCAGTTTGTAATTGGAGTATGGATTGTATTTGTTTTAGTACTCGGGTATTCCGGTCCATCAGACCGATGCTGTAGTGGAAGTAGGCCTTGTTAGTCACGTGGGTGGCTAACGACATTGTATCACCCTCCGATGAGTATGGAGTATCCGCTGCGTAAGTATGGAAGTACGAGGTGATTAGACGGGATTAGCGGTAGGGGTGTTACATAAATAATCAATGTTGTACATAATTTGAAAGAGAAACTAGATTCATACTAAGTAATAGATTAAAAAAAAGGAATAAATCACTAATTAATTTGAAATAAAGTGAGAACAAAAATGGTTTAGCTATTGTGAAAATATAAGGATGGATGGAATTATCTTCTAGGGAGAGATAATTGTTTATAAATAAATAAATAAATATTGAGTAATTTATTTAAGAGAAGTGAGAAGATCGTGGTAACGTTGGTAGAAGGTGGATATAGTAGTATTTAATATAATTTAGGAAAATAAAAGGAGAGTATATTAGGATTTTATCAATTTAGAAAAAGGAAGAAAGGTAAGATAATTGTTTTAACTTCCCTGGGCCTTTAATAACACTAACCTCGGACTAGCCAATCATTTTATATTTGTTCCAATATAATGATTAACTTATTCATATCAACTAGCTATTATGCATATCCTAACTCGAGATTCACGGGTATTTCCTCGCATCCCCTTTTAAAGAAAGCTTCACCCTTGAAGCTAATCCTAACCATCTTCTGAAGCAAAAACTGGCTCTGAAAGCACTTAACTGTAATCTAGATCCAAATTGAATATTGACTCAACTCTTAAACCGTTACCTGCTCGAAGAGTTGTGGGTACTTCTTTCTCATTTCCTTCTTAACCTCCCACGTTGCCTTTTCTGTCCCATGATTAGATCATAAAACTTTGACTGTACGAGTGAACTTCAATCAGATCTCCCTGGTCTTGGTGTCTAGGAATTTGATAGGGCACTCCTCTTAAGACAGATTTTGCTCCAACTCCAATACCTCCGGTTGTAAGACATTCGAAGGATCAGGGATATATCGCTTCAATTGAGACACATGGAAGACATTGTGTACTCTCTCTAGTTCACTAGGGAGTGCCAGTCTGCAGGCTATCTTCCCAATCCTTTCAAGAACCTCATAGGGTCCCACAAACATAGAACTTAGCTTTCCTTTCTTCCTGAATCTGGTTACCCCTCTCACAAGGGATACCTTCAGGAAGACTTTATCTCCCACTTCGAACTCTACTGACCTCCACTGTAGATCAACATAGGACTTTTTCCTATCCTGAGGTGTCCTCATTTGGCTTTAAATGACTCGAACCGCTCCACAGTCTCCTCTATTAATCGAGGTCCCAACACAACGGTCTCGCTGATATCGCTCTAGCATAGTGGGGTCCTACACTCTCTCCTGTATAAGGCTTTATAAGGAGCCATCTTAATACTAGCATGGTAGCTATTAATAGGATAACTCCACTAAATGTAACATGTTTGCCCACGAACCTGCAAGTCCATTATGCACGCACGAAGCATATCTTCCAAGGTCTGGATGGTCTTCTCGGTCTATCCATCAGTAGCTGGGTGGAACACTGTACTCAATTTCAATTTAGTACCCATAGCCTTCTGAAACTGCTGCCAAAAGTGAGCCAAAAATCTCGAATCCCTGTCAGATAAGATAGTCTCGGGTACACCATGATATCTCACTACATTCTTGATGTATGCATCTACCAATTGACTCATATACCAAGTGCTCTTCATAGGTATGAACCTAGCATACTTGGTAAGCCGGTCGACAATAACCCAAATCTGGCTGACTCCACCCTTCGCTGGCGGCAGTCCAACCATGAAATCCATGGTGATCGAGTCCTATTTGCACTTGGGTACCTCCAAAGGTTGCAAAAGTCCTCCCATTCTCTTGTGCTCAAATTTTACCTTCTGACAGTTAGGCACTTTGAAACGAACTTTGCCACCTCTCTCTTCATCTTTGGGCACCAAAACTGTTACTTCATGTCATTATACAACTTATCGACACCTGGATAAACTTAATAGGGTGTGTTGTGAGCTTTCCTTAACAATTTTTCCTTCACATCCCCACACACCTGAGGAATACACCACCTGCCCCTAAATATGAGACTGCCATAGCTGTGAATCTCGAAGCCATCTGCCTTACGATCTTTCATCTTTTCTCGTATCCTTTACAACTTTACATCTTCAGGCTATCCTTTGAGGATCGCTCCATAAATATCAGAGGAGACACTCATATGGAACAATCACACCTCCCGATCCACACCGCCTGACTCCATCACCTCCAAGTTCAGCTTTTGGAGTCACGAACTAGCTCATCTGGGAGAACCCATATCGAGTTCACTAAATGACTCATCTTCCTACTGAGGGCATCGACCACCAAATTTGATTTCCTCTTGTGGTATAAAATCTCCAGGTCGTAGTCCTTGATGAGCTTTAACCACCTCCTCTGCCTCATATTTAATTCCTTATGAGTAAAGGTGTACTTGAGGCTTTGTGGTCTGTATAAATCTTGCACGAGACACCATAGAGGTAATGCCTCCAAATTTTAAGTGCAAGCACTACTGCAGCCAATTCCTGGTCGTGCGTCGGGTAATGAGTCTCGTACTCTTTAAGCTGTCTCGATGCATAAGCTATTACTTTCCCGTTCTGCATTATAACGAATCCCAAACAATAATTGGATGCATCACTAAACACCTCAAATCCCTCGGTCCCTGAAGGTAAGGTCAGCTCCGGGGCCGTGGTCTACCTTTCCTTCAACTTCTGGAACGTCTTCTCGCAGTCATCGCTCCATTAGGACTTCACCACCTTCTTCATAATGTTAGTCAGCGGCACTATCTTTGAGAAGTCTTTTACAAACCTCCTATAGTATCCTGCCAAGCCTAGGCAACTACAAGCCTTCGTCAAATTCCTCGGTGTTGGCCATTCCTTCACTACCTGAATCTTCGACAAGTCCACCGATATGCCTACCTAGGTAATGATGTGGCCTAGAAATGCCACCCGGTCTATCCAAAAGTTGCACTTGGATAACTTATATATAACTGCTGCTCTCTTAGGGTCTGCAATAACAGTCTCAAATGCTCCTCATGCTCCTCCTCATCCTTGGAATAAATCAAGATGTCATCTATGAACACTACCATGAACTGGTCTAGATAGGGATTAAAGATCCAGTTTATAAGGTCCATAAAGATAGCTGGAGCGTTCATCAATCCAAAGGGCATAACTAGGAACTCAAAGTGCCCATATTTGGTTCAGAACACTGTTGTTATACCCAAAACTTTAACCGCCGGAAGAGAGTCTCTTAAGGCATAGGTACTAAAAGGGTAGCTTGGTCAAATAGCAAGGATTCCCAGTTCGATCGCCATGTTCCGGGGTGCCAAGGACAGCTAGGTCAAATTCAGGGGCATTTTCGTAATTTTCAAAGGCTTCTAAGCCCTCTATAAGCTTTCTTTCTCCACCGAAAGTGGCCCAAATCAATTAAAAATACTTTGAAATTTTAACCCATGATAGAGGATGACATTTGAACATAATGGTTGGAATATTGATTTTTTGAATTTCCAATAATTTTCTAGTAATTTCTGATTAAATCTGACGAGAAATTGAATTTAAAAATATCCAATATTTAAAATATTCGATTCCACCTCAGAAAAATCATAATTATCATCCTTGACACGTGGCTAAAATTTATTAGTAGATTCTTTTAGGAAGTCACTTAATTAAGATTCTATAAAATCTTGTTTCACTAGATTTTCTTTATCTTTAAGAAAGTTTATATAAAGGAGCAAATCTCTTGATAAAATCAGAATCACAAGCTCAAGAACCTTAAGGAATCAGAAAACACAGCTTCTCTCCACTCTCACACGTTTTCCAACACCCAGTGCAGACAAGAATTTTGACCTGTTAAAAATAATCAATTGAGGTAGATCAAAACATCTATCGGGCTACAAACAAATCCGGGTCGCGGTAGTATAGTAAGATTGAAGCAACCGGGTAATCGAACCGTGGGACTTAACTTAAGCTAAATTATCTACTTCCTAAGCGTTGTCACAAAAGCATGAAAGAGGGGGGTTGTTAACTTGAATTGTAAATAAAACGGGTAAAATGCGGATAAAAATAATAGATAAATTAAAATGATAGATGAAATGATTGAGCGGGACTCTGGGTTCAGGTTAAAACCGTTTGATTAACTATGTTAGGTTTACTGGTTAATTAAGAATAGAATGGCAAAATTCCTTTTAAGTCTTAAGGACTAAATCATAGAACCTAAAGACCTCGTTTACCAGAACATGCTAGGTCTAATCCACACTCAGGCAAAACACATTAAACGGCTAAGTAAAAGGAATAATAAATTGCGTCTGAAGTACTAACTTGTCTCATTAAAACACGCTTTCCACAGATATAAGAATTAATTTAACCGATCTATTTTTCACTTGATCGGATAAAATAGATTTAGTAAAGTAGTTCAATAAACTCATGACATTTATTGAAAAGCGCAAGATAAACATTAATAGTAACAATCCGTAATTAATTAAAACCAGTAAAAATATAAATTACATAATTAAAACAAACTGAATAAACCATCCCCAGAGTAAATCCTCTAAACCGACATAATAAACAAATTGACAGGATAAGAAATCATCTTATCTGACATCTGATATTGCTTTGTTATTTGCACTAATAATATGTTGGTTTATAGGTTGGATAATGAGTGTATGGAAAATGGATGATAAATTATGAGGTGAATGAAATGTATTACGGTGGTGGTGATGGTCAATGGAGGTGTATGAATTATGGATGAAGATGGTGTGTTTGTTGTGTGATCGATGAGGTGGATGGAGTTGAGCAGATGGAGGAGTGTTATGGGTGAAGTGTGTGTGGGATGAATGGAGTGTTGTGAGAGGTGTGTACAGTGCAGGGATGTGTGGTGTTGGTGATTATGAATTTGATATGATGGTGATTATGAAAATGATTAGTGGGTTGGTTGGAGGGAATAACTAAAGTTATCGTGGAGAGCTTGAGAGGTATGGGCGACTGACACGGTGCGGTGGAGTAAATATGCTAATTTTTTTTTTGCCACGAGCATGCCCCAGGGACTGCCAATTCTGGTCTGTCCGAACTTCTGTCCATGTTGGAAGTTCAGACAGATCCTTTTTTTGTGTTTCTTGTTTCTCGATTTGTCCAAGCTTCAAGTTTGGACACCACCTTCAAAACTGTCTGAAATCCTCATTCTGACTCCTATTAAATCCCCGGTTTGTTGCATCATTACCCGTGAGTTGATTTACTGTTCCTTGGCTTTTCTCTACATTTGACACACAAAAAGGTATCAATTCTTATTGAACAAGAAAACAAACAAAGAAAAAACGTTAGAAAGTGTGGAATATCATCAGTGCATGTATGAAAGTTAGGAAATAATACCATAAAACTATGCATATTTCACACTTATCAAACTTTCTCACACTTATCTTTTGCTTGTCCTAA
Organism: Limonium bicolor; assembly: GCA_023374045.1. Lineage (NCBI taxonomy): Eukaryota > Viridiplantae > Streptophyta > Magnoliopsida > Caryophyllales > Plumbaginaceae > Limonium > Limonium bicolor. The sequence continues at coordinate 357,663,555 of CM041776.1, forward strand.
GCAAAACAAAAGTAAGCTATCTCATAATGCCTTAGTACCAAATCTCGGGGTAAAAACAATCGTAGAGGGGAATCAATCCAAGTGACAATTCCATGATCAATCGTGCTCTTAACTGTGGTGTTCCTCAAACGGCGAACCAAGCTTTTAAAAACGAAATTTTGAAGAAATCAAATCTCAAGGACAGAACTGGATTAACTCAGAACCTTCCAACCATTTCGTTTCTCTAACCCATGGATGACAAGGGGTGTGAAGTATTGCCATATTCCGCAGTACCTTTCAACACCACGCACTCATGATCTCTTTAAGGAGTTTGCATAGATTATTCAATTGTTAGCAAAATTAAGACATCTCCCAGACTTTTCTCTCCATCCTTGTAGCGGTGTTAGGTCTTTTATCCCAGATCATATGATCTAGGTAAATGGGTGATAAAGCACCCCCACAGACTTAATAACCGGATAGAAGAGGCCGTTTTGGTTCAGAATATTATTAGATCAGAGGAGTACCTTGCCTTATCCTTGCATTCCATACATTCACATCATTCCCATGGCGCCAAGTTAAACCAGTTCTGACTCCATAATTAGCTTGTCCATAGAGTTTTAATGACATTCAAAGATTAATAAAACCACGAAAACACACAGCTCTGAGCAAACCAACTTCTAAAGTTATAACCAGGCTTAATCAAAAAGAAACCTCCACAAGAATTCTCCCCCAAGAATTCGATACCTAAAAACTGTAACACCCCATCCAAGCCAATCGTGGTTATCGCAAAACTGAACACTTAATTGAATTCGTCGCAGCGGAAATAACAACACCTGGACCTTGCCACGGTCTGATCATTAGAGTATACCGGTCTTAACATTTACAACACTTATCCAAAATACAAAACCAACCAAAAACGTCACCATCCATAATACCAACAACCAACCGAGTACAAGTAACTAAGTCATAATCACAACCTTACATCAGTTTAAATATCAACAGACGGTGCACAAGCGCAACCCGTACTCAAAATAAACATCCCATCCTAAGTCTAACCGCTCCTACTCTCGTAGTGCGTCCTCATGGGTCCCTTACCTGCAAGTGTAAAAACAGCCCCCAAAGGGGGTCAGCACGAATGGTGGTACACCCTCTCATGGCCCCCAAGCTAACGGGGCTACAACGACTAATTGTCGATAGCATGGAAATTGATTACATTCACAAGCATGATATGAAGTGCAATAACAATAATCCACAGATGAACATGCATAGTTCACAAACAATGAACGACTCAAGCGTCCCCTTATCAAGTGGGTTAGTAACCCCCTCCTCAGTCCTGATTTCCTTAATCTCAGTTCCTTACCTTACCTTAATCTTAATCTCAGTATACAAACCGTTCCTGGAAGGGAATGGTTGTAGCTTAATTCGAACCTGGAATTTAGGTGATCCCACCGCACCATCTTAATGCCAACTACTCTGGACGGGAGTCCAGCGTAGCTGAGCCGGCAACCGGCCCTAGGCTACAAGTCCGAAGACAAGTCCTTAAGCGGAGGGCGGATCTGATTCAGATACCGTCCCCCTTTCCTTAGCATGCTAGTTCGGTCCCGGGTTTCCTCACTCAAGTTCCAGTTAGTAGAAATCTTAATCACCATGTGCTAGCTAAGCCTTAACGGGCATTAACCAACAACCACCAAAACTTAACTCTTATTCTTAACTCAGTAAGAACTAAACTTGGTTAGTAACAATCTCAAGTCTCGCGGATTAGTGCAAAGATAACACATACACAACGTGAACAAATATAACCGGTTGCATGCTTTATCTTGTTTTAGTCATAGCAATTAAACAGATAGCACACAAGCCGAGGGACACCTCGTTAGCAAGCAGGTCACAAGAAAGATTGTACCATTCACCGTCGATCGTCGTTTGTTTAACCTTCTCCGGGGTCCCAATTCACAAACCCAAAACATTGATTCATTTTTAGGCCATTAGTTATTTGCACCTCACTTAACTCACTTAATCCCTAAAGATTCCCGATGAATATCCTCTTAAGTCCTCACCACTTACCCTTTTAAACTTAATCTTTTTAAACATTAAGGTTCTTACTTAACTTAACTTAACTTAATCCCGTAGGTTCTTAGGGTCCTAATCATTACTACCCTACCAATGGCATACCTTATTACCAATTACCATCCTTAGAATTCAAATATTTTTTTTTAGGCTCGACCGAACTTCCGACCGACCTTACCCAAGGTCGGTCCATTCCAGAACACATTACCGTTTGAAAATTCTATCCCGACCGACCTTGCAAGTCCGGTCCCCAAGGTCGGTCCATTCCCGAGAGTTTTCCCCGAGGGAAATTTGAGCTCGACCGAACTTGTCAAGTCCGGTCCTATGTTTGGTCGATTCCAGAGACTTATTACCGTACAAAATTCTAGGCATGACCGACCTTGCAAGTCCGGTCCCAAGGTCGGGCCATTCCAGAGACTTAATTCCTTCACAAAATACAAGCCCGACCGAACTTGTAAGTCCGGTCCTATGTTCGGTCGATTCCAGAAACTTTCTCCGGCAGTGTAAACTGAGCTCGACCGACCTTGCAAGTCCGGTCCCTAAGGTCGGTCGGCTCTAGAACCTTGTTTCTAAATTCTCTTTTAACCCCAAACTTCTCCTCATATATCCTAATATGTTATAACCTCATTTAGGCACCTCAAATACACCTCAAGCCAACCACTAAACACTTTAAATCACTCACCAACATCCACTTTAATCATTATGCATTTTTCCTTGTAACCATGCCAACACTTGTAACATTTTCCACTAGGTTTCTAGGTGGTGGTTCATACCTAATGTAACCACTATGCCAAATATTTCCCCACCACTATAACATCATCTCCCAAGCGTCTTTCACCATCTAAAACTCTTTTATGCATTTACTTAAAGTTCCTTCACAAGCTTATGCTTCCATCCATCAACACATTATTTCCTTCCTAGTTGTTTACCAACATTTGCCTAAGTCCTAGATACTCAAATACATTCTCTTGATTCCTAAATCCTTCATAGTGATGCCGAAGTCATTATAGCTCATTAAAACACTTTACCTCACCCCTTTTTCATCAAGACAACCTCTGAAACTTCCTAGTACTTCCTTAGTCATTAAATCTCCTTAGAACATCTTAAACACTTAAGTTCTCCTTTAAATTTTGCCATGGGTTCTCTAGTATATAATACATCCTAACACTTGGTTTTTCTCCATCAAACAACCAATATCACTCAATTTCTCATCACAACACCTTAAAACACAATTTACACCAAAAACTATACACACATCATCATATAGTGCATAAACTTAAATGCTTGGCACTTAGACCCTTAAATGACAGTAATCTAACCATGAATTTCCACATATATTTGCCTTTAACCTGCGAATACACATAACAAGGCCCATTGAAATAAAATGCTTCTTGACTTCACCTTGATATTCTTAAACTATCTCTTTTCCTCATTTGCTCCTTAGTCACAAGTTCACAATCATGATCATTGTTCTCCTAGGTCATATATAACCCTTTTCTAATGTAAGCTCTACACTAAACTCACCACTATCTAAATCCCATTCCTTAAACAATAAAACACCTTAAGGTAAGTAATTTACCTTGTTATTTACAAGCTTTAAAAACTTTCTTCCTTAGGTTTTCCTTGCTCAATCTCGGTCACCAATATATATCTCCTTGCCAATGTTCTAACCAATATCCAATGACTCCAATGAGTACAGATGATACATTAACCCTAAGGAACAACCCTAGGTTAAAAATGTGCTTTAAGGTATTAAGGTGATTGTTTTACCTGGTTTCTCAAGACAAGCTTGGATATGAAGCAAGAAGGACCTCCTCAATCCTTTGAGGAGTAGAAACAGCTAGAACAAGGCATTAAAATGAAGCCTCATGAGCATACATTTTCGGTCAAGAAGAAAAGTGATGGAAACCTAGATTTTCTTACACTTTCTTTACCTTAAGAGAATGGAGAAGCCATGGAGTCTCCAAACTGAATTTCCTCCTCTAATGGTGGTTTGGCTTGGCACAAAATCAAAGCTCTTGGAGTTTTGAAAAGATAGAAAGAGAGAGCTTGAGCAAACTAAGAGGAATATGTAATTTGTTTGATTTTAGAGCTAAATGAGTAAGTAGTGTGCAAAGGAAGATGGAGCTAGCATGGGGTTGTGCTTCAATTAATGGAGAAGGGAGAGAGCAGCTCAAAATCGTGGGAACAAGAGAGAATGAAGAGGTGAGGAGAGAGGTGAGTAAAATGAGATATTTAAGTATAAAGTAAATAGTAGTTTCTACTTTATCCTTTAATTTCCTTTCTTATTTGCTCATGTGGTGATTCACCTTAAAAACTGGCCACCCCCTTTAATTAGGCTAGTCATGGTCTTGTTTGACCAACTAAAAACTAAATTGACTTAGTTATAAACTAGCTTAATTAAGTTACTATTCACAAAACAAGGCAATTGTTGTGAAATTTTTGATTTCCCATTGATATAGACTTCCAAATGTGATACTATATATAATACACATGTTAATTAAAGAGTAATGATGGACATTTAGCCATTCAAAACTCATTTAAAGACAATTTTTCAAAAATGTGCTTTAAGACTCCTTAAAACACATTTTGTGTTTAACTTGTTTTCAAGCTTGGTTTTCTTTGGTAATTGATTTAAAATGACCATTAGGATATTACTAAGGTCTTAGAACAATATTTGGGTACTCTCCCAAGTCTCTCCAAGCTTAGAGCACGTTTTTGCTTAAACTGCTCTTTTGGTGTTTCTTATGTTTTCTTTGATTAGAAATGTTTCTAAGGCATTATTTAGCCTCCTATATCTTATTTTATCATTTAAACACCATATCTAAGTTTGGGGTATTTCAATCTACCCCCCTTAAAAGAACTTTGTCCTCAAAGTTCACTTATGTGCCTAACCATTCACGGTACTCAATTCCCTTAATCTTAACACCACATGTAACACCCCTACTACGCACATAACTATACTTGGAATCGCAGCGGAAAATAAACAACTAAACGGTAACTAAACGATTGGTGCTACAATGCCGTCAACCACCCACGTGGCTAACAAGGCTGAATAAATACAAATGTACCGGTCTGATGATCAGACTCCCGAGCATAGAACTAACAACCATATATATACATCAACTAATACCGAGTGTTTACAAAATCCTTCACGTATACTCCACCGTAACCATCATAACAAGTATATAATACGCCACGGGAGCACAGGCGCATCCCGGGCAAACATCCAAAAGTACTCCAAAAGTAAACTACTCTCTAGGATCTAGAGCCACTCTGCCTCTTCGATCCTCATCCTGCAATAAAAATATGGAGCCCCCGAGGGGGTCAGCACCTTTGCTGGTATGGCTAACGCGCAGCCCATCGGCTACCGGGATACGCGCAACCAATTGTCATGATGACATGATATTTATTTTAAAACACACAACATATACATATATAACATAACACAGGTATTGTACACATCATAACACACATCACAACATACAATTCCTTTAGGAAGAGAACCAACACAGTTAGTCCCCATTGAGAGCCTAGAGAATGTTGCCATGCTCATACCTTGCTCGTTACACAACTCGTTACCGTCCGGTTAGATTGAACGGTTAACTTAACACAAGGTGCCTCGGATATAGTGATCCAAGCACACCGAAACAAAACACATAGTATGCCCCTGTGGCCCGACGTGAGTCAGTAAAATAGCCTTGGTTAAGCTAAAGGGAAGGTTAGAAACCAAATTGGAAACTTAACCATAACATACAGAGAGAATCGAACCGGTTATGACATCGACTCCCATACTCACACGCGTGGCCGGAACAGACCGGACTCCTCACTTCCCCCGTTAGCCCTTGTTAGTAGTTCATCATTGAACACAACACACAATTCACAATCATAGGTCAAGTCTTGTTAGACCCACACAAGGGAAGAGAGAGTCACACTTAACAACATAATAGTATTTAACAACTGTAAACTCTTTACATGGTTTAATCTTACAAGGTCATAAACACACAGAAAAACAAGCAACACACAAGCCGGTGTAAACCGGTAGGCAACAGACTGCAAGAAAACCATACCTTGGTCCTTGCCTCGTTTCGTTCCCACCTTGAGAGAATCCTATACACATTAGTAACGTCGGTTAATTATTTATTTAACTTCACACTTACTAAGTATTTAACATGATTGTATGACATGTTTTAATGTCTACCTCACCCTAGGTTACCTTCATTATACACCCTAGGGTTAACTACATAAGTCACATACTTTCCTGTTTTTTTTTTTTTACAAGTTTAGGTCCGACCGACCTTGTCGACCGAACTTGTCCAAGTTCGGTCGATTCCAGAACACATTTCCGCCAAAATTTTCTACTCCGACCGAACTTACCAAGTCCGGTCCTATGTTCGGCCTTTTCCCGAGAGTTTCTCCCCTTTGTAAATTTAGCCCGACCGAACTTACCAAGTCCGGTCCTATGTTCGGTCTTTTCCAGTGACTCAATCCGTACTCAAAATACAGGCCCGACCGACCTTGCAAGTCCGGTCCCCAAGGTCGGCCTTTTCCAGAAGCCAATTCTCGCAGGGTAAACTGGGCTCGACCGAACTTGCAAGTTCGGTCGCAAGTTCGGTCTGCCCCAGACCTTTGTTTTTCCTTTTTACATTCAACTCCAAACTTCACCCCATATAACCTAGTACCCCCTAACCTCATTTGGGCACTTTAAACACACCTTAAGACATCCTTAAACACTCATAAAACTCATTTTCTAATTCCTTAAGCCTTTACTTCTTTCTTTACAAAATTCCTAACACTTACAATGTTTTCTCCTAGTTTCCAAGTGGTGTTTCATACCTATGATGACTACTATCCCAAAATGCTTTCTCCTCCTCTTAACATCATCTTTTAAGCATTATCTCCCACAACTAACTCCTTATATCCTTCTTGAAATTCTTTTCCTAGTGTACACTTTCTCTTTATTTTACCAAAGTTTGCCTAAGTCTTACCTAAGTCTCAAAGTGACTTTGGTACTCACTAAATCTTAAGATCATGTCTAGTCCTTATTACACCCTAGAGTACTTCCTAGTACATCAAAATTCCTTAAGAACATCATGAACTTCTTATTCATCTCCTACACTTTCTAACTCACCAAACCTTATGTAAACACTTAGAACTTCTTACTTCCTACCTAAATTTTGACATGGGTTCCCTTAGAACATTACTAAGCCTAAACACTTTACCTTCTCCTTTAAACACACAAGAACACCTAAAATCACCAAGAACACTTTCATACACAATTTCACCAATTTACACCACATTACAATATAGTGCATAATTTAAATTGCATGGCACTTAGGCCCTTAAAATGCATGGCTCTTAGGCCCTTAAAGTGCTTAAATCATAAACACTGAATTTCCACAATATATATATGCCTTTAACCTGCGATTACATACAACAAGACATATGTTATTTTACTAGTCTCCTTGAGAACATTTACTAGGTCATTTACCATGTGCTCTTTAGGTAGTTTTAATAAGCAATTATAGCTCATTTCTCCTAAGGCATTAAACAACATTAAGTTAGTAGATTTACCTCTTTTTCCAACACACTTCCTTCTTGTTTCCTTACAAGACCGTATGGTATTTTGATTCTTTGACAAGTTCTAAACATATACAAACATTATAATGAGTATTCAAGCTATAAGCTTCATCTCATTGTAAACCCTAATTTGGCATTGTTTCAAAAACATTAATGTAGTTGTTTTACCTTGATCTTTGAAGAGAGTTTGAATATAACAAGGGAGGACTCCACCTAGTCCATGAAGAGTTGAAATGAAGCTAGAACAAAGTCACACAATGAGCTATATCAATGTGTATTTTCGGACATGACAAAAACAAGGAGGAAACTTGATTTTTGTTTGAGATTCCTTACCTAGAAGCAAAGGAGAGTAATAATATGTAAAATAAGCTCAAGCTCCTTCAATGGTGGAACACCTTGGCACCGAAATGGAGCTCTTGGAGTTTTGAGAAGATAGGAATGAAGAGCTTGATGAGAGGAAGAGATTGGTGGTATTTGTTTTTGATTTGGACAAGTGAGCTAGGTTTAACAAGTGGTCAAAGTTGGAACTTCCATGGTGATAGTGGTATTACCGAGAGAGAACAAGGAAGAAGGAAGAAGAGAGGTGTTTGCAAACCGTGGGAATGAAGGAAAGAAATGAGAATGAAGATAGAACTTGCTTTTAGAGATATTTATGTTTATAAAGTAAAAAGTAAGTTTACTTAGTTTTCTTTACTTACTTATTATTAACTAGAGAGTGGTGAGTCACACACTTATAAAAACCGGCCCCCTTTATTAGTATGAGGGTTTTTAGTCTTTGTTTGTCAATTTAATTACTTAATACAACATATGTTATAAACTAGCTTATAAAAAGTACTATTCACCTAAACAAGGCACTTAGAAGTGAAATTTTTGATTTCCCACTAATATAGCCACCCAAATGTGATACTATATAGTACACATATATATTTAAGAGTAATGATGGACATTTAGCCATTCAAAACTCATTTACAAGACAATTTTTCAAAAACGTGCTTTAAGACTTCTTAAAGCACATTTTGTGTTTTAACTTGTTTTCAAGCTTGGTTTTCTTTGGTAATTGGTTTAATAAGTTCATTAGTATATAAATGAGGTCTTGGTAAGCTCATTAGGTCTTACTCAAGTTTATCCCAAGCTTAGAGCACATTTTAGCTCTTATTGACTTTAAAGCACATTTGTGTTTCCTTTTGTTTAAATTTGTTTAGTAAGGTTTCTAAGACTCTTTTTAGTCTTGTTACACCCTATTTAGGTGTTTAAACAACATAACTAGGTTTGGGGTATTTCAATCTACCCCCCTTAAAAGAACTTTGTCCCCAAAGTTCATACTTCCACATAACTTTAAACATTAGAACATGAGAACACATATTAACAACACTTCTATATCACATTAACAACATCTTACATCATATCGGACACGTGGTCCAAACAACAAAACATCACAACATCATTCAGACTCAGCGTCTGTAACATTAACACATGACAATACAACATGACAATACACACAGACAATGTATTCAAATACATGTCATATACATAACCGAAACGGCTCTACCCCCCTTAAATAGGGGTACGCCCCGTACCCTATACATACAAACTAAGAAGTAAACAACGACGGGTACTTCGCCTTCATCTTATCTTCCAGCTCCCAAGTGGCCTCCTCAACGTCCTGGTTAGACCAGAGAACCTTCACCAGTCTCACAGACTTATGGCGAGTGTCTCGAGTCTTAGTGTCCAGAATCCGTACCGGAGTCTCCACTGATCGCATGGTCGGCTCTAAAGTTAGCCTTTCAGGCTGAAGCACATGAGACGGATGAGACATATACTTCTTCAACTGGGACACATGAAATACATCATGTACCTTGCCCAGCTCGGCGGGTAAATCAAGTCTATAAGCTACCGGGCCGATCCGCTCCGTCACAACATAAGGCCCCATATTCGGGCTCAACTTGCCCTTCTGGCCAAAACGAAACTCCCTTCATGGGGGATACTCTCAAAAATACCTGATCGCCCACGGCGAACTCCAGGTCACGTCGGCGCACATCTGCGTACGACTTCTGTCTATCCTGAGCTGCTTTCATATTATCCCTGATCTGGCGAACTTCTGCCTGAACTTGCTCAAGATACTCTGGTCCTATAATGACCGTCTCACTCGACTCATCCCAGCATAATGGCGTGCGGCATGGTCTACCGTACAATGCCTGGAAGGGAGACATCTTGATCGATGCATGATAACTGTTGTTGTAGCTAAACTCGATCAGATGTAACTTATCAATCCAGCTGGTCTGAAAGTCAAGTGCACATGCACGTAGCATATCCTCAAGTGTCTGTATGGTGCGCTCACTCTGACCATCGGTCTGTGGGTGAAACGCCGTGCTCAATTTCAGTTCAGTACCAAGTGCCTCTCGTGTAGACTTCCAATATCTGGATAAGAATCTGGTATCTCTGTCAGATACTATCGTCTTTGGTACACCATGATGTCTAACAATCTCTTTATCGAATAATTCTGCCAATCTTGCCACTTTCCAGGTGTCCTTCATCGGAATGAATCGAGACACCTTGGTCAGTCGGTCAACTACCACCCAAATCATATTCAGACCTCCCCTTGTAGGCGGAAGCCCTACCACGAAGTCCATAGATATGTCATGGAACTTCCACTCCGGCACTGGCATTGGCTGCACCATACCACCAGGCCGTCGGTGCTCAAACTTGACCTTCTGACAAGTGAGACACCTCAACACATAGTCATTTACATCCTTTTTCATTCCAGCCCACCAGAAGTATCTTTTCATACCTTTATACATCTTTGAAGCTCCGGGGTGAATCGAAGTAGTAGAACAATGGGATTCACTCAATGCGCTCCTTCAGCTCAGCGCTACTCCTGGGTATACACAACCGCCATTAGCCTAATCAGGTCATCATCGTGGAGTCTGAAGTCATACTTCTGACCCTCGAATGTGCCATCAATAAGCTTCTGTCTGATCTCCATCATGTACTGATCCGTCATCTGAGCACTCCGCACCTCTTCAACCAAGCCAGTATGAGAGACTAGCGAATGGAGAGAGTGTGCTCGGCGACTCAATGCGTCAGCTACCACATTTGCCTTACCCTCCTTGTACTGTAAATTGATGTCATAATCATTCAGAAACCCCACCTTCTTTGCCTCATGTTCAACTCCTTCTGAGTGAACAAGTACTTTAAACTCTTGGTCGGAATAGATTGTCACGCTTACCCCATACAAGTGATGTCGCCATATCTTCAGTGCGAAGACAATGGCCCCCAACTCTAAGTCGTGGGTAGGGTAGTTTCCTCATGCTTCTTCAGCTGTCGGGAGGCGTAAGCCACGACCTTCCCGTGTTGCATCAACACACAACCCATACCCCTGCCTGATGCGTCGCAATAGACCTCAAAACCATCTGGACCGTCTGGTAATGTCAGAACCGGTGCAGATGTCAGAGCATCCTTGAGACTCGCGAAAGCTCTCACAGTCGACTGTCCACTCGAATGGTGCATCCTTTTCATCAAGGAAGTCATCGGCTTCGAGACACTGGAGAAGTCCTTCACAAATCTCCTATAGTAACCTGCCAGACCGAGGAAGCTCCTGATGTCGGTAACTGTCTTCGGCCTAGGCCAGGTGCGCACTGCATCTATCTTTGCCGGATCAACAGCGATCCCGGCCTCAGAAATCACATGTCCAAGGAATGATACTTGGTTCAACCACACACTTAGAAAATTTAGCATACAGCTGATTCTTTCTCAACGTTTGCAATACATCTCTCAGGTGGCTTTCATGCTCACCTCTCGATTTCGAATACACAAGTATGTCATCGATGAAGACTACCACTGATTTGTCCAACTGATCTTGGAACAAACGGTTCATTAAGTCCATGAACTTTGCTGGTGCATTTGACAAGCCAAACGGCATAACTGTGAACTCATAATGCCCATACCTAGTTCTGAAAGCTGTCTTTTCGATATCACTGTCACGGATGGCAATCTGGTGATATCCGGAACGTAGGTCTATCTTGGAGAATACTGATGCTCCCCTAAGCTGATCAAATAGATCGTCGATGCGTAAGGGTAACGGTTCTTCACCGTAACAGCATTCAGCTCCCGATAATCAATACATAGGCGGAGGCTACCGTCCTTCTTCTTCACGAAGAGGACCGGCGCTCCCCATGGTGACACACTAGGGCGGATAAAGCCCTTGTCGAGTAGGTCTCTCAGCTGCTCCTTGAGCTCTGTCATCTCTGCTGGAGCCATACGGTAAGGTGCTTTCGCAATGGGTCCGGTGCCCGGAATAGATCAATCTCAAACTCAACCTCTCGTGCTGGCGGCATGCCCGGCAGTTCCTTAGGAAATACATCAGGAAACTCCGACACTACCGGCACATCTGGGCTAAACTCAGGGTCTCTCTCTATGTCCTGGACATAGCAGAGGTATACATCACTCCCTCGTCGTAACTCGTGATACATAGCCATGGCGGTGATGATCTGAGTCGAAGGCTCCCTGGGCCTCTGGCGGTAAGATATGGTAACCCCAGATGGACTCCGAAGAAGCAGTCGATGCTCGGCACACAGGATTCTGCCCTTGTGCCGCTCCAACCAGTTCATCCCGACAATCACATCAAAACCCAGTCCGTCGAACTCTATCAAGTCGATCGGAAACTCTTCACCCCTGATTTGAACAATAGCACCTCGGTAGTAGCGGGTACATCGGATCCGCTCTTTCGACGGGAGAGTAACCGTGAAGTCTGGCATCTCTTCACCATCTAACCCCAGCCTCTTCGCAAATGATAGCGAAATGAATGTGTGTGAGGCTCCAGAGTCGAACAAGATCGATGCATCCACGCCATTCACTGGAAAGGTACCGGTGAGGATTGTGCCGCTCTTGCCGGCTTCTGCTTTATTGCAGACACTTAGTATACCTCCCGTTCCGAGTGCACAGCCTAATTCATTGGCAAACTAATAAGTATTGGGTAACAACACGGTTTATAGCTTCAAACAACTCCACTTTATTCATTAACACACTCCTTTTTACAACATTCATTGGCTTATACTGTCGCCATGATTCACACTTACAACATCCTTAATACATACTGTTTATCACATAATTATACAAGGCTTAAAACTGTCTGAAGGTCAGGTTCAAACGTCCGGGTTTCATGTGTGTGGCATTGATCACTGCCGACGGTGCGGTATTCAGTTTGATCTTCTGATGCCATGGTATAGCATCCTTGATTGCCCACCCATGATTAATACATCTCCGATTTAGCAATAGCTTCTTTGCGAGGTCAGCACGCTTCTGCTCGCCATACACAAACACTGCGGTATCACCAATGGACCAAGACACCACGGGTACTCCCTTACTTAGAGACTCGGGTGACTCGTCCTTGTCTTGGTGTATACCTAACCGTCCACCTTTCTGGTAGAAGTTTACAATGCATAAATCTGCTTTTACACTTGGAATTGATTCCGTTTCAACTTGTTGAGCAATTCCCACGGCGTGGTTAACGACCGCATGGAACTCCTCTGGTATACTTGACTGTTGCTCCATCTTCAGCTCGTACTTCTTGATATGACTTGGTGTAAGGGTTCCAGTCCTTACCCATGCACATCATCTTCAATTGCATCCTTGCTCCGTTCGGGTATTCGGGTGTGTAAAACCCTCCTGGTTTTGCTCCAAGTTCGTCGCATCGTCTGATGATATGGATTGTGCCTCCGGTGTCAGGTATCCATTTAGAAGTATCATACCTGGCTGGATGACCTGACATTGCTCCAATGGAAAGTCGGTGATGTTGATGGTGGTTTCTCCAGGGTTCGGTGTGGGTGGGATTGGATAACATATATTGAAAGTTCCTTTAAGTTTAGAGTACTCTAATTAGGTAAATCTCACACTATACTTTATTTATTCACTCACATGGTTGTTTATTTAAACTCACTCACACACATGCATGAAATGCGGTATGCAGACACTTATTTCAGTTAACAATTTAGGCGGTACCTGGTCTAGAAGAGGGCCCTGGCGCCTCAGACCGGTCCACCACATTCAGGGTGGCCTTGTTGGACCCCGACCCCTTCCCCTTCTGGGACTCCGTGTACCTCTGATCTGGGGGTGGCTGGTTCGCCGTCTTCTGGCCATCGGTGGTCGCAGTGGCCTTACCCTTCCATTGCCCCTTGGGCCTGAAGTTCCTACTGTTCGGGTTCTGCCAGCATTCATGGTCGCGGTGACCCATCTTCTTACAGTACCGGCACTGAACATCATTACCCTTGCAGTCCTTGCCGGGGTGGTCGCCGTTGCACCACTTGCAGTAATAGTGGCGCTCCGGTCCAGAGCCCGTGCTAGCTGCTATCACAATACACCATTAATACTTGTTTCACAACTTATTAACATATACTCTAACTTATCACACAGGTTAGACAATTACCCTTAGGTGGGTAAGAACGTAGGGGCTTGGCCGCATACGCATAGGTGAGCTGCAGAGGCTCATCAGCAGTGGTGGTCTGGGTCTGGCCCTTGCCACCCTGTTGCTGTCCTTTCTGGGACTGGGGTATGACTTTCTTCTTCTTCCCTCCCCACTGCCCTTGCGTGCCTTGGCCCTCGTTCTGAGCCTTGCGCTTGAGCGCACTCTCCTCGTCCCTCAGACGGACGGTGATCTCCACAATAGCAGCGGCATGATAGCACTCCTATATTTAGGGTGTCAGTTATGCCCCGCCAAATAAACTCACATCACATTAACACATTGTACACACTTATTCACATTACACTGTAATTCCTTTACCTGCATGGTGGTATATCCAGTATGCCCCATGCCGTAGCGTAGGCGATAGTTCAGTCCGTTGTAGAAACGGTTCACAAGGATCCGGTCTGAGTAACCCAGATCCGGTAGCAGGTGGATTAGTCCGATGAAGGCTGAGTAGTACTCATCTACCGTCATCTTATCCCCTTGTCTCAGGTTGTCCAACTCCAGGCGCTTGGCCTCTTGCACATGTATGGGGTAGTATTTGGCTCGCAGCAGAGCCGTGTACTCCCTCCACTGGAATGTCGGATCAGCAACTCTACCCTCGCGCACAAGCTTCCACCAGTTTTGTGCCGAGCCTTTCAAGTAGTAAGCAGCAAGTCGTACCTTGACCTGCTCAGGTGGTGCTAGGGTTTCGAAGGCGGTCTCCATCTCGGAGATGTATGCCTCGAGCTTACGGGGATCGGTCTCCCCACTGAATGAGGGCGGCCTCAGATCAGCCAACGCCTTGACCCAATTGGTCTCTCGTGGCGGTGGTGGTGGTGGCTGAACTCCGGGCTGTTGCCCTTGCTGTATAGCAGCAACTAGTCGGGTACCAGCTGAGCTACGGCGGCTGCAACTGCCTCAGCCATGGTCTGTGCCGTAGTATCATCACCCTGGTCACCCATACCTCCAGTACCGCGCCCGCGGCCTCTACCTCGTGGTCTACCTGCCATCTGAATTCATATGAACATCTCATTAGCATTATGCTTGCACACTTATCGGTCCAACGATTGTAACGCTTCCCGATAATAAGGTATCTCCACACTTAGTTAGTGGTTAACCTTTCCAAATATGTTCACTTAGGTATCTGTAGTTAGGTTTCCTAACTCGGTATATCCCTAAGCTCGGTATTCTAGTCATCAGAGCGATACTTCGCTCTGATACCACTTTTTGTAACACCCCTACTACGCACATAACTATACTTGGAATCGCAGCGGAAAATAAACAACTAAACGGTAACTAAACGATTGGTGCTACAATGCCGTCAACCACCCACGTGGCTAACAAGGCTGAATAAATACAAATGTACCGGTCTGATGATCAGACTCCCGAGCATAGAACTAACAACCATATATATACATCAACAATACCGAGTGTTTACAAAATCCTTCACTGTATACTCACTGTAACCATCATAACAAGTATATAATACGCCACGGGAGCACAGGCGCATCCCGGGCAAACATCCAAAAGTACTCCAAAAGTAAACTACTCTCTAGGATCTAGAGCCACTCTGCCTCTTCGATCCTCATCCTGCAATAAAAATATGGAGCCCCCGAGGGGGTCAGCACCTTTGCTGGTATGGCTAACGCGCAGCCCATCGGCTACCGGGATACGCGCAACCAATTGTCATGATGACATGATATTTATTTTAAAACACACAACATATACATATATAACATAACACAGGTATTGTACACATCATAACACACATCACAACATACAATTCCTTTTAGGAAGAGAACCAACACAGTTAGTCCCCATTGAGAGCCTAGAGAATGTTGCCATGCTCATACTTGCTCGTTACATAACTCGTTACCGTCCGGTTAGATTGAACGGTTAACTTAACACAAGGTGCCTCGGATATAGTGATCCAAGCACACCGAAACAAAACACATAGTATGCCCCTGTGGCCCGACGTGAGTCAGTAAAATAGCCTTGGTTAAGCTAAAGGGAAGGTTAGAAACCAAATTGGAAACTTAACCATAACATACAGAGAGAATCGAACCGGTTATGACATCGACTCCCATACTCACACGCGTGGCCGGAACAGACCGGACTCCTCACTTCCCCCGTTAGCCCTTGTTAGTAGTTCATCATTGAACACAACACACAATTCACAATCATAGGTCAAGTCTTGTTAGACCCACACAAGGGAAGAGAGTCACACTTAACAACATAATAGTATTTAACAACTGTAAACTCTTTACATGGTTTAATCTTACAAGTCATAAACACACAGAAAAACAAGCAACACACAAGCCGGTGTAAACCGGTAGGCAACAGACTGCAAGAAAACCATACCTTGGTCCTTGCCTCGTTTCGTTCCCACCTTGAGAGAATCCTATACACATTAGTAACGTCGGTTAATTATTTATTTAACTTCACACTTACTAAGTATTTAACATGATTGTATGACATGTTTTAATGTCTACCTCACCCTAGGTTACCTTCATTATACACCCTAGGGTTAACTACATAAGTCACATACTTTCCTGTTTTTTTTTTTTTACAAGTTTAGGTCCGACCGACCTTGTCGACCGAACTTGTCCAAGTTCGGTCGATTCCAGAACACATTTCCGCCAAAATTTTCTACTCCGACCGAACTTACCAAGTCCGGTCCTATGTTCGGCCTTTTCCCGAGAGTTTCTCCCCTTTGTAAATTTAGCCCGACCGAACTTACCAAGTCCGGTCCTATGTTCGGTCTTTTCCAGTGACTCAATCCGTACTCAAAATACAGGCCCGACCGACCTTGCAAGTCCGGTCCCCAAGGTCGGCCTTTTCCAGAAGCCAATTCTCGCAGGGTAAACTGGGCTCGACCGAACTTGCAAGTTCGGTCGCAAGTTCGGTCTGCCCCAGACCTTTGTTTTTCCTTTTTACATTCAACTCCAAACTTCACCCCATATAACCTAGTACCCCCTAACCTCATTTGGGCACTTTAAACACACCTTAAGACATCCTTAAACACTCATAAAACTCATTTTCTAATTCCTTAAGCCTTTACTTCTTTCTTTACAAAATTCCTAACACTTACAATGTTTTCTCCTAGTTTCCAAGTGGTGTTTCATACCTATGATGACTACTATCCCAAAATGCTTTCTCCTCCTCTTAACATCATCTTTTAAGCATTATCTCCCACAACTAACTCCTTATATCCTTCTTGAAATTCTTTTCCTAGTGTACACTTTCTCTTTATTTTACCAAAGTTTGCCTAAGTCTTACCTAAGTCTCAAAGTGACTTTGGTACTCACTAAATCTTAAGATCATGTCTAGTCCTTATTACACCCTAGAGTACTTCCTAGTACATCAAAATTCCTTAAGAACATCATGAACTTCTTATTCATCTCCTACACTTTCTAACTCACCAAACCTTATGTAAACACTTAGAACTTCTTACTTCCTACCTAAATTTTGACATGGGTTCCCTTAGAACATTACTAAGCTAAACACTTTACCTTCTCCTTTAAACACACAAGAACCTAAAATCACCAAGAACACTTTCATACACAATTTCACCAATTTACACCACATTACAATATAGTGCATAATTTAAATTGCATGGCACTTAGGCCCTTAAAATGCATGGCTCTTAGGCCCTTAAAGTGCTTAAATCATAAACACTGAATTTCCACAATATATATATGCCTTTAACCTGCGATTACATACAACAAGACATATGTTATTTTACTAGTCTCCTTGAGAACATTTACTAGGTCATTTACCATGTGCTCTTTAGGTAGTTTTAATAAGCAATTATAGCTCATTTCTCCTAAGGCATTAAACAACATTAAGTTAGTAGATTTACCTCTTTTTCCAACACACTTCCTTCTTGTTTCCTTACAAGACCGTATGGTATTTTGATTCTTTGACAAGTTCTAAACAATACACAAACTTATAATGAGTATTCAAGCTATAAGCTTCATCTCATTGTAAACCCTAATTTGGCATTGTTTCAAAAACATTAATGTAGTGTTTTACCTTGATCTTTGAAGAGAGTTTGAATATATAACAAGGGAGGACTCCACCTAGTCCATGAAGAGTTGAAATGAAGCTAGAACAAAGTCACACAATGAGCTATATCAATGTGTATTTTCGGACATGACAAAAACAAGGAGGAAACTTGATTTTTGTTTGAGATTCCTTACCTGGAAGCAAAGGAGAGTAATAATATGTCAAAATATAAGCTCAAGCTCCTTCAATGGTGGAACACCTTGGCACCGAAATGGAGCTCTTGGAGTTTTGAGAAGATAGGAATGAAGAGCTTGATGAGAGGAAGAGATTGGTGGTATTTGTTTTTGATTTGGACAAGTGAGCTAGGTTTAACAAGTGGTCAAAGTTGGAACTTCCATGGTGATAGTGGTATTACCGAGAGAGAACAAGGAAGAAGGAAGAAGAGAGGTATTTGCAAACCGTGGGAATGAAGGAAAGAAATGAGAATGAAGATAGAACTTGCTTTTAGGAGATATTTATGTTTATAAAGTAAAAAGGTAAGTTAATTAGTTTTCTTTACTTACTTATTATTATCAACTAAGGAGTGGTGAGTCACACACTTAGAAAACCGGCCCCCTTTATTAGTGTGAGGGTGTTTTAGTCTTTGTTTGTCAATTTAATTACTTAATACAAACATATGTTATAAACTAGCTTATAAAAAGTACTATTCACCTAAACAAGGCACTTAGAAGTGAAATTTTTGATTTCCCACTAATATAGCCACCCAAATGTGATACTATATAGTACACATATATATTTAAGAGTAATGATGGACATTTAGCCATTCAAAACTCATTTACAAGACAATTTTTCAAAAACGTGCTTTAAGACTTCTTAAAGCACATTTTGTGTTTTAACTTGTTTTCAAGCTTGGTTTTCTTGGTAATTGGTTTAATAAGTTCATTAGTATATAAATGAGGTCTTGGTAAGCTCATTAGGTCTTACTCGAGTTTATCCCAAGCTTAGAGCACATTTTAGCTCTTATTGACTTTAAGCACATTGTGTTTCCTTTGTTTAAATTGTTTAGTAAGGTTTCTAAGACTCTTTTTAGTCTTGTTACACCTATTTAGGTGTTTAAAAACATAACTAGGTTTGGGGCATTTCACCACATCTTATATTCACATTCACACATCTCAGACTCAAAGGTCAATCTCAAATACAATACATAAGTATTATACATAACTCAAACTTAACACCAAAGTGTAGCAACTTACACAAATTCACATCTTAAACAACCAAACAAACGACAAACATGATCGTTTCCTAACTCAAAAGCGAGGAAGCTCTACCCCCCTTAAAAAGGGGTACGCCCCGTACCCTATCGCCCTCATCTTATCCTCTAATTCCCACGTGGCTTCTTTGACATCCTGGTTAGACCAGAGAACCTTCACCAGTCGCACTGACTTGTGGCGAGTGTCCCTAGTCTTACTGTCCAAGATTCTCTGAGGAGTCTCCACTGATCTCATATTTGGTTCTAAAGTCAACCTCTCAGGTTCTAACACATGGGAGGGGTGGTGCATGTATTTCTTTAGCTGTGAAACATGAAAAACATCATGCACTTTACCCAGCTCAGCAGGTAAATTCAACCTGTAAGCAATCGGGCCCACCCGCTCCGCAATCTCATAAGGACCAACAAATTTCGGGCTTAATTTGCCCTTCTGCCCAAACCTGAATACACCCTTCATCGGTGAAACTCGCAGAAATACCTGGTCGCCCACTGCGAACTCCAGGTCCCATCGTCGAACATCAGCATACGACTTCTGCCTATCTTGAGCAGCTTTCATGTTCTCCCTAATTTGCTGAACTTCAGCCTTAACTTGCTCTAAGTACTCTGGTCCTATAATGACCGTCTCACTCGACTCATCCCAGCAGAGCGGTGTACGACATGGTCTACCGTACAACGCTTGAAAATGTGCCATCTTGATCGAAGCGTGATAGTTGTTGTTGTATGAAAACTCGATCAGATGCAATTTGTCAATCCAACTGCCCTGGAAGTCTAAGGCACATGCTCTCATCATGTCCTCGAGTGTCTGAATAGTACGCTCAGTCTGACCATCTATTTGAGGATGGAACGCGGTACTCAGCTTGAGTTCTGTACCCAACGCTTCCCTGGTAGCTCTCCTGTACCTCGAAAGGAATCTGGTATCTCTATCTGACACTATGGTCTTCGGTATCCCATGATGTCTCATGATTTGTTTCTCAATTAACTCAGCTAATTTGGTCACCTTCCAAGTATCCTTCATCGGTATGAATCGGGCTACTTTGGTAAGGCGATCCACCACCACCCATATCATGTTGAGACCTCTCCTAGCAGATGGAAGCCCAACTACTAAGTCCATGGAGATATCATGGAACTTCCACTCCGGAACTGGCATCGACTGTACCATTCCGCCCGGTCGTCGGTGCTCAAATTTCACCTTCTGGCATGTGAGACACCTCAAGACGAACTCGGTAACATCTATCTTCATCCCCGACCACCAGAAGTATGTCTTCATTTCTTTATACATTTTAGAGGCTCCCGGATGGATGGAAACTGAAGAACAGTGTGATTCTCTAAGTATACGGTCTTTCAGATCCGTGTTGCCCCGTGGTATGCATAACCGGCCCTTAACACTACTAGAAAACACCATTTTAGCTACGGATTTAGTGACGGCAACATTTCCGTCGCTAATTAGCGACGGAATAGCGAGGGATTGGCGACGGATTAGCGAAGGACTTGCGACGGAAGTTGGGCGGGTCCGGTGGCGATAAAATTTTCGGTCTTGGCGCCTCTTTTGGCGACGGAATAGAGACGGCCTTGTCCGTCGCTATTCTTTTTTTTAAAAAAAAAATAAAAGAAACATTAGCGACGGACATATGTCCGTCGCTACTCGAACGACGTCGTTTTGTCCCATTGTCTTATCTCCTGCGGTTAAGTTTACTAACTAAAACGACGCCGTTTTAATCGGTTTTAGCGACGGAATAGCGACGGACCTGTCCGTCACTAATAATTAGGTAAAATCAGAAACGCGCGCGCCGTGGTCTTCTTCCTCATTTTCCTTATTCTTTGCTCTCCAAACACGAACCTCCCTCCGCGCAGACCTGCGAACCAGCACACCCAGGTGACCATATAGCCGATTTCTGACTCGTTTTTCCGGCCAACCACCACCCCATCATCCCCGGCAAGTTTCTGGCGTCAACTGTACACGTTTTCTGCTCTCAGGTAAATTACGAAACCCTAACTCATTAATTCCGAAAATTAGTTTAGCAAATCTATAAATTTGTTACTTTTGACTTAGATTGTGTGGTTTTCATTGCAAATTTGTGCTAATTATTCTGCTGGTAGTTGCTTTATTAGTGCAATATACTCGTTATGTATAATATTAAGTCTCAATATAGAATTACCCTTGTGATATTACAAGGTTTTCACAAATAATAATACAAAATATAAATTTGTTAGTTTTAACTTAGATTGTGTGTTTTCATTGCAAATTTGTGCTATTTATTCTGCTGGTAGTTGCTTTATTAGTCATCAATTTGAAAAATCGTTATCAGTCAACATACTAATTAAATTTGTAGCTTTCAGAATTTTTTTTGTTTCAGAGGATACATTTAAAATTATGAAACATATATAATTATGAAATGATATTAGAATTAAAATATGGTATGAAATTTCTGGGCAGCTAGCTTGCCTCATTATCAGCTAGTATACATATGTATTGATGTTGTGCGGTAATTATGAATGTTAATTGTTGATTTTTTTTGTGGTATTAGACCTAGGCTTACAATATTGTCAAATAGAAAATTGATTTGGGCTCACTCATTTTTGGCTACTTCTCTATTGTTTGGATTATATTATTTGTCAGTTTTATTGGTTTGGATTAATTATATTATTTGGGAACATTATTGTTTTTTCTTTGTCCTTCGTTCTAATTAATACAAGTATTTCATAGTTTTGATCCACAATTTATATAGCAACTCAGATATAAGAATGTTTTTTTGACTTTCAAATATATGAATGTTTAAGTACACTTTAAAAATGGCGCTTCATATTATAAAATGAATTAATAAATATAGGAAGAAAGATACAAGTTACAGGTTACTAGTGTTCTTCATCATACCATGGTACATATCACTGGCGGTGAATTATGTAAGACAAAATAATAAAAATTTAAACAATTAATGTATGTGACGTATAGAGTTAAAAAGTAAAACTAATGAGATAAACTGTTTTTAATACGCCCATAAGAGATTATAATGTTGTCCCGAATGATTATAATGTTTTCTTTAATTAATTAATAATATAGTTAACTATAATCAACGACCAACCGAGGATTTTTATCAATAATACAAATGGAATCAGACCTTTTGTTCTTTTGAAAGTCTCTGTTTTTTTGAAGTTTTGATAATCGTGTATCTTGTTGATGTGGGATTTAATTATATAGAGTATAATATATATGTATCATTTCTTATCGTGCAAGTTTAACAAGGGAGTATTAGATTTTGTAAATTGTACTAAATTTATCTATATAATTAAATGTATATATATGATAATACTTCACTTTGTTTTTTAAATCAATTAAGTTAATATATATTTAAACTTGATTTTATATTAGGATATTATTTCTTATTTAATATATATAGTACGTACTAGGTAAAATAAAGTATAATATGATATTTGTTTGAACTTAAATATCCATTGCTTGTTAGTTACTTTTGTGTGTGTTTTGTTAGTTACTTAATTTGCGTCGATGAATCAAGTGGTTGGATCTGTTGTATGCTGTTGTAGATATTGTGTGGACAATCTGTTGGGTTTTGTTGATAACTGTTGGTATTTGTGAATCGTCCTTGTGGGATGCTTAGAAATAAGCGGAAAAGTAAAAAATAGGGGAGACTATGTCAAATTTTTTTAAAATTTTATTAGTTTGAACTAAAGTAGTGTTGATAATCACCGTATTTTATATTTCGTTTGGTCTCCTCCCTCAGGCGTAGTCGCATGGCACGACACCCACCACCACCACCGCACACACCGGACACCACCACCATCTTCTTCTTCTTCTTCTTCTTTTTTCTTCTTCTTCTTCTTTTCTTCTCTTTTCTTTTTCTTTTTCTTCTCTTCCAATTCTTCTTCTTCTTCTTTCTTCTTCTTCTTTTCTTTTTTCTTCTCTTCTTCTTCTTCTTCTTCTTCTTCTTCTTCTTCTTCTTCTTCTTCTTCTTTTTGTCTTTCTCCAGTCCAATTCGTTCTTCGATTGATAAATGTGAATCGTCATCAACCCGATAGGTATGAGACCTCGTCATCAACCCGATAGGCATGAGACCCGATAGATTGTGGATGTACGATGAGAGAACCTTTGAGAGAGGTAGAATCTCTACCGAATGGCTGAGGAAGATGGAAGAGTTTGTCACTTTTGCACTACAACACCCTGAATGTATGGAAGATGGTAAAATTAAGTGCCCTTGCGACATGACAAGGTGTAGAAACAGACAGTATCTCAAGCCTGATGTTGTTAAGGTTCATTTAGCACAGAAAGGTTTTATGTACGGTTACTTTGATTGGATATTCCATGGAGAAGATAACACACCCGTACAATCTACCTCGAGAAGCACTACGCCTAATGAGGTTCCACATGTTGAAATGTTAGAGCAAATGATTGCACATGCTGTTGGTGAGGTTCCAGAAGAATTCGGGGATACATTAATTTTATGGAGGAGGTTGAAGAGGATCTAGAGGATACTCCAAATCCTGAGGCTAAAAAATTTTATGAGTTGATGGAACATGCTAAAAGAAAGTTATTCAGTGGCACGCATCATAGTGTACTATCTATCGCCACTGAATTAATGTCCATTAAGAATGACTACCAAGCACCTCAGGCATTGATTGATCGAGTTTGCAAAACCTACTGCGAGCTCCGTCCAGAAAACACTGACATTCCAAAAAACTTCTACGAAGCAAAGAAAATCATACGTGGTCTTGGGTTACCTTATGAAGAAATCGATTGTTGTTCCGAACTATGTATGATTTTCTGGGGAGAAGATAAAGATCTGGATGTATGCAAGTTTTGCACTCGTCCCAGATACAAGCCCATCAAAGAGGGGACAAAAAGGAGAAAAAGTAAGGTACCTTTCAAGAAGATGCAGTACTTCCCTCTCATTCCAAGGCTGAAAAGGCTTTACGCTTCTCCTGCAACGGCTACCGATATGAGATGGCACGCAGAACACAAAATGGAAGATGACAACATGTGTCACCCCTCCGACTCAAAAGCGTGGAAACACTTTGACCAGATTCATGCTATTTTTGCTTCGGAGTCTAGAAATGTCAGACTTGGGTTATGTACTGATGGTTTCCAACCATTTACTGCTTCTGGAAGACAGTACTCTTGCTGGCCAGTTGTAATTACACCATATAATTTACCGCCTGGGATGTGTATGAAAGATGAGTTCTTCTTTCTTACAGTACTTGTTCCTGGCCCTAAAAATCCTAAAGGAAAGATTGATGTGTTTTTACAACCTCTTATAGCTGAGTTGCAAGAGTTGTGGGCTGGAGTCACAACATATGATGTGTCTAGAAAGAAAAATTTTCAAATGAGAGCTGCATTGATATGGACCATAAACGACTTTCCTGCGTATGCAATGCTATCAGGTTGGAGCACTGCTGGTAGACTGGCGTGCCCACATTGCATGGAAGACAGTGACGCATTCACATTGCGTTGTAGTAAAAGCAGTCGTGGTTTGACAACTCCAGAAAGTTTCTTCCTCCAGACCACAAGTTTCGTAATGATAAAAAGTCTTTTCGTAAAGGGCACAGAGAGACCAAGGTTGCCCCACATTTCAAAACTGGTGACGAAATACTTGCAGAGTTGAGTCAGATGGGTTTTATGAAGGTCACTGAGATTGGTTCGGCTGAAGTAAATGTTCAAATTGCTAAAACTTGTGGATGGAGTAAAAGAAGTATCTTCTGGGATCTACCGTATTGGAAAGATTTATTGATCAGACATATTATAGATGTGATGCACACTGAAAAAAATGTTTTTGAAAACATATTCAACACAGTTGTAAATGTGAAGGACAAGACGAAAGACACATTTAACTCGAGGCAAGAGTTGAACGATTATTGCAACCGTCCTGAGTTGGCACCGGATTTGAGTTCAAACACAATTCCTAAGGCAAAATATGTCATGGACAGAGATAGTATTCAAATCTTGTGTGAATGGGTGAAAAATTTAAAGTTCCCTGATGGATTTGCTTCTAACATGGGGAGGTGTGTTGACATGGCCAACAGAAAAATGTTTGGGATGAAAAGTCATGACTGTCATGTTTTCTTGCAAAGGTTGATGCCCATAGCTTTTCGACATCTTCTTGATCAAAAGGTGTGGGAGCCAATTACCGAACTGTGCCTATTTTTCAAGGAGTTGACATGCACGTCGCTTTCAGAGTCGAATATGCAAAGGTTAAACTGTCAAATTCCAGAAATAATGTGCAAATTGGAAAAAAATTTCCCACCAAGCTTTTTTGACTCAATGGAACATCTCCCTCTTCATCTCGCCTTTGAAGCAACTTTATGTGGACCTGTGCAGTACAGGTGGATGTATCCGTTTGAGAGGTACATTCTATACAAGTTTCAATAATGCACGTACTACATGTTGTACTTTTGTGATATGTAACTCATTGGTGTAACTGGTTTGTATATATATATATATATATATATATATATATAGGTACTTGGGGAAACTGAAACGGTTCATCAGAAACAACAACAAAGTTGAGGGATCCATTCGCAATGGATTCCTTCTGGAAGAGATCACCAAATTCACAAAGTTTTACTTCGTTGACGATGGACCATCGTACCCATACAAGCTTGGTAGAAACGAGACAATTGTAGAGGATGTTGATGACAACCCAGAAAGATTATCTGTTTTTAAAACAATGGGTAAACCGATTGGCAAAGGAACAAGAAGAATGTTGACAGCTCGTGAGTTAGATGCCGCTCAATCGTACATTCTACGAAATTGTGCAGAAATGGAGCCTTATTTTGAGTAAGATATATACAAATATTAGTTATATTCATCGTTCTTACGTATAATTCAATAGTGTGTTCACAATTCAGTTTAAATCTTTTGTTGTAGAATGTACGAGCGACAACTACGACAAGTAGAACCAACATTAATGGATGAGACAATCAACCTTAAGATGGAAACAGATTTTCCCTTATGGTTCCGATCATATGTGAGTGACTTTATATATATACATAAAGGTCAATACAAAATATGGCATTAAGATATTATTTTTTCTAAATTACAGTCAAACGATGTTACCACGCCAAACGAATTCGTTCGTAGCTTGGCCCAAGGCCCGTTGAACGTGGCAACCTCCTACTCTGGTTTCTATGTGGATGGGTACAAATTCCACACAGAGTCTTACTCAGAAGACCGTACAACGTACAACTGTGGTGTTTGCATATCTGGGACAAACTATGGTGACTCAGAGTATGATTATTACGGGGTGCTGAAAGAGATCATCGAATTAGAGTATCCCGCATTACCTGTGAAGAAGATTGTAAGCTGGTTGACATTAATCACACAAGAAAATTTGACAAGTACGAGCCGTTTATGTTAGCTGATCAAGCCGTTCAAGTGTATTATTGCTCATACCCATCAAAGAAGAGGGATAGGAAAGATTGGTGGGCTGTCTCTAAAGTGAAAGCGAGAAGCACTTTGAACATGCCCGACTCATCAGCAGTTGATGAGGAGGTTCAGCCACTGCAAGATGAAACCGTAGATCATGTGGTTTTATCACCTTTGGTCGATGATGAAGAAACATTTGATTTAGTAGACATAACAGATACATAAATTTAAAAAGTAAACTTACATACAACTACTATGCAACAACATATATTATTGATTACATTTGTTTTTTAATTAGTGTATAAAAATATTTATTATACTAATTGTGTAATGTGATGTTTGTCATGCATGGGTTTTCACAGTGATGGCAGGTGGTAGAATTTTTTTAAATCTGGGTGGTCGTTTGGTCGAAGCAGAAGCAGGGCCAGCACTTCTACTCCCCCAGGTGATTCGCAGCAGCCTGCAGCTGATCATGTGGATGGTTCCGGTCATGAATCCCCGTTGGGTTCTACACATCCGCCCCCTTCTCACTCCTTGTCAGGACGAGCACCCATGGGGACCCCTTATTTCGACTCTCACCCACACCATTCTTCGATTGTCCCAGATTCACAGCCGTCTGTTGAGAGACGTCGATCTGTATCTCTACCTCTACGTCGACAGTCTACTCCTCCACCTCCACGGCAGCCTACTCCTCCACGTCAGCCTACTCCTCCATATCAGTCTACTCCACATCAGTCTACTCCTTCACTACATGATGATTCACCACCATCTGACGAAGCACCGCATAGCTCAGATGCTACACACGGTGGTGGTGTTGATCCCCGCGTGGTCATTACTATCTCTGACAGGTAAGTACTATGTAAGTAAAAAACAATTCTCAATAAACTTTGTTTTAAATATATATGCTAATTGTCAATTTTGACGCATTATATAATTATAGGGAGCTACTACCTGCAAACAAGGTTGCTCGTTCTTTTCTTCCTTGTTTTGAGACGAGGTGGTTTCCAGAGGGCTATAATTGGGAGGGTTTGGGCCAGGACGGGCATAGATTCTATTTCAATGAATTCAAGGTATTTAACCATTCTTGATATTTAACTTCTTTTTTTGTATATGTTATGCTTACACTTACTAATTTATGCAGAAGCGCTTCCGTTGGGATCCTGCCCTTGAGAGTGTTGTCTATGAGATATTCTGCGCCTTGGGCAGAAAACGTTATTCAGACACACTCTACAAGATGAAGGCTAAGAGAATGAGGAGAAAAGTCAGCGATGAAATCTGGCAGGCTTGGGAACACGAATGGGCGAATGAGAAGCGTAAGAAGATCAGCGAGATTAACTCTCGCAACCGGCGGACTGAGCATACACCTGGCGGTGGTCTATCTACTCATGCAGCGGTTCTCGCTCGATAAAGGAGCATCAGAGGGTTCTGGTGAGTTTTTTTTGTTATGTAAGTGTATATGAAATGGATGCAAGTACATGTGAATGTGAATGTGAATGTGAATGTGAATGTGAATGTGAATGTGAATGTGATAATGCAACTTTGAATGCATTATGTGAGTTGTGATTGTTATCAGATTCTGATATGTGCAATATTGGATTGTATATGTGTGGGCAAATGCATAAAAACAGGGGAGGTTATGTCAGATTTTTTTAAGCCTTGATTGATTAATCATTATCTGATTCTGACTGAACAATCCTGGTTTTTATGTGTGGGAAATGTAAAAAACAGGGGAGGTTCTGTTAAATTTTTTAAAGGCTTGCTTCTAATTTAATCAAGTGTTTTTTTGTAGACTAAGAAATACGGTACACAACCGGATGGTTACACATTGTTCATACACACTCATTCGAGCAAGGATGAGCATGGAAACATGTGCCTGTATGCCCCAAGGTCGAGGAAACTGCTGTAAGTGTTTTAATTTAACTTATATAAGTTGATTACATTATTGAAATTTATTCATTAGCGATGAGTACTAATTATATATATATCATTGTTTATGATTATGAAGCATAAATACGAAGAGGTGTTAGATGCTGCCACGTAGGAGTCAACCACTCCTGATGATCCATCTCTACAAGCCACACCAGTAGACTTTAATGAAATTTTTTATAAGGCTGTTGAAGGGAAATCCAGAAAGCAGAGGTCTATGGTGTGGGCGAGCTAGCACCGGCGTACTTCCCTGATTCATTTCACTCCACCGGCACTAGCTCACGTGCTTCCGGCAAAGAGCATAGCACATACGAGTCCATGAAGATGGAGATTGAGCAGGATCTGACTCAGAAGTTCGATGAAAATTACAGGCGGCAGGTTCGTATTGAGGAGAGGGAAACGATGCGCCAGGAGATATACGGCGAGGAGATGTAGAGGATGATACGAGCGCAGATCTCCCAAATGTTTCCCTCTCAGCAGAGTCTACCGTACGGTGATCCTGGTGCTGGCTCTAGTACGGGTGGATGGGGTCAGTGGCCTAGAGATGCACATGATGGCTCAGGTTCGGGTGGTCCGGGTGATCATATGGGATATCGTCCAGGGGATGGACATGGTTGGGGGGCGGGTATTAGATAGATAATATTTGACTTTATTAGCTTGAACTATGTCTGTATCAAATTCGACACTATTTCATGGTGTGTTGACTGAACATTTATTTTTGGTCTGCTAGTGAGATTAATGAGTACAACTGTTTATGGTATTGCATATTAAAGGTGGATATGAATAAAATGTGTTATATGTCCACATTTACAGGTGAAAATATGGCTACGAAACAAAATATAAATATTTTTTTTAAATTAAAACAGATTAGCGACGGAATAGCGACGGAATGTCCGTCGCTAACAAATAAATAAGAAAATATAAATTTCCGTCGCCAGATTAGCGGCGGATAGTCCGTCTCTAATCCGTCGCCAATTTGGATTTAGCGACGGACGCCTCCGTCTCTAATCCGTCGCTATTTGGCGACGATGACGGGTTCCGACGCGACTTTGGCATTAGCGACGACGGCATTGGCGACGGACAATTCCGTCTCTAATCCGTCGCTAATATCGTTTAGCGACGGATTAGAGATGGAATTGTCCGTCGCTAATGCCGTTTTTTCTAGTAGTGTAAGTCTGATCAGATCATCATCATGAAGTCTGAAGTCGTATTTCTGACTCTCAAAGGTGACATCTGTCAGCTTCTGTCTGACCTCTCTCATGTACTCATCTGTCCTCTGAGCCTCTCGCACCTCATCAACCAAGCTGGAGAAATAAACTAGTGAATGGAGTGAGTGTGCTCGACGGCTCAGGGCGTCTGCTACAACATTGGCCTTTCCCTCTTTTTATTGGAGGTCAATGTCATAGTCTTTCAGAAACTCTAACCATCTCCTCTGTCGAAGATTCAACTCCTTTTGAGTGAATATGTATCTCAAACTCTTGTGATCGGTGTAGATCGTCACACTAACCCCGTATAAGTAGTGGCGCCATATCTTCAAAGCGAAGACTACAGCTCCCAACTCTAAATCATGTGTGGGGTAGTTCTCCTCATGTTTCTCCAACTGGCGTGAGGCATATGCCACCACCTTGCCATGTTGCATGAGCACGCAACCCAGCCGTCTGCCGGA
This sequence comes from Limonium bicolor, assembly GCA_023374045.1. Taxonomy (NCBI): domain Eukaryota; kingdom Viridiplantae; phylum Streptophyta; class Magnoliopsida; order Caryophyllales; family Plumbaginaceae; genus Limonium; species Limonium bicolor. Next base: position 357,693,856 of record CM041776.1, read on the forward strand.
TGCATCACAGTAAACCTCAAAGCCCTCTGTACCGTCTGGAATGGTCAGAACCGGTGCAGTGGTCAGTGAGTCCTTCAAGCTCTGAAATGATCTCTCACAGTCAACCGTCCATAAGAACGGTACATCCTTCTTCATCAGACTGGTCATCGGTTTCGCGACCTTGCTGAAATCCCTAACAAACCTCCTGTAGTAACCTGCCAGACCAAGAAAGCTCCGGATGTCGGTAACAGTCTTCGGCCTTGGCCAAGTATGTACGGCATCAATCTTCGCTGGATCCACTGAGATCCCAGCATCTGAGATGACATGACCTAGGAAAGAGACTTGGTCAAGCCAAAACTCACATTTGGAGAACATAGCATATAGCTGGTTCTCCCTCAATATTTCCAATACTCTCCTCAGATGTTCCTCATGTTCAACCTTAGATTTCGAGTATATCAAAATGTCATCAATAAACACCACAACCGACTTGTCCAGCTGCTCCCGGAACAAGCGGTTCATCAGATCCATAAACTTCGCCGGTGCGTTCGACAAACCGAACGGCATCACTGTAAACTCATAGTGGCCGTATCGTGTCCGGAATGCCATCTTTTCAATGTCTCCCTCCTTAATGGCTATCTGATGATACCCCGATCTGAGATCAATCTTGGAGAACCCAGATGCTCCCTTCAACTGATCGAACAGATCGTCAATGCGGGGTAGTGGGTACTTATTCTTCACTGTTACTGCATTCAGCTCTCTGTAGTCGATGCAGAGGCAGAGACTACCATCCTTCTTCTTCACGAAGAGGACTGGTGCTCCCCATGGTGACACACTTGGTCTTATAAATCCCTTATCCAACAAATCTTTCAATTGTTCCTTTAACTCAGTCATTTCTGTCGGAGCCATACGGTATGGTGCCTTGGCTATCGGTCCGGTACCAGGTAGCAGCTCGATGATGAACTCTACCTCCCGAGTGGGTGGCATGCCGGGCAATTCCCGTGGAAATAAGTTGGGGAACTCCGACACTACCGGTAAGTCGGGGTCGAACTCGGGGTCTCTCTCTATGTCCTGTACATAGTAGAGGTATACTTCTTCTTTTCTCCTCAATTCCTTATACATTGCCATGGCGGTGATGATCTTAGTCGAAGGCTCTCTGGGCCTCTGGCGGTACGATATTGTTACCCCGGACGGACTCCTGAGCAGCAATCTATGCTCGGCGCAGAGGATACGTCCCTTGTGCCGCTCCAACCAGTTCATCCCGAAGATAACATCAAATCCTAGCTCACTGAACTCAATAAAACTGACAGGAAAGTCTTCTCCCTTAATTCTGACAGTGGCTCCTCGGTAGTAACGAGTGCAACGAACCTTCTCCTTAGACGGGAGCGTAACCGTGAAGTCGGGTAGCTCATCAGCGTCTAGCCCCAACCTGCCCGCGAATGATGCCGAGACAAAGGTATGCGAGGCCCCTGAGTCGAAGAGAACTGATGCCTCAATCCCATTAATCGGAAAGGTGCCGGTGAGGATAGTACCGCTGACATCGGCCTGTGCCTCTGTAAGTATGCTTAGTGCACCTTCCGTACCGAGTCCATAACCTAATTGTGTTCACAATCTTCATGAGTATTGATGGTATAACAAGAGTCGTAACAATTTATATGAACAACACTGTTATTTTATTCATAACCATCCTGTTTACAACATGAGCTTTAATCTTACATCTCATTCCTCATCTCATTCTAACATTACATGGCTAATATTGTCTAAAGGTTAGATTTAATCTCCCAGGTCTCATATGCGTCGCATTAATTACTGCTGACGGTGCTGTATTCAACTTGATCCTCTTAATCCCATGGTATAACATCCTTGATTCTCCCCCCATAATTAACACATCTCCTGACTTAAGTACTAACTTATTCGCACGGTCCGCACGCTTCTGCTCGCCGTATAAAAACTCTGCATCATCCCCAATGGACCAAGACACTACGGGTATCCCCCTTTCGAGAGACTCCGTTGTCTTGTCCTTATTCTGGTGTAGTCCAAGTCGCCCTCCTTCTCGTAGAAGTTTATAATGCAAATGTCTGCCTGAATGTCTGGAATCGGTTCAGCTTCCAATTGCTGAGCGATCTCCACGACTTGTGTAATAACTGGATGGAACTCTTCGGGTATTCCCGGTGGTGAGACTCCATCTTGCATCCTCGTGGTTTGGTAGTTCTTGGCATACGGATTCCAATCCTTGCCCAAGCTCATCATTTTTAATTTCATCCTTGCTCCCCCTGGGTACTCCGGTGTGTAAAAACCTTCCGGTCCCATTCCTAGTTGATTGCATCTTCTGATGATGGCAATTTGTGCTTCGGGTGTCAGGTATCCCCTTAATAAAATCATACCTGGGCGGATAACCTGACATTGTTCGGTTGGAAAGTCTATGGGTTCGATGTCGGTGTGCTCCGGGTTAGGTGTAGATGGTATTGGATAGCAGATGTTGAAGCTTCCTAAAGTGGTAGTAGGTTATATCTTACTTAAGTTCTAATCTTATCTCATTCTTACTTAACTCAATTATTCACCAAACATGCATGATAATGCGGTAAGCAGGTAGTTTTATTACTAAATGGTTATAGCGGTACCTGGCCTCGATGAGGGTTCAGGCTCATCGTCCCGGTCCACCATGTGTAGTGTGGGTCCCGACTTCTGGGTCACCCGTGGGTTCTTGTCTGCAGCTTGCTGCACCTTCCTCTGACCGTCAGATCCAGCTCCCTGATCGGTCTTACCCTTGCCCCTGGTGTCGGGCCTATAGGCTCTACTAGCAGGGTTCCGGTAACACTCATATGCTCGGTGTCCGTACACCCCACAAAAGTTGCACTCCACCTTATTCCCCTTGCAGTCGAGCCCGGGGTGGTCCTTGTGACACCACCTACAGATGTAGCGTCGCTGGTAGCCACCACCGGCTCCCTTCTCAGTCTCAGGTCCTAATCATTCACAATGTCAGTTCTCATATCTCAATGGTTACTAATTGTTTCTTAACTCACTTAATACCAATTCCTTACCCTTTGGCGCCCTAGAGCGCAGGGGTGTAGCTGCATAAGCATATGTCAACTTCAATGGCTCTTCCGGAGCCTTCTCCTTTTCCTCCTTCCCTTTTGGGTTCTGACTTTTCTGGGCCTGAGGCTGGTACTTCTGTTTCTTGTACCCTCCTTGCCCTTGACTCTCCGAGCTCTTACCAGCATTCTTCCTCTTAGCGTTCTCCTCGCCCCTCAGCTGGACGGTTATCTCAACCTTAGTAGCGGCATGATAGCACTCCTGCTTTCCACAGTATTAGTCACTCTTATTTCTCATAACCTAAGTGTTACTCATTTACTTACCCAAATCTCAATCATTCTTATTACCTGCAAGGTAGTGTAACTTGTCGGCCCCATGCCGTAGCGGAGTCGATGGCTAAGCCCGCCATAGAAGCGGTCTACCAGGATCTGGTCTGAATACCCAAGACCTGGCAGAAGACGGAGCAAGGCGGTGAACTCTGAGTAATACTCGTCCACCGTCATCTTGTCTGTCTACTTAAGCGCATCCAACTGCAAGCGCTTCTTCGTCTGGACATGGGCGGGGTAGTACTTTGCTCGTAGCAAGGCGGTGTACTGCTCCCAGCCGAACTCTGGATTGGCCACATGCTCGGCCCTCACCAGCTTCCACCAATCGCCTGCCGCCCCCTTCAGATAGAAAGCAGCCAGACGCACCTTGATCCCAGCAGGGACATCAAGGGTCTCGAAGGCGGTCTCCAGCTCGGAGATGTACGCCTCAAGCTTGGCGGGATCGGTCTCCCCCTTAAAGTGTGCGGGTCGAAGGTCTGTAAGACTCTTCACCCAATTTGGTTCCCTAGGTTGTGGCGGTGGAGGTGGTGCACCCACACCAGGCTGATAGCCCATGTGCCCTAATGCGGCAGCTACGATCTTTGCGATCGTCTGCCCCTTAGGTATTCCTGAAGCATCATCACCTTGGCCGCGACCTCGGCTTCCTCTAGGACGTCCTGCCATCTGAACAAGCATAACTCACATTAGATTCATCCACCACTATTTCGGTTAACGAATTTATAACGTCCGTAGACGGTAAAGACGATCCACACTTATTAGTGGTCATCTGACTCTACTCACTCTAACTTCTCACACCCTTAACCCATCACTTATTCCTTAACTTATATCCTAACTCGGTGGTTACTTATGTCCGGTATTTCTTGATCAGAGCGTAACTACGCTCTGATACCACTTTTTGTAACACCCCATCCAAGCCAATCGTGGTTATCGCAAAACTGAACACTTAATTGAATTCGTCGCAGCGGAAATAACAACACCTGGACCTTGCCACGGTCTGATCATTAGAGTATACCGGTCTTAACATTTACAACACTTATCCAAAATACATAACCAACCCAAAACGTCACCATCCATAATACCAACAACCAACCGAGTACAAGTAACTAAGTCATAATCACAACCTTACATCAGTTTAAATATCAACAGACGGTGCACAAGCGCAACCCGTACTCAAAATAAACATCCCATCCTAAGTCTAACCGCTCCTACTCTCGTAGTGCGTCCTCATGGGTCTCTTACCTGCAAGTGTAAAAAAGCCCCCAAGGGGGTCAGCACGAATGCTGGTACACCCTCTCATGGCCCCCAAGCTAACGGGACTACGACGACTAATTGTCGATAGCATGGAAATTGATTACATTCACAAGCATGATATGAAGTGCAATAACAATAATCCACAGATGAACATGCATAGTTCACAAACAATGAACGACTCAAGCGTCCCCTTATCAAGTGGGTTAGTAACCCCCTCCTCAGTCCTGATTTCCTTAATCTCAGTTCCTTACCTTACCTTAATCTTAATCTCAACTTAATCTCAGTATACAAACCGTTCCTGGAAGGGAATGGTTGTAGCTTAATTCGAACCTGGAATTTAGGTGATCCCACCACACCATCTTAATGCCACCTACTCTGGACGGGAGTCCAGCGTAGCTGAGCCGGCAACCGGCCCTAGGCTACAAGTCCAAGACAAGTTCTTAAGCGGAGGGCGGATCTGATTCAGATACCGTCCCCCTTTCCTTAGCATGCATGACCGGAGTTCGGTCCCGGGTTTCCTCACTCAAGTTCCAGTTAGTAGAAATCTTAATCACCATGTGCTAGCTAAGCCTTAACGGGCATTAACCAACAACCACCAAAACTTAACTCTTATTCTTAACTCAGTAAGTACTAAACTTGGTTAGTAACAATCTCAAGTCTCGCGGGTTAGTGCAAAGATAACACATACACAACGAGAACAAATATAACCGGTTGCATGCTTTATCTTGTTTTAGTCATAGCAATTAAACAGATAGCACACAAGCCGAGGGACACCTCGTTAGCAAGCAGGTCACAAGAAAGATTGTACCGTTCACCGTCAATCGTCGTTTGTTTAACCTTCTCCGGGGTCCCAATTCACAAACCTAAAACATTGATTCATTTTTAGGCCATTAGTTATTTGCACCTCACTTAACTCACTTAATCCCTAAAGATTCCCGATGAATATCCTCTTAAGTCCTCACCACTTACCCTTTTAAACTTAATCTTTTTAAACATTAAGGTTCTTACTTAACTTAACTTAATCCCTTAGGTTCTTAGGGTCCTAATCATTACTACCCTACCAATGGCATACCTTATTACCAATTACCATCCTTAGAATTCAAAATTTCTTTTTTTATTTTTTTTTTTAGGCTCGACCGAACTTCCGACCGACCTTACCCAAGGTTGGTCCATTCCAGAACACATTACCGTTTGAAAATTCTATCTCGACCGACCTTGCAAGTCCGGTCCCCAAGGGTCCATTCCCGAGAGTTTTCCCGAGGGAAATTTGAGCTCGACCGAACTTGTCAAGTCCGGTCCTATGTTCGGTCGATTCCAGAGACTTATTACCGTACAAAATTCTAGGCATGACCGACCTTGCAAGTCCGGTCCCAAGGTCGGTCCATTCCAGAGACTTAATTCCTTCACAAAATACAAGCCCGACCGAACTTGTAAGTCCGGTCCTATGTTCGGTCGATTCCTGAAACTTTCTCCGGCAGTGTAACCTGAGCTCGACCGACCTTGCAGGTCCGGTCCCTAAGGTCAGTCGGCTCCAGAACCTTGTTTATAAATTCTCTTTTAACCCCAAACATCTCCTCATATATCCTAATATGTTATAACCTCATTTGGGCACCTCAAATACACCTCAAGCCAACCACTAAACACTTTAAATCACTCACCAGCATCCACTTTAATCATTATGCATTTTTCCTTGTAACCATGCCAACACTTGTAATATTTTCCACTAGGTTTCTAGGTGGTGGTTCATACCTAATGTAACCACTATGCCAAATATTTCCCCACCACTATAACATCATCTCCCAAGCATCTTTCACCATCTAAAACTCTTTTATGCATTTACTTAAAGTTCCTTCACAAGCTTATGCTTCCATCCATCAACACATTATTTCCTTCCTAGTTGTTTACCAACATTTGCCTAAGTCCTAGATACTCAAATACATTCTCTTGATTTCTAAATCCTTCATAGTGATGCCTAAGTCATTATAGCTCATTAAAACACTTTACCTCACCCCTTTTTCATCAAGACAACCTCTGAAACTTCCTAGTACTTCCTTAGTCATTAAATCTCCTTAGAACATCTTAAACACTTAAGTTCTCCTTTAAATTTTGCCATGGGTTCTCTAGTATATAATACATCCTAACACTTGGTTTTTCTCCATCAAACAACCAATATCACTCAAATTCTCATCACAACACCTTAACACACAATTTACACCAAAACTACACCAAATCATCATATAGTGCATAAACTTAAATGCTTGGCACTTAGGCCCTTAAATGACAGTAATCTTAACCACTGAATTTCCACATATATTTGCCTTTAACCTGCGAATACACACAACAAGGCTCCCATTGAAATAAAATGCTTCTTGTACTTCACCTTGATATTCTTAAACTATCTCTTTTTCCTCATTTGCTCCTTAGTCACAAGTTCACAATCATGATCATTGTTTCTCCTAGGTCATATATAACCCTTTTCTAATGTAAGCTCTACACTAAACTCACCACATATCTAAATCCCATTCCCTTAAACAATAAAACACCTTAAGGTAAGTAATTTGCCTTGTTCTTTACAAGCTTTAAAAACTTTCTTCCTTAGGTTTTTCCTTGCTCAATCTCGGTCACCAATATATATCTCCTTGCCCAATGTTCTAACCAATATCCAATGACTCCAATGAGTACTAGATAATACATTAACCCTAAGGAACAAACCCTAGGTTAAAATGTGCTTTAAGGTATTAAGGTGTGATTGTTACCTTGGTTTCTCAAGACAAGCTTGGATATGAAGCAAGAAGGACATCCTCAATCTAGGAGTAGAAACAAGCTAGAACAAGGCATTAAAATGAAGCCTCATGAGCATACATTTTCGGTCAAGAAGAAAAGTGATGGAAACCTAGATTTTCTTACACTTTCTTTACCTTAAGAGAATGGAGAAGCCAATGGAGTCTCTAAACTTGAATTTCCTCCTCTAATGGTGGTTTGGCTTGGCACCAAATCAAAGCTCTTGGAGTTTTGAAAAGATAGAAAGAGAGAGCTTGAGCTAACTAAGAGGAATATGTAATTTGTTTTGATTTTGAAGCTAAAATGAGTAAGTAGTGTGCAAAGGAAGATGGAGCTAGCATAGGGTTGTGCTTCACGTTAATGGAGAAGGGAGAGAGCAGCTCAAAATTGTGGGAACAAGAGAGAATGAAGAGGTGAGGAGAGAGGTGAGTAAAATGAGATATTTAAGTATAAAGTAAATAGTAGTTTCTACTTTATCCTTTAATTTCCTTTCTTATTTGCTCATGTGGTGATTCATCACCTTAAAAACTGGCCACCCCCTTTTAATTAGGCTAGTCATGGTCTTTTTTGACCAACTAAATAAACTAAATTGACTTTTGTTATAAACTAGCTTAATTAAGTTACTATTCACAAAACAAGGCACATTGTTGTGAAATTTTTGATTTCCCATTGATATAGACTTCCAAATGTGATATATTAGTAAACTGTTAATTAAAGAGTAATGATGGACATTTAGCCATTCAAAACTCATTTACAAGACAATTTTTCAAAAATGTGCTTTAAGACTCCTTAAAGCACATTTTGTTTTAACTTGTTTTCAAGCTTGGTTTTCTTTGGTAATTGATTTAAATGACCATTAGGATATTACTAAGGTCTTAAAACAATATTTGGGTACTCTCCCAAGTCTCTCCAAGCTTAGAGCACGTTTTTGCTTAAACTGTCTTTTGGTGTTTCCTTATGTTTTCTTTGATTAGAAATGTTTAATGTTTTTTCTAAGGCATTATTTAGCCTCCTTATATCTTAGTTTATCATTTAAACACCATATCTAAGTTTGGGGTATTTCAAAAACACTACAAGGAACTTACCCCCATATAGCATAAAAACAATCAAGAAGCAATTACGGAACAGTGTGGCATATAAAGTGACTGGCACATTTTAAAAGAACTTTTAAAAGGGGTCCCCTTCCTCACACTTATCAGGAACAATGTCTTCATTGTGCACAAAATAGAACCAAGGGGGTTTGACAGAGATTTAACGTGTTAAAGCACGGACTGAACACAATGAAAAAGAAGAAACTAAAAACTCCCCTGATTTTGATTGAGAAAGAAGTTCTTCCTCACACTTATTTCCCTGCCAGGGGTCGAATGTTTCCTTACACTTAGTTGGAAGCGAGTGTCCAGCCATGGAATCATCACAGTAACATCAAACTTGCAATCAAACAACAAAAACAGATAGATAGGCATAAAACATTACATTAGAAAAGATTAGTACCAGAATTCCAAGGGCAAAACATGACTAGGAAAGAAAAGAAAGAAAAGCAAAGCTGAAATAAGAACAAGTCCAGTCATGACAACGAAATGAAGAAAATAATGTCAGCCATCACTGCGGAGGTGGATAGAATGCTTGTCATTGCTGGAACTGGGATAGTAGAGCTGCATAATCCTCCTGGGAGCGACGGGCCTGCTCTTGAGGACTCCAGCTGCTCAAACTCGTAACGCGTGACCGTATCACTCACAGGGCGGGCTGTGCTGTATAAGCATCCTCAGTTTGATCAGTAGGTGGGGGAGCGGGCTCTGACGGACCCTCGCTGGCTTCTCTCTGGCGCTTCTGCAGGCGGGGTGCAGGCTTCTTCCTCTATGTCACCCCATCGAACTCAAACCACATCTTCTTTAATGCCCTGACGTCGATGGGCGACCTCTCAGGATGAAACCCCTCGGAGGTGAAAAACATCTGCTGCTGAAGTAACTGACATATCATGATAGGGAAGCCAAGCTTATGCCTGTCCTTGTGCTCTACAATGTGGTGAAGATGCAGGGAGATGACCCTCGGCAGATAGGTGATCTCAGCTGCCCCAGCAAAATGTGGATTCAGCACTGCTTGAAGGAGAAAACAATCAGTGTGACTCATATCAGAGCTCTGCCTCAGGAGAACATTGGCAACCAGTAGTGCAAATAGGACATGCTCCCGTGGGTCCTGAAGCATATCAGCAGGGATGACCAACTTCGAAGGGTCATCACCTCTGCATCGACGTGGACCGTGGACCATGGCTGAGAGATAGTGGTCGATGGCAGCAGCTTGGAAGTCGGTAGCACTGAGGTGTTCCGGTGGAGGGGGGCGGGGTAAGGTAGCCCAAGATAACGGGCAATGTCCACTAGTGAGATCATGACATTGAAACCCTCAACACTGGAGTGAACTTGCCCGTCCTGGCAGAAAGCGTTTGCATAAAACATCTGGACTAACCGCTCGGAGTAGGGCCCCCCCATGTCCAAGATCTTTCCCCAACCGTATTGGTCAAGGAGCTCCTGCAACCTGAGCTGACGCTGAAGTTCAGGTATGACCCAGCGCTCAGCGACGATGTCAGCTCCCTTTTCAAACCACGCTCGTGCTTCCTCATTTATGAATATATCTGGGCGTTGGCGGCTGGAGCTGGCACCAGCCCTTCCACATTTCTTAGACTAGCAGGTTAGCTTGTGCAACATCTGCTCAAAGAGAACCAGTTAATACAAATAGATGGCAAGGATATAAATGCTCAATACAAATGTACATTCTGTCCAAAATCCGACAGAGTTTCCCCTAAAAATTCATCATTCTCTACAACATGATTCAGTCAATCTTTCGTTTTCAGTGTATTCAGCTTCAACAGGCAATGACCATAAGACACTTAATCGAAATAAACAAATTTCCATAACAAGGTGTTCGAGCAATATCAACCAAGCCTCAGTCAATCATGCAAGCAGGAATCCAACCACAACCTCAAAAATGCACATTTATATCCATAAATTGCAGTATAAGTAATTCTCAACACCAATGTTACAGCATAGCACAGAATTAAACCCATTAATGCAATTTTATTCCATAAAAATCAACATATAGCTGGTGAAATTTGACCTAAAAACACTCTAAATTTTGAAATCAGCAATAAACAACACCAATTAGGTAGTAAGGTCGAGTTAGTACCTTGCTTGAACAGAATAAACTAGTAGAACAATTGAAACTGCAAAGTAGAACTCAAAAACAACCCAAAATCGCACTCTAGGGTTCAAACTTGGCGGCTCAAAATCGGACCGATTCCAGTTATTTCTTTGTTGAATGCAAGTGCTAGGAAGGTGGAGAATTCAAAGACGATGATTTTGATAGCAAGATTGTAATATTTGGCTGAGAATTAGTTATGGCCGACTGAATGTTTTGACGATTTTAAGTGTCGCTGCTGCTTCGCGTGTGAGTTGGGGTGTTATGAACATTGAAGCTTGGACGTGCGGGTTATAGGGCATATTTTGCACCTGTCCGAACTTCGACGTTCGGACTGAAGTTCGGACATGCCCAAAACATGCTCCAAATTGTTCTTTTCGTAGCCAAAAGTAATGCAGAAAAATCATGAACTTAGAACAAAGCTAAAACAACAAAATAAAGCAGAATCAAGGTACCGAAAACACTGGGTTGCCTCCCAGTCAGCTGCTCTTCTTTAACGTCTTTAGCTAGACACCCGCTTCGTTATCGCAGATCAAAAATGAAAGTTGACAATGGTGCCAACGGAGATACAAAGTGGCCAGCAATCAGGATTAAACCACCTAGATCAAAACAAAATGTTACCTCAACCAATAGAATAGGAAAATAAATGCTCCACAAAACCTGGTTCTTGAGGAGGTATTGACGGTAACTGGTCTCAAGCAGAAGACCCAGTGTTGATTGCTGTTCTTCCTCAAATTAGAGGATGTAAACTTCTTCCTCGTTTAGGTGAGGCTCGAAAAGGTTGTAATACTGGCAAAGTGGTGGTGGTTCTTTCTTCTCAAATTCGAGGATTTAAGTATCCTCATCTTTTAGACAGAGCACAGAGAAGGAGGAAAGAAAACTGTCTGCAGTAGGGTATACTTCGTCAAGAACCGTTTTGCTCTTCGGTTGTTGTGATATCAGTTCTAGCTGAGCTTTTAACTCCGCAATTGTGTTTTCTAATTCAGCAAAGATTTTCAGTTCGTTCATGTAGAGATCTTCTCCCTCAGGTTGTTCAACAACATTGCTTACGATCGTATTGTGTTGTGAAACATCTATTCGCTCCAGGTAGTCTGGTTGATCTTCTAACCACAATTGCTCTTGTAATACGAGACAGTCCTCGAACTCATGATCTCCCCCACATACTGAGCAGTATAAATCTTGGGAATAATACGAATCCCATATGAGTTCCTCCTCACTTGCCATTCTTAGTTAGAAAGACTAAGAACAAAATAAACAAACAAAGCAAACAAAATTGACAGCTAGATCCATTGCCATTTTTTTCAGAATTAAATAAAATAAAAATTAATAAATTCATGCAGTAAAGAAAATGGGAGCTGGAAGAATAAAAATTAAAAAGGATAGAATTAAATTGCAGGAATTTAAATGATGATGGAATTTAAATGACAGTAATTTAAATGACAGAACTTAAATTATTGGAATAACAATTAAATATAGAAACAGAACAAAAATAACAGAAATAAAATTACTGAAATTTAAAATTACTAAAAATTAAATGACAAGGAAATTTAAATGACGATAAATAAATAACTGGAATTTAAATGGCAGAATTTAAATGACAGAATTTAAATGTCAGTAAAATAAATAGCTGAAATTTAAATGACAATAAAATAAACATCTGGAATACTGAATAACTGTAAATAATACGATAAGTAAATTGCTGGAATATTTAAATGACAGAATTAATAATAATAATAAAATAGACAGCAAAAGAAAATGACAGATAATAATAAGACTGAATTATGAACAAAATCAAAAATAACAAAAAGAATATTAGGAACAAAATAAAAATAGCAAACAGAATAATAAAAACACAATATTATAGAAACAAAATATTATAATAATGTAAGTAAATTTTCCGGGGCTTAGGGACTAGACAAAGTCAAGTCCCCGGCAACGGCGCCATTTTGTAGACAAGAATTTTGACCTGTTAAAAATAATCAATTGAGTTAGATCAAAACGTCTATCAGGCTATAAACAAATCCCGGTCGCGGTAGTATAGTAAGATTGAAGCAACCGGAAAATCAAACCGTGGCACTTAAGCGAAATTATTTACTTCCTAAGCGTTATCACAAAAGCATGAAAGAGGGGGGTTGTTAAATTGAATTGTAAATAAAACTGGTAAAATGCGGATAAAAATAATAGATAAATAAAAATGATAGATGAAATGATTGAGTGGGACTCAGGGTTCAGGTTAAAACCGTTTGATTAACTATGTTAGGTTTACTGGTTAATTAAGAATAAAATGGCAAAATTCCTTTTACAGTCTTAAGGACAAAATCATAGAACCTAAAGACCTCGTTTACTAGAACATGCTAGGTCTAATATGGACTCAGGCAAAACACATGTAAACGGCTAAGTAAAAGGAATAATAAATTGCGTCTGAAGTACTAACTTGTCTGATTAAAACACGCTTTCCACAGATATACGAATTAATTTAACCGATCTATTTTTCACTTGATCGGATCAAAATAGATTTAGTAAAGCAGTTCAATAAACTCATGACATTTATTGAAAAGCGCAAGATAAACATTAATAGTAACAATCAGTAATTAATTAAAACCAGTAAAAATATAAGTTACATAATTAAAACAAACTGAATTAAACCATCCCCTAGAGTAAATCCTCTAAACTGACATAATAAATAAATTGACAGGATAAGAAATCATCTTATCTGACATCCTGATATTGCTTTGTTATTTGGACTGATAATATGTAGGTTTATAGGTTGGATAATGGGTGTATGGAAAATGGATGAATAAATTATGAGGGTGAATGAAATGTTATACGGTGGTGGTGATGGTCAATGGAGGCGTATGAATTATGAATGGAGATGGTGTGCTTGTTGTGTGATCGATGAGGTGGATGGAGTTAAGCAGATGGAGGAGTGTTATGGGGTGAAGTGTGTCGTGCGATGAATGGAGTGTTGTGAGAGTGTGTACGGTGCAGGGATGTGTGGTGTTGGTGTATGTTCAGATGAAGATATCAATTTCTATTTATAGAACTTGTGGGGAGTAACGTGGAGCATGTGAGCATGAATTCGATAATGATGGTGATTATGAAAATGATTAGTGGGTTGGTTGGAGGGAATAATAGAAGTTATCGTGGAGAGCTGGAGAGGTATGGGCGGCTGATGGGGCGGTGGAGTATAATATGTTAATTATTTTTTTTGCCACGAGCATGCCCCAGGGATTGCCGATTTTGGTCTGTCCGAACATCTGTCCGAGCTTAGAAGTTCGGACAGATCCTTTTTTTGCGTTTCTTTGTTTCTCGACTTGTGTCCGAGCTTCAAGTTCGGACATACCTTCAAAACTCTCTGAAATCCTCATTCTAACTCCGATTAAATCCCCAGTTTGTTGCATCATTACCCTGTGAGTTGATTTACTGTTTCCTTGGCTTTTCTCTGCATTTAACACACAAAAGGTATCAATTCTTATTGAACAAGAAAACAAAGAAAAAACGTTAGATAAGTGTGGGATATCACCAGTGCATGTATGAAAGTTAGGAAATTAATACCACAAAAACTATGCATATTTCACACTTATCACCCAGCCACCAAAATCATACCGAAATTCCCCCGAAATCACCATCTAAACTTGTTTTCCAACTCCCAAAGCACCAAACATCATCAAAATCCAACAAACACACCACCAAAACGTGTGAAACACCAAGAACAATCACTGACCAGAAGCCCAGTTCGAAGTCCCTTCGAATCTGTCATCAACGAGGCTCTTGACGAATCCCGGCGTGAAGAATCATTATGAATTTGAAGGTAAAATAGGTGGGAACTTTAATTTTCTAACTCTCCACGACATTATTAACCTTAGCTCAAAATTTGGGTTCAAACCGACTCTTTTCGGCTTCTGTATTGCTAATTATTTTCTCTTCCGCCTTGTTACTCGTTTGTTAAGTTTCATGATTAATTCGACTTCAAACTGCAAATATTTGATTGCTAATATCTTGGAAATCTTTCAGGCTACGCGTGCATAAGTTTTAAGCCAAAACACCATCGGGAACCACCAAAAACCCGCCGTCCGTGGGTGGTCCGTGACCTCGTACCTATAGTCCAGGACCACGGACGGGTTGTCCGTGGCCATGGACACCCACGGACGACGGCGGGATTTTCGCTTTTCAAATTTTTAGGGTTAAACGGTACATGTCCGGGCCCACGGACAGCCTGCCAGTGGCCCCAGACTTTTTAAAATTTGTTTTCTGTTTAATTCAACTTTTATTTTCACATAGATTAACTAGGGTCCATGGCTATGGACGAAAATAAAATTTGACCTAATTCTGCCCCCAAAACCCTAGTTTAGGTAATTTCCGTTTCACTTTATTTTCTGTCAAAAAATGTTAAAAAAATACAAAAAAATCAGAAGCGCGCACTTAGGTTAAAATGTTTCGTAACAAGCTGTAATTAAACTAAGTAGATATTTGTTCTTCATAGTGATCTGGCTAGCTCTCGGTAATCTACACACAAGCTCATGCTCCCATCCTTCTTTTTCACGAATAGGACAGGAGCTCCCCACGGTCATACACTCGGGGGAATGCATCCCTTCTCCAAGAGTTCCTCCAACTGGGCCTTCAATTCCTTCAACTCTGATGGCGCCATACGGTACGAGGCTTTCGAAATAGTTACGGACTCAGGCACCAAGTCGATGTTGAACTTTACCTCCCTGTCTGGCGGCATGCTACGGATCTCATCCGGGAACACGTCTCGGAACTCCTTCACCACTCAAATATCTTCCCTGTTATTCGCCTCTCTACTCAAGTCTTGGACATAGTAAAGGTGTTATACCCAAAATTTTAACCCCCCCCCCCCCCCGTAAAAGAGTCTCTACTAATAGGGTAGTTTGGTCAAGTAGCAAGGATTCCTAGTTCGACCAGCACATTCCGGAGTGTTTGGGACAGCTTAGTTATCTTCAGGGGCATTTTCGTAAATTTTCAAGGCTCCTAAGCCCCCTATAAGCTTTCTCTCTCCTCCTAAAATGGCTTAAATCAACTCAAAATGCTTTGAATTAACCCACGAAAGAGGATGACATTTTAAGCATAATGGCTTTCGAATTTTGATTTTTCAAATTTCTAATAATTTTCTAGTAATTTCCGATTGATTCTGACGAGAAATTGAATTTAAAAATATTCCAATATCCAAAAAATTCTATCCTACCTTGGAAAAATCAGAAATATCATCCTTTATACATGGTTAAAATTTCATAGTCAAATTCCTTTTGGAAGCCCTTGAGATAATACATCAGTAAATCTTGGTTTTTACCGGATTTTTTTCTATCTTTAAGGAAGCCTATATAAGGGACCTTAACTCTTGATCAAACCAGAACTCCAACAGCCATATACAATTAGAAAACCTAGCTGTTTCCATGTTCCCACGTTTGTACACATTCGACCCCCGAAATTCTAGAGAATTCTCACAAAATCAACACCAAAACACTTTTTTCCAGTTCCCACAACATCATCCATCATCAAACCTTCACCAGAACAGCACGAAAACGTGAAGAACATCACCAATAACCAATAGTCAGAAGCTGGTTTCAAACCCAAGCCGAAACCAGTCCCGACGAAGCTCTCGAAGTATCCCGTTGTGAAGTTTCAACTCAGTCCCAAAGGTAAATAAGGTTGAAAACTTGATTTCTTAACTCACATCGACTTCTTAAGTATTCTGTTGAATTTTAGGTGCGAACTGATTTATTATGGCTTCTGAATTTGTCATCTCCTTTCGTTTCTGCTTAATAACTTGCTTGCTAAGTCTCGTCATTAATTCGACTTCAAATTGAAAACTTTTGATTACTAACGTGTTTAGAATCTTTCAGGCTACCTACCCATAAATTTTGAGCTAAAAACACTACCGGGAACCTCCAGAACACCACCGATCGAGGGTGGTCCGTGCCTATAGACAGCCTGTTCAGGGGCCCCGGACGGCGTGTCCGAGGCCGCGGAAACCCACAGACCGCGGTGGGAATTGATTTTATAAATATTTTAGGGGTTTTCAATTCATGTCCGGGCCCACGGACATCCTGTTCGTGGTCCCGGACTTTTCAAAATTTCGTTTTCTTTTCGATTCGACTTTTTTGTATAACTAGGTTAACTAGGGTCCGTGGGTTCGGACATTAGGTCCGTGGTACGGTCGGAAACAAAATTTGACCTAATCACTGTTGGAAAAAAAGAATAAACAACACCCCTTTAAAATCGGTTATATTGTAAATCGTTTTTTATCATAGGCCGGACATCTTAAAAAATGCTTTGCTTACGAAGCGTTCTTTTTTTTTATCACGCCCATAGACAAAAACAACGCTTTGTAAATAAGCGTTCTTTATATGTAACGTATAAAGAACGCTTCACAAAGGAAGCGTTTTTTATGTCTTTGGGCGCGATAACATAAAGAACGCTTCAGTTAAGAAGCGTTCTTTATGCTACTTACGGTCAGCATAAAGAACACTTCTTAAGTGAAGCGTTCTTTATGTTACCTAAATTATAAACTCTTTTTTCCCTCCCGCACAGTCTTCTCATCAATCAAATCGTGACTGTTTCGCTACCCACTCTCTGTAAACCTCTCTGTAAAAACACTCTAAGCTCTCTTCTCAATCGAATCGACTGAGCCCACGAGAAATTACCATCGCGGCCATGGCGCCTCTTCTTCAATAATATTCTATCTTCTAATCTGCAACCCGGCCAAACTGGTGATGAAGGCAGGCCATTACATGCATGCGTCGATATCGATCGCCTCTCGCTTTCGGTAATTTTGTGCGTAATCTGCGAATAGGTATACATATATATATGTCTATCCTTATTTTTCATATACTCTTTTGATCGGTAATTAATTTTTGCAAAATCTCACGAACAGGAACATCCAAGCCCTGTCACGTGCGGCGCCTCCTAGATTCACTGTAGCTAGATCTGCAATAATTTTACAACCCCAACTAGCGAAAGGAACATACATGCGCGCTAGATCTATCGCCTCTATTCTTCTGCTGATGAGGTAATTTTGCAAACCAAACTTGTTAATCAGGAACATTCATGCTCTGTTTGTTTGAGATTAAAGGCGTGAAATAAAGTGTGTGTTTGGGAATAATTTTGCATGCAAACCAAACTGTCACACACATCTATTGTTGTACTATGTGCTGATTTTTACTTGCTGGTTGTACAATGGACTTGGGAATTAATATGTTTATTAGGCGTCAAATATAATGCATTTCGGCATGCATACAAATATAGCCACGTAGTTATGGCGAAATTTGGTTAGAAATTAAATGGGGATTAAGTATTTTGAGGCTTTTATGTTTTTAAAATGTTATATTATATTATAGTATAACCTAGGGTGCAAATAGGAGATGACTATAGGGTGTATTAATTAATTACGAAGAAGTAGCATTATGGCATGGTCAGCTTGCCTGACGTCCCCTTCCCCATATTGCTTTTACCTTAACATCCACCCAAAAGTTTATCTACGTTTCTACCAATACCAACATCAAACTTTTAAGTTCCTTCACATTCTTCTCATATTTGTTATCCGGTCAGGCATTCCAATTAACCCTCTAATGTTTTGGAAATCTATATTACCACCATTGGGCATATTAGAGACCTCTACTTACAGCTTCTTAATTTCTTTTAGTTATTTTTAGTATTCCTCTACATTTTTTGGCTAGCGCCTATGCACCTTCGATCGTCATCAACCTTTAACAAAAAAAAAATTGAACTTGGACGGGCCCACCAACTTTTCCTTCACGACCTTCCTTCTCTCCTTTTCCTTTATTCACCTCTAGCTAGTATGTCGTGGAAGCTTCAGTAGATCGAACAATCAGAACTGGACAACACTGAAAACTTTGGGGATGACACAGATGAATAATGTGGAATTTCGAGATCAGTAGAGACTGAGTGGTATTGATCTTCAGAAACATCACAGAGAAAATCGGATAAAAAGCCAGCGAATTTGGCCGATGGAGACAGTTGCTGCCTCTGTTGAAGATGAAAGTACCGACGATCATGATGATTCTTCCACTGATACAAAAGAGACAGAAGAAGAAAAGCATGGTCCAAAAGAGAAAGAGGCAGATACAGATGAAATGATGAATGAGAACTCAGAAACAGAGAGGTTGAAGAAATTGGCTAAAAAGTTAAGTGAGGCTACCACAAAGTAGAGTCCGGTGGCGATTAACGAATTACTGGCCCACTTCATGACCTTGAATGAAGAAAACAGTTTTCTAGAATAGTTATATGAGGAGGAGAAGAGGAAACTTAGTCGATTATATGGTGGCATGGGGGATTATATGAAGATAAAGTGGTACCAGATCACCCGGTTGATGAGTTTCATGACTTATGGATGGAGATGGAGAAGCTAGGCACTTCTCCATCTCCAGTTTCGATTCGCATCTTCTTTCAGTTTTGAACATCAATAGGTCTGAGAAATCTTTAAACACTTGGAAATGAATGTCTGTAGATTGCATGCAGTCAATTGGAATACTAGCCACACACTGTTGATGTGGGGTGTGTAGACACCAAAAATTCTCACCCCATAAAGCAAATTCCAAAAATAAGAGGGGTCGTCGCCTTTCTTTTTCAAATAGCATCAACGCGCGTGCAAAAACGAAACCATCATTTTACGATAAAATTCTTAAATCAATTTTTCAAAACATTTCATAAAAACACCGTTTTTCGAAAATGAATTTCCATTTTACTTTACCATTTTTACTTTATTTTAGCCTTTTACCTTTGCTTATTTATTTTTCTATTGCTTTTTATATTGTTCTTATCCTATGTTTTTTGATTACTTGTTTATTTCATCCCGTTAATCCCGATGATACTTTTTACTTGTATTTTCTTTATCAGTACTCGTTTCACTTTATCTTTATCATTACTATCTTATGATCATCTTTGTCATTTTATGTATATTTTCTTTCATTGCTAATTTGATTAAACTTCCTCTGACCTCATTTCATTTTTATTACTTGTTTATCCTATCTTATTTACCGCTACTTGTACGTATCTAATTCAGTATCTATTTTTATTGCATTCGCCTGTATTTTATCACGATTACATTAGTCTCATTCCATCATTTTATGTACATATCGTCATTATTAGTAGTATTATTGGTACTTCATGTTCGTGTTATTATTATCATTACCAATTTGTCCCATTTATCACTAATTGAATGTATATAATTCAGTGTCCATTTTATTACGTTTGTTTATATTTTCACCATCGTCATATTAGTACGATTTCATTATCTTATGTACTTATTATTATTATTATTATTATATCAATTCGTTATTTTATACATTTATTCAGTTCGAAGTAGTATTCTTTCCCATATTTATACAGTGAGTTTTATTGTTAGTGTAACCGGTTAGCATATACATTGAGGAACTTAATGATCTTAGGTTTGAAATGCGGGAAGAGTGTAGAGTGTTTTATTCTATGTTTAGCTCGTATTAGGGCTTAGATATTATTCCTGCATTACTACATTGAATTACTTCGTAGATTAGCTGGTTAAATGTGGGTGTTGAATTGCCTGCAGGTCTAGTGTTCAAATCTGGAGGTGCCAGTGAGTTCAAACATTTTTTTAATGCCCCTCATGTTCCATTCAAACTGAAAAATATCTACGCTGTTGATGTACCTTGATTCATCTTGACTGTTGCTTTATACTCCCGATTGAAGCCCTAAAACCCTCTCAAAATCAGCCGCCACCTCTCATTCCTAAAACCTTGTTCCTTTCCGTATAAAAGGAAAAATAGAACAACAGTAGCCGCATCTCATTTTGGAGTTGATCGTCTTCTAAACTCCCTTCACTTCATTCTCTCGATGGCCATCTATATACAAGCAGAGCTAGAAACTTCCTCAAGGCCCATCTCGAACTCGCTCGATTTCCATTATCTTCTCCCTTAAAAACAAACTGGCGATCAAACATGCATGCTCCGCTTCCTACCCGCTCCAATCCTGTAAATTAGCAACCCAGAGTAGCGAACAGGAGCACATAGCTCTGCACCCCCTTTCATTCCATTTCTTTACTCACGACATATTTTGCAATCCAAACTGGCAAGACAAGAACATACATATTCTGCCCCGAATCATCTTCTTCACTCCCGTACAATTGCAACCCAACTGGTGAACTCAAACATCCATGCTCTGAACTTCATTCTCTTCACCTTTTGTTTGAAGCAATCGATTCTCTCCCCGATTGAACACACAAAATCGAAAACCACAGTCCCGTACAATCTCCCCTCTCCCTCGACATATCACTGCCATTACATACCTCCTAGTTCTAAAACTCATACTTCCACTAAAACAAACTTGCGACTGATCCCGGCCTCTGTTCTCTCTCATTGTTCATCCTTCATCGATAGGCTGAGTGAAACCAAGGCGGAAACGGTTCAATGCTACGGCTTCGCCCGAAATAACTCCGACACCATTGCTGGTTTGCCCTTGTGATTTGCCAATAAAGTCTGCTTTGATTCGAGATTTCTATTCTCGAACACCCATCCACACTCGTGGTCTATTTTAAATTTGCGGTCATGTCTGCTAAATCTCCATAAATCTTCTTCCAGTATTTATCTATGAACTGAATGAATTGTTTCACCTGATTTCACTTCATATTGTGGTTCTTCTCCTCTATTCTTAGTTTTTCGTACTTCACAAAATTTATTGTTTAATTGGTATCCTCATTTGTTTTCATGTCTCGAATTCGTTGAGTGGCTTCGGGGTGGCATTTACAGGACCTTCGATGTCGAAATTGACGTCCCTTTACGGTGGGTCTGCTCCTCACCGTTACCTTGCTGTGTTCAGGGACATAAAAAGACCTAGAAAGGCCTGTGAATCGTACAGGTTAAGGGTAACTTTTCTCAACTCAGTTTGTGATTATGCTTGAGCTGTCTAAGAAACCTTCAATTTTGCTTCTGATTCGATGTATACACTCATTGGTTGTAATCTGCTCGAACCCGTCGAACTCTATTGTCAATTCTATTCATCCACTGGACTTGCTTAGTTTATGTAATGGTGGGATGATGCAGGTTTAAGGCTCTGTGATGTGTGTTCGAGCCACTTTCACAAATCCTGAACATTTGATTATAGTTGTCTATCGTTGGTTTTATTGTCAGTTTAATCGTATTAAAAGAGAATATATAGTCCCGTTTGACTATCTCGTGTGAATCTGGGTTTTGATTGTGTTGGTTGATTCATTCAAATTGAAGTTGAGCTTGATAAACTTTAGATTACGCAAGCTGTCCACACTGAGATTCATGTTGCTTTTAGTACACACTGATGTCAGATTGGGAATTATTTCTCTGGCTCACGCGTTGTTTGCATAATTTAGGCTAGACTCTTGTTGTTTCTTTCGATTCTAATGGCCGTTTACCCAGAGGTCATTGTTGGTTATTTTTTGTTCTGTGGCTGATGTACTATGTGTACAATTGACTCTTTCATAACTGGTTTCATGTCCTAATAGAGGTACGTATGCATCCGGTTAGATTGTGAACCAAAACTTGCTCTTGTTTGGCCTGAAGGTGTCGTGAGCCTTGCACATTTGACGAGCTTATGGACCCTTGGGTTTGGATTCGTCATTCGTAGTTGATGTTCTGTCGAGTTTGGAAATTTTACCTGACTCTTGACACTGGTCCACCCACATGCATTGATTCTGTTGGATCTCAACCAGACTTCGTGTGCAAACTTGGCTGGTGAACTATGGGCTTTGGTAAAGCTTCTATGGGGTTGAACACCCTTTTGGTCAGCCTTTTGTATCTTTGGTTTTAACTATAATTGGCCATTTCACATGTATGGATAACTTTCAGCTCACTGTTATTTCCATCCATATTTGTCATCTGATTTTGCTTTCTTACCTTTGTATGCTTTTATCACTTTCGCTCTAATTGTTGATCGATGCTTTAAGTAAGCCTTAGTTATTATCCTCTAGGACCCATAGTGAACTAACAGAAAAGTTTTGGATGTATTATCGCTCCACACGTAACGGGTCTCTCATTCGTTTCGTGGGACAATAATATCCTATAACTTCAGAAAACACTTGAATCACCGTTATATTTATAAGTACAAAACTTTAAAAAAACGAGCCCTTAAGGCTATCTTAGGAGGGCTTAGGATGTGAAACCACCCCATGCCTAGTGGGTCTCTCATTCATTTTATGTGGGTGGAATCCTCCTTTGCCTTAAACACTCCCATAATCAAGAGTTAATAAATCAATAAATTGATCCATCTCACTTGTTAATATCTCACAAATCAAGCCCAAAAATCAATAAGCCCCATCTTGGGCCCAAATCAAAATCCAAAAGCAGGCCCATTTTAAAAAACCCAAACCCATGACCCATTTGAAAAGCCTGACTCCAAAGCCCATTTCAAGCCCAATTTGGCCCAAAATCTCAAATAAGGCCCAATCCAGCCCGAATCCTCAAACAAGACCCAATCCGGCTCGAAACCTCAAACAAGGCCCAATCAGGCCCAAAACCTCAAATAAAGTCCAATTTGGCCTAAAACCTCAAACAAGGCCCAATTCGGCCCGAATCCTCATACAAGGCCCAATCCGGCCTAATTTCAAGCAAGGCCTAATTTGGCCCAAAACCTCAAATAAAGTCCAATTCGGCCTAAAACCTCAAACAAGGCCCAATCTAGTCCAACTTTGACCCAACCCAATTTTGACCAGGCCCAAGTTTGACTAAGCCTGAGTTTGACCAAGCTGAACTTTGACCAAGCTGAACTTTGACTTTGACTCGGTCCAACTTTGACTCGGCCCGTTTTCAATCTCAACCCAATTCAAACCCAACTCATTTTCAATTCAGCCTAATTCAATTCAGTCCAATCCCATTCAGTTCAAATTCAAATCCAATTCAAACTCAACTTGTAAATCCCGTTCAAACTCCAAAAACCCAAAAACACTCCTCATTATTCAGCTTTAATTCAAAAACCCCAAAAAATCTTCTTTATCAAATTTCGAACAATCATTTTATTCAAATCTCATCAGGATTTCAAAGAAACTATTTTGTGGAATTTTAAAGGAAAAACTCTTCTCACATCACAGAAAACTCTTCTCAAAACGTAGAAAGTTCTTCTTACATATACCGAAAGTTTTCTCCTAAAAACATTTCTCAAAATCAGTGTTTCTTCATCGAGAATTCTGAGCAACTTTTAAAGTTTTCTAACTTAGTTTTAAAATCTAAGTAAAATGCTTTCGGGGAACAAGAAATGTCTAACCCCTTCAAAACATTTCCTTCCTGGTTAGACATCACTTGTTTCCTTTTCCAAAACAATCTGAGGCAGGGCACTAGGGTCGTCACATCCCTTGTCGCAGTCTGGATTTCTTTAGGCGGGGCATTAGGGTGACAAACCTCCCCTAATTGCAGTCTAGATTTTTACGAGGCGGGGTGCTAGGGATGTAACTGCCTTCCTAGTTGTAGCTGGGATTTCAGAATCGTCTAACTCCCTTCCACTCGATTTCAATGTTTTCGGTTTTCAACGTTTTAAAACCCGGGAGTTAGAGACGTTATTGGGCTTGACCGAGGGCATCTCATTCATGGTGTTTCTCTCTAAATCCTAGTCTTCGACATAAATACATTGCCCCATATTTCGAGCCTCGGCACTTACCATTAATTAAGTGTCATGTTCGAGGGGGTACACAGGGTGATCCCTCAAGATCATCCGCCCTTTTTACAACAAAAAATGAGTTTTGGTTTTAAAAACCTTAAGAGATACGATTTTAACAATCATTCCTCCAAATGACTCAACCCATCATCCTCACATTCCAAATCCCGAAACATCCAAAACCTCAACTCTATTGGAACCTCGAACCCGAAACACCAGAGATCTCCACCAAAATTCCAATTGTCTCACACACACTCGAATCATCTTCCAAACCTCAAATCATTCAAACTAAAATCATCTCTCAAATCCCAAATTCCCTCAAACTTCTAAGTCTCATAGGCCCAAGTGTCTCACAAACTCAAACATCACAATTTCTCCACAAACGTCTCACAGGCTCGAGTGCCTCGCAAACTCAAACACTTCAAACTCTTCCACCTTTTTAAGATTCAAACGTCTCATAGACCAGAGTGTCTCACAGACTTTCATATCCCATACTTCCCACCACATGAACATCCCAAATGTCTCATAGACCCGAGCGTCTCACAGACTAACCCCTGAAATACTTCAAAACCCTCAAATCTCCAAACACCCGAAATAGTGAACTACGTAAGGTCTGATCTCAACAAGAAGTTGAGTATGTAGGCAACCCACACAAGGTGCGTGAAATACCCCGACCTTAATTATGGCGATTAAATTATCCTAATAGGTATTAGAGAGCCTAATAATGATTAAGAAATATTGGTAAGGGAAAATAAATCCAAATGAAATAAAGAAACGCTTAAAAAGCGCAAAACGCTAAATAAGCTTAAAAAGCGCAAAACGCTAAATAAGCGTTAAATGACCATAGGAGGTACGAGACCTCGGTTAGCGTATTATATGGATTCCTAGGGCTTTATAAGACCAAAATAATATATGGGAACAACTCCCGAAGAAAACGGATCCAAATAATGTATTAAAACGCTAATAGAGCTTAACGCACGTTTTTCGAGAAAACCCAAAAATGTGGTTTTAAGTGGTCAAACGAACCCGTAAAAATTATAAGTCATTAAATAAATATTATTAAGCATTTTTGGAAGCTTAATAACCAATAAAAATAAAGAAACAAGAAAATTCCGGAAAACGGGCCCGGTTAGTGAATAGTACCAAAACTGGGTAAAATAACGAGTGTTTTCTGTAAAAGACGAAAAACGCTCCAGCTAGCATAACAGTAGGGGACCGGTTTTAATGGGTTAAATAATCCCTCACACACACATGTAACTAGTTAACAAATAAAGAGAATCAAAAAGCAAAAGAGTAAAGTAAAAAGCTACTTTACCCTCTTCTCTCACCTCACTCTCTCATTTCCCTCATCTCTCTCCTACCCCTTCTCCTACCCTCTCCCCCCCTCCAATTTCTCCTCCTCTCTCTTCTGGTTGGGCGATTTTGGAAGCTCCAAAGAAGCTTCAATGGCTTCTCATCTCCTTCTCCATGCTCCATCCTCATGTGAGCCCCAAGTGCAAAAATAATTACATATTTGTAATCCCCTCATTCACCTCTACACTTATCTCTTTTCAAAATCAAAAAATGAGGAAGTTTATTTTCATGGGTATACCCCATTCAAAGAGAAAATAGCACCAAAGGGTAGCTTGGAGTCTCCTCTCTCCATTAAGGTAAAAATCACCGTGAAAGAACTCATATTTCTCCATCCTTACTCATAACTTTTTACCTCTTTGTAACACTCCATTTTCTCTCTCTCCTTTGAGCATAATATCAACCTTGTAATGGTGGTGGATTCACCTTCTTGAACCAAGGGCTAAAACCCCTTCTAAAACACTCCAAAGGTAAACCCTAGAAATCTTGCTTTAAACATTTCATTGAACAAGCATTAATTTAAGGGTTAGTATATTAATTGTAATTGTTTATGTTCATTGGGTGATGGGAATGGAGTTTGGGAACTCCATTCCCCACATAACCGATTTTGAGGCAAGAAAGGAAGAGGAGAATTGAAAAAGGAATTGAAGGAAATAAGAGCTTTAAGGTAAGAGCTCTCTCTCAATGCTATATTTTCATGCATTAGAGTAACGGGAATGGGTAAACAAATAAAAGAACCGAAACTATTGTACTAGTATTGTAGTTGTTGAAGTTTAAGTATTTGTGGGCTAAGTATTTGAATTGTAGGCCTTGGAGCCAAATGTAATGTGTATGTGTACTAGTATTGTGGTTGATGGAAATATTGATGTATTGGTAATGTATTGATTGCTGGTAGGACCCTTGTATGGGTGTGGCTAGATTAGAGATGAATTTGATGAAAAAGTATATGTGAGGCTAAGTAAGAAAAGTAGGTGAACTATGGCGAAATTTTAGTAGGAATTGTGCTTTAATGAATGACTTGGTGGAAGGGAGAACCAAGGTGCGTATTAGGGATTGTAGAGATGTTTAATGACCATGGAGTAGTGGCTATAGTATGAGAATGAAAGAATGTAAAATCTGCAGCAAGAATTGTTGAATGGCCTTGGAGAAACTAGGAAGACTTATGTACATGACCTAGGGAATGAGTGTTGGACTTGAAGAGGTGAGGCAATGCATTGTAGGCCTTGGAAATGGCATTAGGAGAGGAAATTATGTATGGAGGTAGGAACCAAAATCCGTAGCAAAGAGGTGTTAAATTGCATTGTAGAACTAGGAAGAATTAGTGTGCAAGATTTGGTAAGAGGAGAGTTGGACTTGGGTATAGGTAGTGTAATGACTTGGAAATGTATTTGGGATGCTAGAAGTGACATTAGTAGAGGAAGTAATGAATGGTAGAAATTGGTTTAAAAATCTGTAGCATAAGTAAAACAAAAACTGTTACATTGTTGGAAAAGAAGAGAGGGAATTGTGTAAGTTGATTGATGGATTTAGTAATGGGATTGGTGGATGAATTATGGTATATTTGGAAGCCTAAATGGTGCTAAATCGCGTGGGGAAGTATTGGTAAAGATTGAGGAAACAATGGGTAAAGAAACCAGCTGAAAACAGATTTTAAAACTGAAGTACTGGGCTGGACCGGACTTGCGACCGGACTTGCAAGGTCGGTCGAGCCCAGAATCACAAAGACGGGAAGCTTCTGGAATGGACCGGACTTGCGACCGAACTTGCAAGTTCGGTCGGACCAGAAAATTTTCCCGTCTGAAACCTTCTGTGAAATACCCCAAACCTAAGTATGCTAAGTAAACATCAAATTATGATGTGGTAAGGCTAGAATATGCCTTAGAAAGATTGGTAGACAATTTAAACCAAGGAAAACACAAGGAAATGCCTTAAGGGCAATTAGGGCAAAAATGTGCTCTAAGCTTGGAGAGACTTGGGTAAGTACCCAAATATCATGATAAGACCTTAGTAATTTCTAATGGTCATTTTAAACCAATTACCAAAGAAAACCAAGCTTGAAAACAAGTTAAAACACAAAATGTGCTTTAAGAAGTCTTAAAGCACATTTTTGAGAAATTGTCTTAGAATTGAGTTTTGAGTGGCTAGATGTCCATCATTACTCTTTAATCAACATGTGTACTAATTAGTATCACATTAGGAAGCCTAAATCAATGGGAAATCAAAAATTCCAGAAATATGTGCACTAATTTGTGAATAGTGCCAAATAGTGACTAGTTTAAGTTTTAATCAATATAAGCTAATTAGTTGGTCAACAAAGACCATGACTAGCCTTATTTAAGATGGGGGCCGGTTTTCTAAGGGATGAGTCACCATGGACTTCATCAAATAAGGAAGAAAAGAAGAGATAAGTAAAGAAGTTACTATTTGCTTTATTAAAGCAAATATCTTACCTTTTAGCCTACCTTCTCTCCTCTTCTCCATTCATTCTCTTCTTCCACGGTTTTCTTCATGTTCTTCATCCTCTCAAACCGAGAGAACAAGCTCCATTGTAGCTTGACCTTGCCTTGTCTACAACTCACTCATTTTAGCTCCAAATCAAAAACTAAACACATATTATTCTTAGTTAGCTCAAGCTCTAGCTTTCTATCTTTTCAAATCCTTCAAAGCTCAAGTTTGGAGCCAGGAGAAAACTCCATTGATGGAGGAAAATCAAGTTTCAAGAGCTCATTAGCTTCTCCATTCTCTTAAGGTAAAGAAAATGTAAGAAAAACCAAGTTTCCATCATCTTCCTTATATGGCCGAAAATTTCTTCTCATGGGGCTATGTTTTTATGCCTTGTTCTAGCTTGATTTATTCACCAAGGACTAGTGGAGGTCCTATTTCATTCAATGCCAAAGTCTATCTTGAGACTTCAAAGGTAATCATCCACTTTTATGCCTTAGAACACATTTCTAACCTAGGTTTTTATTCCTTGAGGTTAGTGTATTGTTTAGTGCTCATGTGAGTCATTGAATATTGGTTAGAACATTGGCAAAGGAAGTTTAAGTGGTGGCCGAGATTCATTCAAGAAGAAGGTCTAAGGAGGAAGATAAGATAAGCTTGAGAAAACAAGGTAAATTACTTACCTAATGGTGGTTTAAGGTTTAAGGAATGAGTTTTAGATGGGTACCAATGTAGCCTAGGGCTTACATTAGGTAATGGGTTATGTAACCTAAGAAAAAGAACTTAAATAAGCTTGTGAACTTGACTAAGGAGCCAATGGGAATGAGTTAGTAATATAAGTTTAAGATGGATTTTAAGAGCATTATAACTACTATGAGATTGATGGGTGTATTTGCAGGCTGAAAGCTTTTATATGTGGGAAATTCAGTGTTTAAGTTTAAGTCATTTAAGGGCCTAAGAGCCATGTCATTTAAGAGCCTTAGTGCTATGCAATTTAAGATTATTGCGATATATTGAGTTTGTTGTGAATGAGTTGGTTTGGGTGATGAGATATGAGAAGAACTTGATGTGTGTGAGATGGTTGAATGAGGAAAAATAATGTGTTTGGGCATGAGAAGATACTAGAGGAGCTATGACGAAATTTGAGTAGAAAATAAGTGTTTAGGTGATGGTGGTGAATTAATATGACCTAGGATTTACTAGGAGTCACTATGAGGAATTTGAGTGGAAATGAGTTAACTAAGGAGTTCTTGAGGTTTAGAATGACCTAGAGATGTCTATGAGAATTAGAGTTTAGATGGGTGCATTGAATACACCAAAGTCATGGTATGAGGAATGGTAAGACTTGTGCAAATCTAGAGGAAATGATGTGTAATGCTTTGAGATGATTTAGGTATGAACTAAGAGAAGAACAATGAGAGTTCGAGAAGCTTGTGTAAGAGGTGGTGATATTAGTGGTGGACTAGTAAGGTTTAGTTGAAAGGTATGTGTGGACATGGGTGATGGAAGTGAAAATGGTAGGAGGATGTTGTAAGTCGTCAAGGAAAATGACTAGAAACGTATGAGGACGAATGATCATGAGAATGGTGAGTAAGATGCATAAAAGAGGTGGAAATGTCTAAGGAGGGTGTTACATGGTCAGGGTAGATGAAGAACCATGTCAAGGTATTAAGGTAATGGAAAGAAATGTATAAGCAAGCTTAAGAGTTTAAGAGTGATGAGTAACAAGTGAAAAGAAGAGGAATTGTGCATGGACATGCAAGATGACCTTGGAAGGTTTAACAAGCAAAGATGGAGTGCAATGATGTTAAGGAGGAGTTATATGGGTTGAAAAGAAACACTTTGGTTAATTGAAGTTTTAGGCAAAATGCATGTGAGAAATGTAAGAGAATAAGTGCTAAGTGTTGGGAGCTTTGTAAGAATTGAGTAAAGGTTTGAGAAGATCTTTGGAAGTTGTTTTAATGAGTTTGGTGGAGGTCATAAGGTGGGTTTAAAGTGCCAAGATGGTGTTGGACCTATTAGGACACTTGTGGAAGAGTTTGGAATTGAAAGAGCAATTTAAGAGAAAAAATCTGTAGTGGACCGACCCAGGGTCCGACCCAGTTTTGGGTCGGTCGGGCCATGTTGAGCCAGCCGGAATGTCTCTGGACTGGACCGACCCAGAGGGTTTGGGTCGGTCGGCTTAGCTTTGGGTCGGTCGGGCAAAAATTTAACGAAGGAAATGGGTTCTGTAATGGACCGACCCAGAGGGTTTGGGTCGGTCGGTGGGTCGGTCGACCCTTAAGACTTAAAAAAAAAAAAAACCCTAAGAGAGTTTAGTGGTATTAATGGTACCCCATTAAGGGGGCAATGATGATTAGAGGTATAAAGACCTAAGGGATTAAGTTAAGAATAAACTTAAAAGTTTAAGATTAAGTTTGTAAGATTGAGTTGTAAGACTTAAGAGGTGTTAGGTTGGAATCATTAAGGGTTGAGTAAGTTAAGTAAGATAAGTAAGTTGAATTGAGTTAAGTGATTAACAACCTAAAGCTGAATGAATGTTTTAGGACTTGGAATTGGACTCCGGAAGGGGATTAAGCAACCGAACCGCCAATGGTGAACGGTACAGTTCTCTTGTGACCTGCTTGCTAACGAGGTGTCCCTCGGCTTGTGTGTTATTTGTTTTTGTGTGCTCACTAAGCAAGATAAAGCATGCAACCGGAATATAATATATTTATTGTATTGTTGTGTGATGTTTGAAAACTAACACAACATACCGTGAGAACTTACTAACCAACGTGTAGTAAGGAATTGAGTGAGACTAAGGAACGCTCCCTAATATGGGACGATATGAACTGAACGGGGTTAACCAACAAACATGGTCTTGAGACTATTACTAACTGGAACTTGAGTGAGGAAACCCGGGACCGATCTCCGGTCATGCATGCTAAGGAAAGGGGTCGGTATCTATAGCATTTCGACTTCCGATTAAGGACTAGTCCTCGGACTAGTAGCCTTGGGTCGGTTGACCGGCTCGGCTACATTGGACATCCAGTCCAAGGTAGATGGCTTTAAGATGGCGTGGGGGGATCAAGCCTACATCCCCAATAATTTAAGAATGATGTTTATTGCCGGTAAGTGTCCTGCTGCTGGCTAGGGTTAACCAAGCCCTACAAAAATAAACAACGAACTAAGGGCTAACCTGTTCCCAATGAGAGAACGGTTGACATACATAAGATAAGGTTAAGATAAGTTGCAACCATTCCTTTTTAAGGGATGGTTTGTATTATTAAGGCTAAGATAAGCTACATCCACTCCTTATTAAAGGATGGTTGTTCTAAGATTAAGATAAGACTAAGATTGAGGTGAGATAAGGATGGACTAAGATTAAAGGGGAACATTATTTCAGGAGTTAAATAACTAACTCACTAATTAAGGGAACGCATTTAAGCCGTTCATTGTGGTGTGAACTTTGATTGTTCATATATGGATTGTTGTTTACAGCATTTACTATTATGTTGTGCATTTAATCAACCTCCATGCTATCGACAATTAGTCGTCGTAGCCACGTTAGCTTGGGGGCCATGAGGGGATCGTACCAGCATTCGTGCTGACCCCCTTTGGGGGCTGTTTTTACTACACAGGTGTACATCAGGAGGCGGCCGTCGCAAGAGTAAGAAGAGGATACAAGTGTTAAGGATTAAGTGTGACCTACGAGTTGTGCATGTACACTCGTATGGCAATTGAGTTAGTAAGATGTATAGGTTGTTGAGAGGATTGTAAGAAGATATGTATTTGGTTAAGGTTGTTATGTACTAATGTTCGGTATATTCTGTAGTCAGACCGTGGCAAGGTCCTGGATTGTAAAGAATTCCGCTGTGACATGTTCATATATATACTGTTAAGTTGCGAGACCACATCTGGATTGAGTTGGGGTGTTACATTCTGGAATAGACCGGACTTGTGACCGGACATGCAAGTTCGGTAGGACCAGAAAATTCTCCCGTAATGAGAGCTACTGGAACGGACCGGACTTGCTACCGGATTTGCAAGTTGGGTCGAGACAAAAAAGTTTTATTATATGATTATAGTAATCATAGGTATGTATATATGCCTATACACATATAAGCATATGTAAGTTGTAATACAACATTAATGAAGTAGTAATGGTAAGAAAATAAGTAGACGAGTAAGGAAACAAATTAAGGGAATTGTAAGTATAAGAACATTAAGTTGAACCGAAACAACGGGATAACGGGGTAAGTACGGGCGTAGTAATTATGTATGTATTGTAAAGCTTAGTATTAATAGAATCATTTGGCATGTAGTCATTGATTCGAGAGTAAGGTTCGAGAAACAAATGTGAACCAAAGGAATAAGGGAACGCCTGCTAGAGTAAATCAACGGTGAAAGGTATGATTTCTTCATGCCGTGTATCCTAATCTGGTTACCCCGATTTGTGTGCTTATATGATCACCTAATAAGATAAATGCATGAATCGGACTATATTGCACTTACTTGTGCTTGTTTACATTGTTCTTGATATTTGTCTTGAACAATAGTTTGTATAATTCACGAAATATATGAATGATGATGAACTGTATTCGAATCTTGTATTGTACTTAAGTATTGTATTGTATTTCGTATAAATGTGTATTGAGCAATGTATTTGTGTATGTGGCTTGAGTGAATGACTTCTACTAATTCCTAACCACCTAACTCCTAACAAAAGTACTAAGTAAATTGGAATGAGTAGAAGTCCGATATAGCTTCGGCCACGCGTGAGGATGAGGAGACAAAAGAGGTTGGATCCGATTCCTGGTTCTTAAACTGGTCCACGGCCCAAATCCCTTAAATGGGTAGCATCCTGGATTGGTGAACCAAGTAAATCCCGGTGGTGGGACCGAGTAGTTCCCCGGGCCGGAGGTCCCGACGACTTGACTTGAGTAAGTAAGTATGCATGAGTATGAGTATGTATGCGTAAGTACTGTGGAACGAGTAAAAGAGTAATCTCCACCCGATTAACCCGGGTGGACCAATGAAGCTAACAAGTATGGATTATTGTGTATGCATTGCGTAAGTACTATGTATGTATCGTGTATGTGTAGCCCGGAAGAAGGTAAGTAGGAATTTGGTTGACTTGTATTGTCTTCCTTGTTTGTATGGTACTATGTGTATGTATGTATGTCTTGTAAAATATTGTAATATTATGTATAAGAGCATGTATGCATGTATGTTTGAATGAAATCAATCGCATGTATTTGACCAAGTGGTCGGCGTACCCTCACTAGTACGCGGGGTATGCGGTTATCATATTCAGCGTAGGCTGACCCCCTAGGGGGAACGTTTTTAGTGTGCAGGTACCGGAAGCAGACATGATCACGGTAAGAGACCGGCGACTATACTTGGATAGCTAGAATGAATTGTAGTTAGTAGAGAATCATAAAAGGCTTGGAGCTTTGTATGTAGTTGTGATGAATGGGTAGTTGTAGACTCTTGATGGGTATAGATGACTTGGAAGGAGTATTGTATTTTTTTGGAACTAGTAAACTCGGTTATGTATATTGTATTGTATGGTATTGTGAAGGAGTAAAGTGTTGAATGAAGCATTGTAGTATTTGAATGTAAATGGAGATGTTGTAGATGTAGTACTCGGGATTCCGGTCCATCAGACCGATGCTGTATGTAGTAGTGTAGCTTGTTAGTCACGTGGGTGACTAGCGGCAGGTGTATCACCCACGTTGAGTATGTAAGTATCTGCTGTCGAATCCGGATTGTATAAGGAGATTGGACGGTAATGACAGTATTAGCGGTAGGGGTGTTACAAAAGTGGTATCAGAGCGAAGTATCGCTCTGATGACTGGAAATACCGAGTTTAGGAAATACCGAGTTAGGATTTAGAAGCTTAGGGCTAAGGCTGAGTGTTAGCATTAGAGATATGCTGGATAGGAACTCCCGGTGAGTACCAGATACCTACAATACCAGACCCGCCCTCCACAACCCCATTGTATAACTTGGGAAAGGACGCCAGAGAGAAGTAAAAGCCTTCTCATACCGACGGGAAAACCCGATCTGGCAGTTGTGAAGCAATCACACAGTAAACAAGAACCAACATATGGTAGATTCCAAGAATTGGGAGTCCCGGATATGGATCCCGGTTGAACAACATACCCGCACTTAATAGCGGCAGGATGAGCACTCCAATCACAAGAAGGCTGTAGCTTACAACAGCATGGGGCGACATGCTCTGCAGTCGCGAAACCTAGCTAACCAAACCAGCAGCAGGAAGGAAGCACTAACCGTGCACAAAATGGGAAAGGAGTAGTAATGGAACCCGCGACACAAGTCTGCGGAGCAGCAGTTGCTGAATAATACCACCAACGGTATACCAACTGACTAAGGACATAGTCAGGAGCGATTAACTCCAAATTACAACACCAAAAGGTTACAATACCGGCCAATATAGCTCAGACAGCTACAAGAACATCCACGGGATATAATCCGATAGGACTACAAGAGTAGTGTCTAGACAAGCTAAGGCTCAATAACCACAATAAATGTGTGGGAACGGGCAACAGGGAACAACACTAAACCAAATCAAAAGGGAATCTCCAAGGATTGGAGAAGTACTCGGATCTACGACAGCCATGTCCGGATCACTGAGAAGCCACCCAAAGGATTGAGTATCCCAATCATAACTCAATAAGATCAAGGGAAGAGTCAACAAGACTATCAAATACAAACGGGAACCATAGCAAGATTGGTATAGGATTACCGAAAAACCAACAGTACCACGCACTTGCCACGGCAAGTGCAGTAAGAAAAAGGGGTATATAAAGGAACTTTAGCACACCACAGGTACATAGTAATGTACCGTGATAGCAATGAAACGACCACAGGCTCACACATCCAAAAAACTGGAAGAATGGAACCTTGGAAAGGCCTGACGGCCTGACCATCGTACAAAGGATACACCAGTCAGTGGAAAGCTGGACTTGGTCAAGATTTCGAACATGGCTATGCCATGAAGAACCCCTTTTAACACGAACTATTAGTTTTCAAAACCAAGTTTTCTTTCAAAACCACAAACCTTCTTTTAAACCTGGATTTTAAAACCAAACCAACAGAATTACGGTGAGTATCATAGAATGATACAAGAGGAGTTGACAATAGATACTTCACCTAGGCGTGTGACGAGCACTACGAGTGTACCCAATTACGGGATGTGGGACAACCGCACTCCGAAGGAGCTTGTGGGCCTGACAGATATTTAGGTAAGTGGTAACGTATCAACACGGTACCCCAGGCATGTATACATGTAGTGTATGGAACACGGGAAGTAGTCAACTCCGTTCTATGGACCATGAGTAAGTTCAAACCAGAACAGCTGGACACCTCAGACAATCAAGGAGAAGGAACTCAGCTATGTAATAAGTATAAAGGAACTCAGAGAACCCATCTAAAGATGAGGAATGAAGAATGAGGATTAGGAAGCGCAAAGAGCGCAGACTAATAAGTATAGACATTGAATATGTCTCAAAGACTTCAATAAAATACATGACAGCTGGAAGGGATGCCCAGCCTAAACACTGTAAGGCAAATGCCTAATGTGAACACGACGATGCACAACAAACGGGACAGAGCTCCCAAGAACAATCACAAGAATACCACAAGGTATAACCCATCATTGAAGAGGATATTAAACCTAGCCTAGAACACTACGACAAAGTATAAACAGTCTACCCAAGAGCGGGAGACGTTATAACTCAAAAAGGGAATAACTCAAATACAATACCACAAGGCGGTATAGTAGACACAACATATCGTAAACATTAGCCGGATGTAACGGCATAACTAACAGCACTCAGGAGCAATCCTTGAAGGGTGTCTAAGATAACAACAATTGAACAAGCGTCATGATAAGAGCACATGAGCTAGAATGAACATTCTGTTAGGACACCGAAGAGATCTCACTTAACAGGAAAATACCCTAAATTACCAGAAGGCCCAAATTTGCACCAGATTGCCTAAAGGGTCTCCTATGAACGAAAGCATGATGTCACGACTTACCATGGAGCCTAGCAATACCTCCAACCTATGGGGTATACAGGGAGTGGAAACATGTATAAGCAGCTTGCAAAGAGCATAGCTTGCAGCAATAAGGCTTAAAAGCCATCAACCAACTATGTTATGTAAACCTTAACGGTTGCATAACCCACACCATTTGATAATAAGACTTGCAAGAGATATTGTCTCATACGACAAGAAATCAACAACTGGACCATCAATTCAAACCCAACACCCTGAGTGGGTTGGAGTAATGGTCAACTCAGGGTCACTGTCACTAGAGCATCAATCTAGTATATAGTTGACAAGCTTTTAATTACCTCCATGCCTTTGGTAGCAATGGTAGCACAGAGGCATAGGAATCGTGATAATGCCAACATTGGCCTAGTCCACACTTGGACACTACGAGAAACCCAAAGGAAGGTACCCCTCATTAGCCAAAGACCACCAATGCAGTGAAGATGTGAACCCATAGGAAAGGCTTCCATCTACTATAACAATAAAGCTTATGCAAGTAGATATTGCCAAAGGGCGATGGAACAGGAAAAAGAAATTTCAAACCATTACGACTTAAAGGAGTAAGCGTACTCCATATGCAACCAAGCACATGGCGAACCATTGTATAAATGGCGGAGGTACATAAACAAAGACTGACATAGTAAACCTCGTCATGAGACCTACGAGTGGAGATAACCCCTCAACAAGAACATTCACTTGCTAGTGATAGAATACCCTCTAATTGGAGAACGGACCAGACAACCCTTAAAGTCCTTGGGATGTCCCGGTAATGTACATGCAAAAGTAAAACTGCATAGCTAGAGCCCATGATCAATGCTCAGCACTATGGAGATAGTAATTGTCAAAAACAATCAATGAGTGTGCATATTGCACACCATGAATGACCGGCGCTCAAGAGAGCTTGTAACCCGATAAACCACTTCATCTTTGGTCAACGAAGTTAGTGGCAAACTATATCATGAATGAGGAAATAATGTGAGGTAAACCAACCTACACATGAGACCTAAACTGGAATGAAACATCTCCACATGGGGAAGATAATACCACTGCGGTATGCTACGACAATCATCATACATATGAACTAGGAACCCCCTAGTGTAATTACACCATAAGGAAATGGTGCCAACAACAATAGTAATGAGTAAAGACAAGCTACCACAGTAACACAATCAGTTTGATCGATATTGTATAATGAGTAAGAATACGGTGCACAACAAGCGACCGCTATGAGGAAGTAGTTAGATAATGACACAGAGTATAAGTATGAGAAGACAGACAGAAATATTCCTTCCTATCATAAGTGACTTACTGTCAAGCGTTTACGCCTCTGCACTCTGTATGACTGAGTGTTTTGGTATTGCACTTGTGCAGCTAATGATCTAATGGGATGGCTAGGGACATGGAGAATGTAAACCGTAGTAAATCCTTCTTTTCACCACAAACATGGCATAAGCCAGTTAGGCAAGCTGAGCAACAGACCGTGCGGCCTAAGGCCAAGAAGCACGAAGAGTGTAGAACACACTAACAATCACAAGATGTGAATTCCATTGGAATAAAGGGTGAAAGGAGACTGAAGAAGTCACTAGGACCGATGCATGGAAAATGCAAGGTCATACAAGTAAAGGACACTTGTACTGAACCAGGGAACTGGTATAATTCAGAAGCTATTGACAACAGAGGAAGTACTACAACTAAGTAGTGACTTAACCTCGCCCGACAATAAGTCGGAGGAACTTAATGAATAATCATGGAAGCACGAGTAGTATGTGCAGTAGACTACCAGAGAGCTGGTTACAATCTAAAACTAATTGAGTTCAAACACGGTAAAGAATACCGCATTTGTTTAGTAAACCTTATTCCCACAATAGTCGGATAAAAAGATGTATAGCACACTAAGAATAACACGAAGGGTGAGTAACCCAAGTTATCAGGGTCGCACAGCAGAAGCTAGTGGGCCATAGCTAGGAGATATATACTAGTGAGTATAATAGAATGGCTATTAATGCCTTGAAGCCTGATAGGCTAGAACCGAATTAACTATGAGTTAAATAAGCTCATATAGGAATTCCTGGTGCAAAGACTAACCCTTTTATATGGTTAAGACCCTTTGACCAGAGCATATTATATAGTATACCGTAATGAAGCTAAACGCTTCAGATTGCCCAAATTGAGTAAACCAATGTTTAATAATAATAACATATGGTAGATTACGTGGGCGTAATCCCTTTTAAGGGGGGTAGAGCGAAAACCGCTTAATGTGAACCTTATGAATAAAGCACATAAACAATAATGTGCATGACACAAATGAGAATTGATTTCATGACTGGTACTATGTTAAGTAAACATAAGTATTCATTCATATTGAAATTATGGTAACTAGGCATGAGAGATGCAAATACCATAGGATGGATATACCTACCTTGTAACACCATGTAAGAGTATTAGTAAAAGAAAATAATGAGTAGTGGACGGAGCTCCACAAGTATTGTAGCCTTTGAAGAAGTAGTACGAAATGAATGAGTGTAATTGAGGAATAAATTCTAAGAGTAGTGTATTCGTAAGTAAGTTATTAGAAGTAAATTGAGAACAACTAAATTCTACAAGTATGGTAATCCCTAATTAGAATATTTGAAATGATGGAGAGTAATGGATGGAAGTAGTGAAGGTTGATGGAATGAGCACTTAGGTATTGAATCTCGAAGAAAAGAATTTGGAAGTAGAATGAGGATGACCTCAAGTGGTCACAAGAATCACACATAGGATAGAGGCAATGAATATAAATTGGAGTTTGGAGTTGGATGCTTTAGAAATATTTCTAATTAGCTATTGGGAAAGATTTTCCTTAGACTAGAGAATGAGGATCTGTTAGAAGCTTATACCGGAGAAGATCGTAGTATAGCGTATTATATTATTCCAAGGGCAGCGGGACATAGAGGAGTCCTGTGTCGAGATGACCTGAGCGCCTGCGGGATTGTGATGTGTATCGCATTGCTTTGGGGATAGCTTTGCACTGTATGTATGTATGAATTTTGTAATGAGGAACCGGATGGTTGATAGTGATATGAATTGGAGTGATTATTGTACATTGGTATGATATGGAAAGGAGAAACCTTGAGTAACGAATTTGGGAATTGTAAGGAGGAAGAATGTGTGACTTTTGGTATTAGACATGTAAGGATGAGTAAGCATCGTAAACCTGTAACCTCGAACAACTTTGAGGACAAAGTTCTTAAGGGGGGTAGATTGAAATACCCCGACCTTAATTATGGCAATTAAATTATCCTAATAGGTATTAGAGAGCCTAATAATGATTAAGAAATATTGGTAAGGGAAAATAAAGCCAAAAGAAATAAAGAAACGCTTAAAAAGCGCAAAACGCTAAATAAGCGTTAAATAACCATAGGAGGTACGAGACCTCGGTTAGCGTATTATATGGATTCCTAGGGCTTAATAAGACCAAAATAATATATGGGAACAACTCCCGAAGAAAACGGATCCAAATAATGTATTAAAACGCTAAGAGAGCTTTAACGCACGTTTTTCGAGAAAACCCGAAAACGTGGTTTTAAGTGGTCAAACGAACCCGTAAAAATTATAAGTCATTAAATAAATATTATTAAGCATTTATGGAAGCTTAATAACCAATAAAAATAAAGAAATGAGAAAATTCCGGAAAACGGGCCTGGTTAGTGAATAGTACCAAAACCGGGTAAAATAACGAGCGTTTTCTGTAAAAGACGAAAAACGCTCCAGCTAGCATAACAGTAGGGGACCGGTTTTAATGGGTTAAATAATCCCTCACACACACATGTAACTAGTTAACAAATAAAGAGAATCAAAAAGCAAAAGAGTAAAGTAAAAAGCTACTTTACCCTCTTCTCTCACCTCACTCTCTCATTTCCCTCATCTCTCTCCTACCCTCTTCTCCCCCCACTGATTTCTCCCTCCTCTCTCTTCTGGTTGGGCGATTTTGGAAGCTTCAATGGCTTCTCATCTCCTTCTTCATGCTCCATCCTCATGTGAGCCCCAAGTGCAAAAATAATTACATATTTGTAATCCCCTCATTCTCCTCTACACTTCTCTCTTTTCAAAATCCAAAAATGAGGAAGTTCATTTTCGTGGGTATACCCCATTCAAAGAGAAAATAGCACCAAAGGGTAGCTTGGAGTCTCCTCTCTCCATTAAGGTAAAAATCACCATGAAAGAACTCATATTTCTCCATCCTTACTCATAACCGATTTTTACCTCTTTGTAACACTCCATTTTCTCTCTCTCCTTTGAGCATAATATCAACCTTGCAATGGTGGTGGATTCACCTTCTTGAACCAAGGGCTAAAACCCCTTCTAAAACACTCCAAAGGTAAACCCTAGAAATCTTGCTTTAAACATTTCATTGAACAAGCATTAATTTAAGGGTTAGTATATTAATTGTAATTGTTTGTGTTCATTGGGTGATGGGAATGGAGTTTGGCAACTTCATTCCCCACATAACCGATTTTGAGGCAAGAAAGGAAGAGGAGAATTGAAAAAGGAACTGAAGGAAATAAGAGCTTTAAGGTAAGAGCTCTCTCTCAAAGCTATATTTTCATGCATTAGAGTAACGGGAATGGGTAAACAAATAAAAGATCCAAAACTATTGTACTAGTATTGTAGTTGTGGAAGTTTAAGTATTTGTGGCTAAGTATTTGAATTGTAGGCCTTGGAGCCAAATGTAATGTGTATGTGTACAAGAATTGTCGTTGATGGAAATATTGACGTATTGGTAATGTATTGATTGCGGGTAGGACCCTTGTATGGGTGTGGCTAGATTAGGGATGAATTTGATGAAAAAGTATATGTGTGGCTAAGTAAGAAAAGTAGGTGAACTATGGCGAAATTTTAGTAGGACTTGTGCTTTAATGAATGACTTGGTGGAAGGGAGAACCAAGGTGCGTATTAGGGATTGTAGAGATGTTTAATGACCATGGAGTAGTGGCTATAGTATGAGAATGAAAGAATGTAAAATCTGCAGCAAGAATTGTTGAATGGCCTTGGAGAAACTAGGAAGACTTATGTACATGATCTAGGGAAT
This sequence comes from Limonium bicolor, assembly GCA_023374045.1. Taxonomy (NCBI): domain Eukaryota; kingdom Viridiplantae; phylum Streptophyta; class Magnoliopsida; order Caryophyllales; family Plumbaginaceae; genus Limonium; species Limonium bicolor. Next base: position 357,734,965 of record CM041776.1, read on the forward strand.
GAGTGTTGGACTTGAAGAGGTGAGGCAATGCATTGTAGGCCTTGGAAATGGCATTAGGAGAGGAAATTATGTATGGAGGAAGTAGGAACCAAAATCCGTAGCAAAGAGGTGTTAAATTGCATTGTAGAACTAGGAAGAATTAGTGTGCAAGATTTGGTAAGAGGAGAGTTGGACTTGGGTATAGGTAGTGTAATGACTTGGAAATGTATTTGGGATGCTAGAAGTGACATTAGTAGAGGAAGTAATGAATGGTAGAAGTTGGTTTAAAAATCTGTAGCATAAGTAAAACAAAAACTGTTACATTGTTGGAAAAGAAGAGAGGGAATTGTGTAAGTTGATTGATGGATTTAGTAATGGGATTGGTGGATGAATTATGGTATATTTGGAAGCCTAAATGGTGCTAAATCTCGTGGGGAAGTATTGGTAAAGATTGGGGAAACAATGGGTAAAGAAACCAGCTGAAAACAGATTTTAAAACTGAAGTACTGGGCCGGACCGGACTTGCGACCGGACTTGCAAGGTCGGTCGAGCCCAGAATCACAAAGACGAGAAGCTTCTGGAATGGACCGGACTTGCAAGTTCGGTCGGACCAGAAAATTTTCCCGTCTGAAACCTTCTAGAATAGACCGGACTTGCGACCGGACATGCAAGTTCGGTCGGACCAGAAAATTCTCCCGTAATGAGAGCTACTGGAACGGACCGGACTTGCGACCGGATTTGCAAGTTCGGTCGAGACAAAAAAAATGTTTTATTATATGATTATAGTAATCATAGGTATGTATATATATGCCTATACACATATAAGCATATGTAAGTTGTAATACACCATTAATGAAGTAGTAATGGTAAGAAAATAAGTAGACGAGTAAGGAAACAAATTAAGGGAATTGTAAGTATAAGAACATTAAGTTGAACCGAAACAATGGGATAACGGGGTAGTACGGCGTAGTAATTTATGTATGTATTGTAAAGCTTAGTATTAATAGAATCATTTGGCATGTAGTCATTGATTCGAGAGTAAGGTTCGAGAAACAAATGTGAACCAAGGAATAAGGGAACACCCGCTAGAGTAAATCAACGGTGAAGGTATGATTTCTTCATGCCCTGTATCCTAATCTGGTTACCCCGATTTGTGTGCTTATATGATCACCTAATAAGATAAATGCATGAATCAGACTATATTGCACTTACTTGTGCTTGTTTACATTGTTCTTGATATTTGTCTTGAACAATAGTTTGTATAATTCACGAAATATATGAATGATGATGAACTGTATTCGAATCTTGTATTGTACTTAAGTATTGTATTGTATTTCTTATAAATGTGTATTGAGCAATGTATTTGTGTATGTGGCTTGAGTGAATGACCTACTAATTCCTAACCACCTAACTCCTAACAAAAGTACTAAGTAAATTGGAATGAGTAGAAGTCCGATATAGCTTCGGCCACGCGTGAGGATGAGGAGACACAAGAGGTTGGATCCGATTCCTGGTTCTTAAACTGGTCCACGCCCAAACCCCTTAAATGGGTAGCATCCTGGATTGGTGAACCAAGTAAATCCCGGTGGTGGGACAGAGTAGTTCCCCGGGCCGGAGGTCCCGACGACTTGACTTGAGTAAGTAAGTATGTATGAGTATGAGTATGTATGCGTAAGTACTGTGGAATGAGTAAAAGAGTAATCTCCACCCGATTAACCCGGGTGGACCAATGAAGCTAACAAGTATGGATTATTGTGTATACATTGTGTAAGTACTATGTATGTATCGTGTATGTGTAGCCCGGAAGAAGGTAAGTAGGGAGTTGGTTGACTTGTATTGTCTTCCTTGTGTGTATGGTACTGTGTGTATGTATGTATGTCTTGTAAAATATTGTAATATTATGTATAAGAGCATGTATGCATGTATGTTTGCATGAAATCAATCTCATGTATTCGACCAAGTGGTCGGCGTACCCTCACTAGTACGCGGGGTATGCGGTTATCATATTCAGTGTAAGCTGACCCCCTAGGGGGAACGTTTTTAGTGTGTAGGTACCGGAAGCAGACATGATCACGGTAAGAGACCGACGACTATACTTGGATAGCTAGAATGAATTGTAGTTAGTAGAGAATCGTAAAAGGCTTGGAGCTTTGTATGTAGTTGTGAGGAATGGGTAGTTGTAGACTCTTGATGGGTATAGATGATTGGAAGGAGTATTGTATTTGTATTTGGAACCTAGTAAACTCGTTATGTATATTGTATTGTATGGTATTGTGAAGGAGTAAAGTGTTGAATGAAGCATTGTAGTATTTGAATGTTAAATGGAGTATGTTTGTAGATGTGTAGTACTCGGATTCCGGTCCATCAGACCGATGCTGTATGTAGTAGTAGTAGCCTTGTTAGTCACGTGGGTGACTAACGGCAGTGTATCACCCACCGTTGAGTATGTAAGTATCCGCTGCGTGAATCCGGATTGTATAAGGAGATTGGACGATAATGACAGTATTAGCGGTAGGGGTGTTACAGTGCGACCCCACATCAATCAAAATACCTTTTGTACTCAGCCATTTCACCTCCAAATAACCTCATGCACTTCCGACCCTCGATTACCTCAAAATTCAACCATCCTAAGGCCGGAACTACGTAAGGTCTGATCTCAACAAGGAGTTGAGTATGTAGGTAGTCCACATAGGGTGCGACCCCATTCCAACCCAAAAAAAAACCAGTTCCCAACTCTAAGGCAATATTCATGCCTGTCAAACACTCAAAATCCCCTCTAACTCCCCCAAACCCTCAACTTCTTCAACTCTCAACCACTCTCTTCCTCTCTTCTTATCCGAATCAACTTGGCGCTAGCTTGGCAGAAAAGCTCGTCTCAACCACTCTCTTCCTCTCTTCTTATCCGAATCATATCCTTGACTTTTAAAATGAATCTCTTCAACAAAGGTTTTGAAAGAAGGCAATCCCGACAATTGGAGACCGAGGTTTCCTCGAGCACCAATCCGAAGTCATGGTCATTGCCACTTCTAAGGGGTGTAACCCATTGCGAACCCCCACAGAATCTTTGGTATGACTAGATAAGTCCAATCCATATGCAAATCATAGAGTCAATTAACGGTTCTTAGAACCCTTCTCCTCCCTTCATAGTTCCTTAGGTCAAACTAGGTGGCGACTCTAGTTAACTCCGCCTTATAGAGGCATAAGTCCACGTGGAGCCCATCGAGAGCGGGTGTAGTGCACACTTGCACTCCCCTTTATGCTTTTTGGGAAAGACGGACGATGTAGTAGGTATTTGAGGGATGCTAGAATAATGGGTTTTCACCCTCCACAGAATGACATATTTCTAGGATCTCGACTTCTCAGTTAGACCGTATTTAGATAGACCTTCCTTATACCGACAAATCACCCTCCACAGGGTGCATCGTATCTTTAAAAAAAACTAGATGAAGGTCCCTTGGCAATTAAAAGATTGAGAGATTCCCCCTAAGAAGGATCCCCCCTGAGTTTGCATGTTAAGGGTCTTTAACAAATGATAGCAATAAGTGACAACTTTTATGCACAATAAGTGACAGCTTTTATGTTATACTATAACCATGGTAGAACGCTGTCTTTTCTACTATCGTTATAGTATAACATAAAAGCTATCACTTATTGTACATAAAAGCTGTCACTTATTGCTATCATTTGTTAAAGACCCTTAACAGGAAACTCAAGGGGAATCCTACTTAGGGGGAATGTCTTATCTTTTTAATTGCCAATGGACCCCATCTAGTTTTGTTGAAATATACGATGCACCCCACATCAACACTGTGTGGCTATATCCCAATTGACTGCATGCAATCTATAGACATTCATGCCCAAGTTTTAAAGTTCCGCAACCTATTGATGTCCAAATTGAAAGAAGATGCAAATTGAAAATGGAGATGGTAGAAGTGCCTAGCTCTCTCCATCTTCATCCCTAAGGCATTAAACCATTCTAATCATCTACCGGGCGATCTAGTACCACTTTCATCTTCATATAGTCCCCCATGCCACCATATAATCGACTAAGTTTTCCTCTTCTCCTCCTCATATAACTATTCTAGAAAAACCGTTTTTCTTTCTTTCAAGGTCATGAAGTGGGCCATAATTCGTTAATCGCCACCGGACTTTACTTCGTGGCAGCCTCACTTAACTTTTTAGCCAATTTCTTCAACCTCTCTATTTCTGAGTTCCTCATTCATTCCTTTTCATCTGTATCTGCCTTTGTCTCTTTTGTATCATGCTTTTCTTCTTCTGTCTCTTTTGTATCAGTAGAGGAATCATCATGATCGTCGATACTTTCAACTTCCATAGAGGTAGCAACTCAGGTACGTATTATAAGTGCTTTGTGTTTGAATTGGTAAGTTTAACTATTTGTGTACTTAATTGCTTTTATAATTTTTGCGTGTAGCTTATTGATTTCTTCTCATACATGACATACTACTTATTCACAAGCCGATCTCAAGTTTGCCGAGGAGCCACATGTGTTGAAAGCACTAAATTGATCAGAAGAAGTTTTGAGTTGTAGCTATCTTTTCTTTTTTCAAATGGTTGTATTGTTATGAACTTGAAGCATTTTTAGTAGTTTGGTTAACTAGTTACAAATGTTGTAGTTGATTGGTAATACTCTTAAGCCTCTGGTATAATGTAACAAGTACTAATGTTGCATATCTGTTAAAATTCACCATTTTGGTTGATCTGGTATATATAATGCAAACAGGTTGTGAATGGCAATTTGTGATCTATATAGTGCGCATTTTGTGTTATGCGCAGGGTAATAACTTGTATATAAATAAAAATATAAAAAAGGACCATATAAGAAACGATTATATGTATAAGCGTTTCTTATACTCTTGCACCAAATATCATAAAGAACGCTAATGAATATAAGCGTTTTTATAAGACGTCATAAAGAACACTTATATTAAACAAGCGTTTTTTATATTCACACATAAAGAACGATTCAAGATGAAAGCATTCTTTATGCCTCGTAGATTGCCGCCGCCTTACACACCTTAAAAAATGCTTTAGCAATAAGCGTTTTTTTAAATTTATGTATAAAAAACGCTTACAACACGTTATTTAAGAGGTTCGACCATTTGCGTCGCTGGTATAAAAAACATTTACAAATCGTTCCATAAGACAAATATAAACGTTGTTTATTCTTTTTTCAGTAGTGAATTCTGCCTCCAAAACCCTAGTTTAGAAACTTGCGCACTTAGGTTAAAACGACTTGTACTATGTAAACCGTAATTAAACTAAGTAGAGGAAAAACGACTTCTAGGGTAATGAAAGTAATTGAACCCTTAATTAGGTCGAATATCAAGCCCCCAACCCGACTCTCCTTTTGTAATTTGATCTAGGTTAAAATCAGGTGGCAACTCATAATTAGGTTCCAGTGAGCTAACTTAGGATTTAATAATTAGTGTTATATGACATAGTTATTAATCTTAGGTTATAAGTAGATGTAAAACCCGATCAGATCCTAACCAACTTGAATCAACATAGGATAGGGTTGAAAAATTGATAGGATAGGGTTTTAAAAATTGAGGCTCATAGAATGGCGACTCTACTGGGGACAAATTCTTAATTTTAAGAAAGACTGCTTAACTCAAAAAAGGTTTATTTATGGCTTTTATTACATTGTTTGTTTACTTTTGTGCACACTTTAATTTCTACACCTTTGCATCATACGAGAGCGAGGGTCCACGCAAATCGATTTCACCCCGGGACCCGCCTTAGGCTCCCCTGTCAGGGACTCACACCTTTTAAGGTGATGTGAATAAGTGTTTTCCTCGCAGTCTCCTTACCCACGTTTGGTCATTCAAAGACTCAACCGTAGACGCACACCTTCAGGTGATGTGAAAAGAGTGGGGAAGCCCAAAGAGAATAGCGTGCAAGCCCAATTCCATTGTGATGACCTGGGCCCAAGCCCCAAACACCTCTCCGGATTGATCCATACCTGAATTGGTTAAGGCGTCAAGTGAGGACATGTTAAACTTGTGTGGGCCTTGTTTGCTTGTATGATCGACCTACTACCAAGCCTAGAAATTGATAGGAACTTCTCCTACATCAACTTAGCCCAATCCAAATTTGGCGGCTTTATTGTTTACGGCACAAAGGCCCTATTTGATTTAAATGAGTGACTTGTTTGACTTGGGCTTTGGCCCAAAATCCTAGACTTAGGTGATTTCCTCTTTTCAACCCAATTTGAATTATACATTTAATTCTAGGCCCATGGAAAAGAAATTCACCTAAATTTGAGGTAATTCACAAAACTCGAGGAAAATCAATCAAGCCTTTACTGAAATTCTTTCGGCCCAAGGCCCATTCTAGACTAGAAAACTTTTTCACTCGGGCTCTAACCCAAAATCCTAGATCTAGGTGTCATCGGCCCAAATTCCAGTTCACATCTAGAGTTTGGTTTAGCAATCATTCCGGCCCAAGTACCACACTCATAACTCATTCGATCTGGGCCCATAGACCAATTCATAGTTTTGGCCCATGAGCTTCGCTCTCAATCCAGAATTCCAGCCCATCAAACATTTGAATCCAAGATAGTTTGTATAACTCATTCATTCCAGTTTCTAGCTTCAAGGCCCAACAAGAACATTAAACGAATCTTAGACTTCAAACGTTCTCTCTCGGCCCTATGGCCCATTCACGGTCCATGTGACTTCCTTCAGCCTATTTGCTCCACTTCAAGATTAAGGGTATTTAGGCCTACATGTCTGTTCTAGTCTAGGAGTCACTCTAGTCCATGCACTTCACTCTCAGTTTGGAGATGACTCAGGCCCAGGTACTTCATACATAACCCATAGGCATTCCTAGTTCAGACATTTTACGGGGCTTACTTGAAGTTCGGAAGGAAGACAATCATGGTCATCTCAATGGTGTCCCGACGGTCAACAACTCGAGTCTTCAGTACGTTTGGCATCAGACAGTTCAACATCACTATTTTTGAAGTTTTCTCAATTTAGTAGTTTTCTGTTCTCAGTCATTCTTTCAACTTTTATGGAAGCTAGCTTCCTTTATCATTTAGGTAGTTTTCCTAAGATTACAATTTTCAATGTTATCTTTCCATTCGTGAAATAGAGCATAATTCCATTTTCATAATTTTTTGTGCATTCATTCAACAAAACAAAAAATACAACAAAAAAATTGTTTTCTTAATGAAAAGGATCACGGAGTAATCATTTTCTGACTATGCAATGGAATGACTTGTCTTTTGTTTCTAAAAATTTGAACATGCCTAACCAAACACCACAACTCACCCTAGGACATCCAAACAACCCACAAAGAGGTTCAAAGTCCACATCTATCAAATTGTTGTCACAAACCCCAAATCAATACTCGGGGCAATATAAGTTTAGAATCATTGTCTTCTGATCTTTCATTTAAGAGTATGAACAAGTCTCTGAGTGATAATTCACGAGAGCGTCTTGAGCAGAAAAACCATGAGTGAACGAGCGTGTCATTTTTACATGACTCCGGTGAGACTACATTCAAAAGTGAGGTAAATGGAATAACTCCGACCGAAGGAGATAATTTGTAAATTTACGCTTAGACCTGTGAAAAGTAACAAAGAACAGATACATAACTATCAGGAATGATGAAGCACCTAGGTACAAACACACACAGCCAAAAATCTTTTGAACCCTGAAATTAAACCCTAAGCACCCTCGCGGAGCCTTTCTTATATCCTTTTTGATATTACAAAGCTCCACAAAACAAACCAGCTAATGATGAATAACCGACCCGGTGACCAAAGGAAGCAAGGAGCCTGACTCCTAGATATCATTTCCATCAGTCCAAAGAGGCAACACCGCTATCAGCATGATGAAGGCATCCGTAAATGGTCCAGAGTGACACAGGATCCAAAGAGCTCACATCAAAACAGCTCTCGAAATTCAAAAACTGAGAGACACAAGAACCCTAAAGGAGAAGTCAAGAAAGGATAAAACAAAAAGGCAAACCCGAAGTGCCGTGAAGAAATCCAAACGACAAAAAGAAGAGAAATGGAGGACAACTTCAAAAGTCCAAGTTCAAAAGCTCCAAAACAATGTCAACACGAAGCAGCTAGACGACTTCAAGACAAGGAAGATGAATCCGAGAGAAGACGTAAGGTGCAACTTGGGTCACCCCTTTTAACTCCACATACCTCAAATATCCCTCCATGGTCCCGTTGTCTTTCATCTCACCCCATGGCCATGTTATAAGCTTTAGAGACTTCCGACTTGGTAATTATGTATCTAATCACGTGAAAGTAACAGATCGAATGCGTAAATCCATCAAATATCAAATTCAATGGTCTAGAAGTTGTGACCGTAAGCAAGACATGAGTGTAAACACCAAACATGTCTAGTGTAGGTTAGGAAGCACCATATAAAAACATAAGCCTTGACCTTGTAAGGATGAGACTCATTTCCACGTTTAATCAAAGAAATACTGGGGGCAATCCTTCATTCCGATCGATTGCCATAAACTTTGGCTTAGATTGTCATAAGGAAAAATACTGGGGGCAATTGTTGGTTCCAACAATTTCTATGATACGTCAACTGGAACCCAAAGCTTATGCACAACTAACACAATCACCACCACCCAGGCCCACATAAGCCCTTACCTCCACATCATACCACACAGGCCCACCTAAGCCCCACCTCCACATCACACCACACAGGCCCACATAAGCCTTCACCCCCATAAAAATTCCATGGCCCGTCATAAGCCCTACCACCACTTAAAAAGCCCCACAAAAAAAACATATACTTCCACCAGCGGCAGGTTCATATTCTAAGAAACAAAGTGTAAATATGAAATTCTTAGTTAGGAAATGATTATTTCACTTTCCTTTTTTCAGTAGAGTTTTTCCCAGCATTGCCACGTTTGGCACGTTTTTCAAAATTTCTTGCTTTGAACGATTTTTAATTCTCAAACATTGCCACATTTGGCACATTTTCAGCAATTTCTTGTTTTAAAAAAACTTTAATCCTCATCATATGCATGTTTGGCATATTTTCCAGCAGTTTCTTATTTGGACAATTTTCAATCCTCATCATAGCCGTGTTTGGCATGTTTTCCAAGTAATTTCTTGATTTGGACAATTTTCTCACTTCATAATTTGCCATGTTTGGCACTTTCACAATTTGCTCTTATCACAATCATTTGCACGAGATAATTATCATTGGATCATCTCATATGTGAGAATCCAACCCATCATCAGTGCGAGACCTAGCATCTCCATTTAGTGCGAGACCAGTATGAGACCTAGTATAGTCTTTAGTGCGAGACAAGTACAAGACAGTGCGTGATCCAAGTTGGCGAGGCAGTTTGTTGGGGTAAAACCTAACGGTAAATTGTTGTTGGGGTTTTAACCTAACGGCAAGTGTACCGGTCGATTATAGCAAGTTTAAATCTCGGAGTATTCCCTGAGTATCGAACCAAAGGACTCAGGGTCTAGTTTAATTTCTACTTACACACAAACAAGAATAATATAAATAACAGGAAATTGGGGGGTTTTTGTGTGTGACGGTGAATGTTGTTAAAAGAGTTCAATAAACAATAAATAACAGGTAAATGATTGATTTGGTTTTTGTTCGATTCCGGTTTACTACTTCTCTCTAGATTTGTAGTTTCTTCTCCTAAGTGATTTCTACAGAATTATGAATAAAACCCTAGAATAATGATAACTCGTATTCGGTCTCCACATTCCACGAATTCTAATTAGCAAAGACCGAATCCTAACTCTCATTATGAATCCACTATTTACTAATTGCTTTAAGCATAGTCTAGATTAATGGTCAGCTAGTGGTTTAGAGGAATTACCATCTCTATACTAACTGGTTCTTTTCCCTATAGTCAATTGATAGCTGCAGTTCTCACTTATAAGCTAACAAACTGATAAACTCAATAATTGATCAGATTAACAAGTTTAGGAATTCATAAGGGAAAAGAACTTTATTCTAAAATACTGCAGAAAATCACAAAGGTTCAGAAATAATAAATCTAGAGATACATAGTAAACCGAAATAAAAGGTGACTACTCAGCCATAGACATAATAACAATGCTCAGTATAAACAGCATAAGGATAGAGGGATTTAGCAGAAAAACAGATTTTAGAAGCCGTCGATGATTCTGTAAATTCCACTCTTGTCTGTGTCACGTCCGGCTGTCTTGGGTCGGACGTAGATCTGGACGCCTTGTCCTAGCCCAGTTCGGATCCGGACGTTGATCCGGATGCGGCTAAATGAAGCCCCGCGAGCAGGTTTCTGTCTGTGAGTGAGAGGGAAGGGTTACGGATGAAGATTTATGAATGGAGATGAGGGGTTTATCGTGGATGAGCAGATAATATGGAAGGAGAGGAGGAGAGTGTGATGTCTAGAGTCTGGTACCAATTGAAATGGAGGCTGAGTGAATGCTTAAATAGGCTTAGAAATAAACATAGGTTAGTGGAAGTTTGGTGAGTTGGTGCTTAATTAAGCATGGGCGTGTATTAATAAATATTGCAGTATGGGTTAAACCATCGCTCGGCTGATAATTGCGCCGAAAGCCCGATTATCAGCGCATGTGTTTTTATTTTTCGTTTCTGTGTGACGTCCGGATCATTGTCCGGATCCGGACGTGACACGGAACTTTTAGATCTGAAACTCGGGTTATGTCCGGATCTGTGTCCGGATCCGGACAAGACACAAAACTTTTGGAGCTGGATCTCGGGTCACGTCCAGCTTGCGTCCGGATCCGGACATGAGACGTCCGGATTTGCGTCCGGCCATGTTGATCCGGACGTGACCAATTTTTGTGTCTCTTCTCCTGATTTGTTCCCTGTTTGTTGCGTTGTAATCCTTATGATGTAAAATCTTCATTTCCTGGGGTTTTCCATATATTTAGCATATAAAATACATCAGTTCTTATCAAAACATCAATCTTAGGAAAAACACTTAATAAGTGGGAATCATTGCCTGAATTGTTACAAATTATAAGGTAATTAAACCCCAAAAAGCCTATATTTTTCACACTTATCAACTTCCTCACACTTAAGCTTTTGCTTGTCCTCAAGCAAAATAAGGAATAAGAATATCTCTAAAACCGTCAAATAATCTCAAAATTTAAACAAGTGCAGGGCGAAATCAAACAAAGTGATAAATGAAAGAATAATCTTGCTCTCTAGAGGTAGGTTTTCACAAACAGTGAAGCAAGAACAATTTTGTAAAAGCATAGAGAAACTAGATTGTAGAAAACAAGTTAACTTAGCTTGGGACTTTCCACCAATTTTCATTCCTCTAACCTTTGGATGACAAGGGGTGTGAAGTAATGCCTTATTCCGCAATACCTTTCAACACCACACACTCATGATCAAAAGAATAAATTTAACTGCAATTATCTCTTCCGTACGCGAAAGCATTCTTCTTCAAGAATTATGTATAAAACAAGCTAATATTGAAAATTTTTGCAGAGTTATTCCGTAACCCAGACTTTTCTCTCTATCCTTGAGATGGTGTTGGGCCAACTATCCTAGATCCCGAGACCTTAGGTAGATAGGTGTTAAATCACCCTTAAGACTTAATAACCGGATAGACGAGGCCTGCTTTTGTTAGGAAAAGAATTTTTGATCAATGGAGTACCTTGCCTTATCCTTTTCATTCCAAACATTCACTTCATTTCCAAAATCCCAAGCTAAAATAATCTGGTTTCCACAACTAGCCAATCTACCAGATTTTAGTGAAAAGAGAGTATTTTTAAATAAAATTATTTATACAAACCTCATCAAGCAAAAAGATTCCTACGGTTTTCACTTGGTTTAATTTCACTCGGTGTGCACAGGCATTAGAGCAGCAAAATGCAAGTGTGGCATTAAAGAACAACTAGCATGTTTTCAGGGAAAGGTCTTTCCTTCCTCACACTTAAGAGGAGCAATGTCCTCATTGGTCATAAAAGAAAAGCAGTTAAAAGAGCTTTCAAAACATGCTATACTCATAGTAGATGCATATGCAATAATTAACCCTTAACGCAAGCAAAAGCGGAACATCACGAAGTTAAAGTTGAAACTGAGACTCCCCTGGTGTTATAGATTGAGGAAGATGGTCTTCCTCACACTTGAAGTTTTGCAGGGGTCGAGATATTCCTCATGAGTCACAGACAGTATGCGTGTTGTGCAGAGTAAAAGTTGCTAATTTTTCACTGGCATATACAACCACAGAATAAAGTGCATTAACTCGAACGACAGGGAATATTTGAATCGTATGAGTAATATTTAGAGAAAGAATACTCCCCATAATTCAAGCTTAGCAGACGTTCGCAAGTAGTGTGGTTCCATTTCCTGTACTTATAGCCGTTTGTTTCGCAGTAGAGGTGACATGTAAATTATCATCATAACGCTGCACTGCTCAGAACATGAAATTTAGCAATTAAGAATTTAAAACACTGCCTAATATACCCATTACCCACTTCACCTGCAGTCTCGTGTCGTACTGTTAGTTTTAACAAACAAAAGGAAAATAAGTCAAAGAAAAAAAAGTACAGACAACAAACCAAAATAAAAGAAAGTAGTAAGATAGGATGGCGGTCAATAAGGCGGTGGTGGGCGGAGGTCTCGCTCCCATGTGGCCATGAGCATCTGTAAGAGCTGGGTAGTATGGGCCTGATGAGCTGATGCCTTTATCTAGTCAGCAGATGCCTGTGCCATGACTGAGAGTCTCTCGCTGAAAAGCATCACGCTCCCAAGCGCTCTGTGAGCATATCTAGGTGTCACGAAGGAAGTCTGCTATGTCTGGATGCCCCTGAGTCTGGCGGATGTCATCTATGTGTCCCTCCATGTGCCCTGGCGCTGCTGCACATCCCCGACCTGCTGCTGTCATCCACTGTAACACCCCGTCTAAGCCAGTCGTGGTTATCACAAACTTATCACTTAATCAAAAACGTCACAGCGGAAATAACTAACACTGGGACCTTGCCACGGTCTGATCATTAGAATATACCGATCCTTAAACCGATTTACAACACTTATCCAAAATATACAACCGACCAAAATACCCCCAACCAACCAAGTTGAAGTATTTGAGTCATAAACACCAACTTACATCAGTTTAAATATAAACAGACGGGCGCACAAGCGCAACCCGTGCTCAAAATAAGTAACCCATCCTAAGTCTAACCGCTCCTACTCTCGTGGTGCGACTTCATGGGTCTCTTACCTGCAAGTGTAAAAAAAGCCCCCAAAGGGGTCAGCACGAATGCTGGTACTCCCTCCCATGGCCCCCAAGCTAACGGGGCTACGACGACTAATTGTCGATAGCATGGAAATTGATTAGGTACACAAGCATAATATGAAGTGCAATAAATCAACTAACCGCAGATGAACATACATAGTTCACCCAAAAATGAACAACTCAAGCGTTGCCTTAACAAGCGGTGAAATACCCCAAACCTAGTTATGTTGTTTAAACACCTAAATAGGGTGTAACAAGACTAAAAAGAGTCTTAGAAACCTTACTAAACAAATTTAAACAAAAGGAAACACAAATGTGCTTTAAAGTCAATAAGAGCTAAAATGTGCTCTAAGCTTGGGATAAACTTGAGTAAGACCTAATGAGCTTACCAAGACCTCATTTATATACTAATGAACTTATTAAACCAATTACCAAAGAAAACCAAGCTTGAAAACAAGTTAAAACACAAAATGTGCTTTAAGAAGTCTTAAAGCACGTTTTTGAAAAATTGTCTTGTAAATGAGTTTTGAATGGCTAAATGTCCATCATTACTCTTAAATATATATGTGTACTATATAGTATCACATTTGGGTGGCTATATTAGTGGGAAATCAAAAATTTCACTTCTAAGTGCCTTGTTTAGGTGAATAGTACTTTTTATAAGCTAGTTTAACATATGTTGTATTAAGTAATTAAATTGACAAACAAAGACTAAAATGCCCTTATACTAATAAAGGGGGCCGGTTTTTTAAGTGTGTGACTCACCACTCTCTAGTTAATAATAAGTAATAAAGAAAACTAAGTAAAACTACTTTTTACTTTATAACATAAATATCTTCTAAAAGCAACTTCTATCTTCATTCTCATTTCTTTCCTTCATTCCCACGGTTTGCAAACACCTCTCTCTTCTTCTTCTTCTTCCTTGTTCTCTCTCGGTAATACCACTATCACCATGGAAGTTCCAACTTTGACCACTTGTTAAACCTAGCTCACTTGTCCAAATCAAAAACAAATACCACCAATCTCTTCCTCTCATCAAGCTCTTCATTCCTATCTTCTCAAAACTCCAAGAGCTCCATTTCGGTGCCAAGGTGTTCCACCATTGAAGGAGCTTGAGCTTGGATTTCTACATATTATTACTCTCCTTTGCTTCTAGGTAAGGAATCTCAAACAAAAATCAAGTTTCCTCCTTGTTTTTGTCATGTCCGAAAATACACATTGATATAGCTCATTGTGTGACTTTGTTCTAGCTTCATTTCAACTCTTCATGGACTAGGTGGAGTCCTCCCTTGTTATATATTCAAACTCTCTTCAAAGATCAAGGTAAAACAACTACATTAATGTTTTTGAAACAATGCCAAATTAGGGTTTACAATGAGATGAAGCTTATAGCTTGAATACTCATTATAATGTTTGTATATTGTTTAGAACTTGTCAAAGAATCAAAATACCATACGGTCTTGTAAGGAAACAAGAAGGAAGTGTGTTGGAAAAAGAGGTAAATCTACTAACTTAATGTTGTTTAATGCCTTAGGAGAAATGAGCTATAATTGCTTATTAAAACTACCTAAAGAGCACATGGTAAATGACCTAGTAAATGTTCTCAAGGAGACTAGTAAAATAACATATGTCTTGTTGTATGTAATCGCAGGTTAAAGGCATATATATATTGTGGAAATTCAGTGTTTATGATTTAAGCACTTTAAGGGCCTAAGAGCCATGCATTTTAAGGGCCTAAGTGCCATGCAATTTAAATTATGCACTATATTGTAATGTGGTGTAAATTGGTGAAATTGTGTATGAAAGTGTTCTTGGTGATTTTAGGTGTTCTTGTGTGTTTAAAGGAGAAGGTAAAGTGTTTAGGCTTAGTAATGTTCTAAGGGAACCCATGTCAAAATTTAGGTAGGAAGTAAGAAGTTCTAAGTGTTTACATAAGGTTTGGTGAGTTAGAAAGTGTAGGAGATGAATAAGAAGTTCATGATGTTCTTAAGGAATTTTGATGTACTAGGAAGTACTCTAGGGTGTAATAAGGACTAGACATGATCTTAAGATTTAGTGAGTACCAAAGTCACTTTGAGACTTAGGTAAGACTTAGGCAAACTTTGGTAAAATAAGAGAAAGTGTACACTAGGAAAAGAATTTCAAGAAGGATATAAGGAGTTAGTTGTGGGAGATAATGCTTAAAAGATGATGTTAAGAGGAGGAGAAAGCATTTGGGATAGTAGTCATCATAGGTATGAAACACCACTTGGAAACTAGGAGAAAACATTGTAAGTGTTAGGAATTTTGTAAAGAAAGAAGTAAAGGCTTAAGGAATTAGAAAATGAGTTTTATGAGTGTTTAAGGATGTCTTAAGGTGTGTTTAAAGTGCCCAAATGAGGTTAGGGGGTACTAGGTTATATGGGGTGAAGTTTGGAGTTGAATGTAAAAAGGAAAAACAAAGGTCTGGGGCAGACCGAACTTGCGACCGAACTTGCAAGTTCGGTCGAGCCCAGTTTACCCTGCGAGAATTGGCTTCTGGAAAAGGCCGACCTTGGGGACCGGACTTGCAAGGTCGGTCGGGCCTGTATTTTGAGTACGGATTGAGTCACTGGAAAAGACCGAACATAGGACCGGACTTGGTAAGTTCGGTCGGGCTAAATTTACAAAGGGGAGAAACTCTCGGGAAAAGGCCGAACATAGGACCGGACTTGGTAAGTTCGGTCGGAGTAGAAAATTTGGCGAAATGTGTTCTGGAATCGACCGAACTTGGACAAGTTCGGTCGACAAGGTCGGTCGGACCTAAACTTGTAAAAAAAAAAAAAAAACAGGAAAGTATGTGACTTATGTAGTTAACCCTAGGGTGTATAATGAAGGTAACCTAGGGTGAGGTAGACATTAAAACATGTCATACAATCATGTTAAATACTTAGTAAGTGTGAAGTTAAATAAATAATTAACCGACGTTACTAATGTGTATAGGATTCTCTCAAGGTGGGAACGAAACGAGGCAAGGACCAAGGTATGGTTTTCTTGCAGTCTGTTGCCTACCGGTTTACACCGGCTTGTGTGTTGCTTGTTGTTTTTCTGTGTGTTTATGACCTTGTAAGATTAAACCATGTAAAGAGTTTACAGTTGTTAAATACTATTATGTTGTTAAGTGTGACTCTCTCTTCCCTTGTGTGGGTCTAACAAGACTTGACCTATGATTGTGAATTGTGTGTTGTGTTCAATGATGAACTACTAACAAGGGCTAACGGGGGAAGTGAGGAGTCCGGTCTGTTCCGGCCACGCGTGTGAGTATGGGAGTCGATGTCATAACCGGTTCGATTCTCTCTGTATGTTATGGTTAAGTTTCCAATTTGGTTTCTAACCTTCCCTTTAGCTTAACCAAGGCTATTTTACTGACTCACGTCGGGCCACAGGGGCATACTATGTGTTTTGTTTCGGTGTGCTTGGATCACTATATCCGAGGCACCTTGTGTTAAGTTAACCGTTCAATCTAACCGGACGGTAACGAGTGTAACGAGCAAGTATGAGCATGGCAACATTCTCTAGGCTCTCAATGGGGACTAACTGTGTTGGTTCTCTTCCTAAAAGGAATTGTATGTTGTGATGTGTGTTATGATGTGTACAATACCTGTGTTATGTTATATATGTATATGTTGTGTGTTTTAAAATAAATATCATGTCATCATGACAATTGGTTGCGCGTATCCGGTAGCCGATGGGCTGCGCGTTAGCCATACCAGCAAAGGTGCTGACCCCCTCGGGGGCTCCATATTTTTATTGCAGGATGAGGATCGAAGAGGCAGAGTGGCTCTAGATCCTAGAGAGTAGTTTACTTTTGAGTACTTTTGGATGTTTGCCCGGGATGCGCCTGTGCTCCGTGGCGTATTATATACTTGTTATGATGGTTACAGTGAGTATACAGTGAAGGATTTTGTAAACACTCGGTATTATGTTGATGTATATATATGGTTGTTAGTTCTATGCTCGGGAGTCTGATCATCAGACCGGTACATTGTATTTATTCAGCCTTGTTAGCCACGTGGGTGGTTGACGGCATTGTAGCACCAATCGTTTAGTTACCGTTAGTTGTTTATTTTCCGCTGCGATTCCAAGTATAGTTATGTGCGTAGTAGGGGTGTTACAAAAAGTGGTATCAGAGCGAAGTATCGCTCTGATGACTAGAATACCGAGCTTAGGGATATACCGAGTTAGGAAACCTAATACAGATACCTAAGTGAACATATTTGGAAAGGTTAACCACTAACTAAGTGTGGAGATACCTATTATCGGGAAGCGTTAATCGTTGGACCGATAAGTGTGCAAGCATAATGCTAATGAGATGTTCATATGAACAGATGGCAGGTAGACCACGAGGTAGAGGCCGCGGGCGCGGTACTGGAGTATGGGTGACCAGGGTGATGATACTACGGCACAGACCATGGCTGAGGCAGTTGCAGCCGCCGTAGCTCAGCTGGTACCCGACTTAGTTGCTGCTATACAGCAAGGGCAACAGCCCGGAGTTCAGCCACCACCACCACCGCCACGAGAGACCAATTGGGTCAAGGCGTTGGCTGATCTGAGGCCGCCCTCATTCAGTGGGGAGACCGATCCCCGTAAGCTCGAGGCATACATCTCCGAGATGGAGACCGCCTTCGAAACCCTAGCACCACCTGAGCAGGTCAAGGTACGACTTGCTGCTTACTACCTGAAAGGCTCGGCACAAAACTGGTGGAAGCTTGTGCGCGAGGGTAGAGTTGCTGATCCGACATTCCAGTGGAGGGAGTACACGGCTCTGCTGCGAGCCAAATACTACCCTATACATGTGCAAGAGGCCAAGCGCCTGGAGTTGGACAACCTGAGACAAGGGGATAAGATGACGGTAGATGAGTACTACTCAGCCTTCATCGGACTAATCCACCTGCTACCGGATCTGGGTTACTCAGACCGGATCCTTGTGAACCGTTTCTACAACGGACTGAACTATCGCCTACGCTACGGCATGGGGCCTACTGGATATACCACCTTGCAGGTAAAGGAATTACAGTGTAATGTGAATAAGTGTGTACAATGTGTTAATGTGATGTGAGTTTATTTGGCGGGGCATAACTGACACCCTAAATATAGGAGTGCTATCATGCCGCTGCTATTGTGGAGATCACCGTCCGTCTGAGGGACGAGGAGAGTGCGCTCAAGCGCAAGGCTCAGAACGAGGGCCAAGGCACGCAAGGGCAGTGGGGAGGGAAGAAGAAGAAGTCATACTCCCAGTCCCAGAAAGGACAGCAACAGGTGGCAAGGGCCAGACCCAGACCACCACTGCTGATGAGCCTCTGCAGCTCACCTATGCGTATGCGGCCAAGCCCCTACGTTCTTACCCACCTAAGGGTAATTGTCTAACCTGTGTGATAAGTTAGAGTATATGTTAATAAGTTGTGAAACAAGTATTAATGGTGTATTGTGATAGCAGCTAGCACGGGCTCTGGACCGGAGCGCCACTATTACTGCAAGTGGTGCAACGGCGACCACCCCGGCAAGGACTGCAAGGGTAATGATGTTCAGTGCCGGTACTGTAAGAAGATGGGTCACCGCGACCATGAATGCTGGCAGAACCCGAACAGTAGGAACTTCAGGCCCAAGGGGCAATGGAAGGGTAAGGCCACTACGACCACCGATGGCCAGAAGACGGCGAACCAGCCACCCCCAGATCAGAGGTACACGGAGTCCCAGAAGGGGAAGGGGTCGGGGTCCAACAAGGCCACCCTGAATGTGGTGGACCGGTCTGAGGCGCCAGGGCCCTCTTCTAGACCAGGTACCGCCTAAATTGTTAACTGAAATAAGTGTCTGCATACCGCATTTCATGCATGTGTGAGTGAGTTTAAATAAACAACCATGTGAGAATAATAAAGTATAGTGTGAGATTTACCTAATTAGAGTACTCTAAACTTAAAGGAACTTTCAATATATGTTATCCAATCCCACCCACACCGAACCCTGGAGAAACCACCATCAACATCACCGACTTTCCATTGGAGCAATGTCAGGTCATCCAGCCAGGTATGATACTTCTAAATGGATACCTGACACCGGAGGCACAGATCCATATCATCAGACGATGCGACGAACTTGGAGCAAAACCAGGAGGGTTTTACACACCCGAATACCCGAACGGAGCAAGGATGCAATTGAAGATGATGTGCATGGGTAAGGACTGGAACCCTTACACCAAGTCATATCAAGAAGTACGAGCTGAAGATGGAGCAACAGTATCAAGTATACCAGAGGAGTTCCACGCGGTCGTTAACCACGCCGTGGGAATTGCTCAACAAGTTGAAACGGAATCAATTCCAAGTGTAAAAGCAGATTTATGCATTGTAAACTTCTACCAGAAAGGTGGACGGTTAGGTATGCACCAAGACAAGGACGAGTCACCCGAGTCTCTAAGTAAGGGAGTACCCGTGGTGTCTTGGTCCATTGGTGATACCGCAGTGTTTGTGTATGGCGAGCAGAAGCGTGCTGACCTCGCAAAGAAGCTACTGCTAAGATCCGGAGATGTATTAATCATGGGTGGGCAATCAAGGATGCTATACCATGGCATCAGAAAGATCAAACTGAATACCGCACCGTCGGCAGTGATCAATGCCACACACATGAAACCCGGACGTTTGAACCTGACCTTCAGACAGTTTTAAGCCTTGTATAATTATGTGATAAACAGTATGTATTAAGGATGTTGTAAGTGTGAATCATGGCGACAGTATAAGCCAATGAATGTTGTAAAAAGGAGTGTGTTAATGAATAAAGTGGAGTTGTTTGAAGTATAAACCGTGTTGTTACCCAATACTTATTAGTTTGCCAATGAATTAGGCTGTGCACTCGGAACGGGAGGTATACTAAGTGTCTGCAGTAAAGTAGAAGCCGGCAAGAGCGGCACAATCCTCACCGGTACCTTTCCAGTGAATGGCGTGGATGCATCGATCTTGTTCGACTCTGGAGCCTCACACACATTTATTTCGCTATCATTTGCGAAGAGGCTGGGGTTAGATGGTGAAGAGATGCCAGACTTCACGGTTACTCTCCCGTCGAAAGAGCGGATCCGATGTACCCGCTACTACCGAGGTGCTATTGTTCAAATCAGGGGTGAAGAGTTTCCGATCGACTTGATAGAGTTCGACGGACTAGGCTTTGATGTGATTGTCGGGATGAACTGGTTGGAGCGGTACAAGGGCAGAATCCTGTGTGCCGAGCATCGACTGCTTCTTCGGAGTCCATCTGGGGTTACCATATCTTACCGCCAGAGGCCCAGGGAGCCTTCGACAGATCATCACCGCCATGGCTATGTATCACGAGTTACGACGAGGGAGTGATGTATACCTCTGCTATGTCCAGGACATAGAGAGAGACCCTGAGTTAGCCCAGATGTGCCGGTAGTGTCGGAGTTTCCTGATGTATTTCCTAAGGAACTGCCGGGCATGCCGCCAGCACGAGAGGTTGAGTTTGAGATTGATCTAATTCCGGGCACCGGACCCATTGCGAAAGCACCTTACCGTATGGCTCCAGCAGAGATGACAGAGCTCAAGGAGCAGCTGAGAGACCTACTCGACAAGGGCTTTTCCCTAGTGTGTCACCATGGGGAGCGCCGGTCCTCTTCGTGAAGAAGAAGGACGGTAGCCTCCGCCTATGTATTGATTATCGGGAGCTGAATGCTGTTACGGTGAAGAACCGTTACCCCTTACCACGCATCGACGATCTATTTGATCAGCTTAGGGGAGCATCAGTATTCTCCAAGATAGACCTACGTTCCGGATATCACCAGATTGCCATCCGTGACAGTGATATAGAAAAGACAGCTTTCAGAACTAGGTATGGGCATTATGAGTTCACAGTTATGCCGTTTGGCTTGTCAAATGCACCAGCAAAGTTCATGGACTTAATGAACCGTTTGTTCCAAGATCAGTTGGACAAATCAGTGGTAGTCTTCATCGATGACATACTTGTGTATTCGAAATCGAGAGGTGAGCATGAAAGCCACCTGAGAGATGTATTGCAACATTGAGAAAGAATCAGCTGTATGCTAAATTTTCTAAGTGTGAATTTTGGTTGAACCAAGTGTCATTCCTTGGACATGTGATTTCTGAGGCCGGGATCGCTGTTGATCCGGCAAAGATAGATGCAGTGCGCACCTGGCCTAGGCCGAAGACAGTTACCGACATCAGGAGCTTCCTCGGTCTGGCAGGTTACTATAGGAGATTTGTGAAGGACTTCTCCAGTGTCTCGAAGCCGATGACTTCCTTGATGAAGAAGGATGCACCATTCGAGTGGACAGTCGACTGTGAGAGGCTTTCGCGAGTCTCAAGGATGCTCTGACATCTGCACCGGTTCTGACATTACCAGACGGTCCAGATGGTTTGAGGTCTATTGCGACGCATCAGGCAGGGGTATGGGTTGTGTGTTGATGCAACACGGGAAGGTCGTGGCTTACGCCTCCCGACAGCTGAAGAAGCATGAGGAGAACTACCCTACCCACGACTTAGAGTTGGGGGCCATTGTCTTCGCACTGAAGATATGGCGACATCATTTGTATGGGGTAAGCGTGACAATCTATTCTGACCACAAGAGTTTAAAGTACTTGTTCACTCAGAAGGAGTTGAACATGAGGCAAAGAAGGTGGGTTGAATTTCTGAATGATTATGACATCAATTTACAGTACAAGGAGGGTAAGGCAAATGTGGTAGCTGACGCATTGAGTCGCCGAGCACACTCTCTCCATTCGCTAGTCTCTCATACTGGCTTGGTTGAAGAGGTGCGGAGTGCTCAGATGACGGATCAGTACATGATGGAGATCAGACAGAAGCTTACTGATGGCACATTCGAGGGTCAGAAGTATGACTTCAGACTCCACGATGATGACCTGATTAGACTCAATGGCAGATTGTGTATACCCAGGAGTAGCGCTGAGCTGAAGGAGCGCATATTGAGTGAATCCCATTGTTCTACTACTTCGATTCACCCCGGAGCTTCAAAGATGTATAAAGGTATGAAAAGATACTTCTGGTGGGCTGGAATGAAAAAGGATGTAAATGACTATGTGTTGAGGTGTCTCACTTGTCAGAAGGTCAAGTTTGAGCACCGACGGCCTGGTGGTATGGTGCAGCCAATGCCAGTGCCGGAGTGGAAGTTCCATGACATATCTATGGACTTCGTGGTAGGGCTTCCGCCTACAAGGGGAGGTCTGAATATGATTTGGGTGGTAGTTGACCGACTGACCAAGGTGTCTCGATTCATTCCGATGAAGGACACCTGGAAAGTGGCAAGATTGGCAGAATTATTCGATAAAGAGATTGTTAGACATCATGGTGTACCAAAGACGATAGTATCTGACAGAGATACCAGATTCTTATCCAGATATTGGAAGTCTACACGAGAGGCACTTGGTACGAACTGAAATTGAGCACGGCGTTTCACCCACAGACCGATGGTCAGAGTGAGCGCACCATACAGACACTTGAGGATATGCTACGTGCATGTGCACTTGACTTTCAGACCAGCTGGATTGATAAGTTACATCTGATCGAGTTTAGCTACAACAACAGTTATCATGCATCGATCAAGATGTCTCCCTTCCAGGCATTGTACGGTAGACCATGCCGCACGCCATTATGCTGGGATGAGTCGAGTGAGACGGTCATTATAGGACCAGAGTATCTTGAGCAAGTTCAGGCAGAAGTTCGCCAGATCAGGGCTAATATGAAAGCAGCTCAGGATAGACAGAAGTCGTACGCAGATGTGCGCCGACGTGACCTGGAGTTCGCCGTGGGCGATCAGGTATTTTTGAGAGTATCCCCCATGAAGGGAGTATTTCGTTTTGGCCAGAAGGGCAAGTTGAGCCCAAAGTATGTGGGTCCTTATGTTGTGACGGAGCGGATCGGCCCGGTAGCTTATAGACTTGATTTACCCGCCGAGCTGGGCAAGGTACATGATGTATTTCATGTGTCCCAGTTGAAGAAGTATATGTCTCATCCGTCTCATGTGCTTCAGCCTGAAAGGCTAACTTTAGAGCCGACCATGCGATCAGTGGAGACTCCGGTACGGATTCTGGACACTAAGACTCGAGACACTCGCCATAAGTCTGTGAGACTGGTGAAGGTTCTCTGGTCTAACCAGGACGTTGAGGAGGCCACTTGGGAGCTGGAAGATAAGATGAAGGCGAAGTACCCGTCGTTGTTTACTTCTTAGTATTTGTATGTATAGGGTACGGGGCGTACCCCTATTTAAGGGGGGTAGAGCCGTTTCGGTTATGTATATGACATGTATTTGAATACATTGTCTGTGTTGTATTGTCATGTTGTATTGTCATGTTGTTAATGTTACAGACCACTGAGTAGTCTGAATGATGTTGTGATGTTTTGTTGTTTGGACCACGTGTCCGATATGATGTAAGATGTTGTTAATGTGATATAGAAGTGTTGTTAATATGTGTTCTCATGTTCTAATGTTTAAAGTTATGTGGAAGTATGAACTTTGGGGACAAAGTTCTTTTAAGGGGGGTAGATTGAAATACCCCAAACCTAGTTATGTTGTTTAAACACCTAAATAGGGTGTAACAAGACTAAAAAGAGTCTTAGAAACCTTACTAAACAAATTTAAACAAAAGGAAACACAAATGTGCTTTAAAGTCAATAAGAGCTAAAATGTGCTCTAAGCTTGGGATAAACTTGAGTAAGACCTAATGAGCTTACCAAGACCTCATTTATATACTAATGAACTTATTAAACCAATTACCAAAGAAAACCAAGCTTGAAAACAAGTTAAAACACAAAATGTGCTTTAAGAAGTCTTAAAGCACGTTTTTGAAAAATTGTCTTGTAAATGAGTTTTGAATGGCTAAATGTCCATCATTACTCTTAAATATATATGTGTACTATATAGTATCACATTTGGGTGGCTATATTAGTGGGAAATCAAAAATTTCACTTCTAAGTGCCTTGTTTAGGTGAATAGTACTTTTTATAAGCTAGTTTGTAACATATGTTGTATTAAGTAATTAAATTGACAAACAAAGACTAAAATGCCCTATACTAATAAAGGGGGCCGGTTTTTATAAGTGTGGTGACTCACCACTCTCTAGTTAAGGTAATAAGTAATTAAAGCAAACTAAGTAAAACTACTTTTTACTTTATAACATAAATATCTTCTAAAAGCAACTTCTATCTTCATTCTCATTTCTTTCCTTCATTCCCACGGTTTGCAAACACCTCTCTTCTTCCTTCTTCCTTGTTCTCTCTCGGTAATACCACTATCACCATGGAAGTTCCAACTTTGACCACTTGTTAAACCTAGCTCACTTGTCCAAATCAAAAACAAATACCACCAATCTCTTCCTCTCATCAAGCTCTTCATTCCTATCTTCTCAAAACTCCAAGAGCTCCATTTCGGTGCCAAGGTGTTCCACCATTGAAGGAGCTTGAGCTTATTTTGACATATTATTACTCTCCTTTGCTTCTAGGTAAGGAATCTCAAACAAAAATCAAGTTTCCTCCTTGTTTTTGTCATGTCCGAAAATACACATTGATATAGCTCATTGTGTGACTTTGTTCTAGCTTCATTTCAACTCTTCATGGACTAGGTGGAGTCCTCCCTTGTTATATATTCAAACTCTCTTCAAAGATCAAGGTAAAACAACTACATTAATGTTTTTGAAACAATGCCAAATTAGGGTTTACAATGAGATGAAGCTTATAGCTTGAATACTCATTATAATGTTTGTGTATTGTTTAGAACTTGTCAAAGAATCAAAATACCATACGGTCTTGTAAGGAAACAAGAAGGAAGTGTGTTGGAAAAAGAGGTAAATCTACTAACTTAATGTTGTTTAATGCCTTAGGAGAAATGAGCTATAATTGCTTATTAAAACTACCTAAAGAGCACATGGTAAAGGACCTAGTAAATGTTCTCAAGGAGACTAGTAAAATAACATATGTCTTGTTGTATGTAATCGCAGGTTAAAGGCATATATATTGTGGAAATTCAGTGTTTATGATTTAAGCACTTTAAGGGCCTAAGAGCCATGCATTTTAAGGGCCTAAGTGCCATGCAATTTAAATTATGCACTATATTGTAATGTGGTGTAAATTGGTGAAATTGTGTATGAAAGTGTTCTTGGTGATTTTAGGTTTCTTGTGTGTTTAAAGGAGAAGGTAAAGTGTTTAGGCTTAGTAATGTTCTAAGGGAACCCATGTCAAAATTTAGGTAGGAAGTAAGAAGTTCTAAGTGTTTACATAAGGTTTGGTGAGTTAGAAAGTGTAGGAGATGAATAAGAAGTTCATGATGTTCTTAAGGAATTTTGATGTACTAGGAAGTACTCTAGGGTGTAATAAGGACTAGACATGATCTTAAGATTTAGTGAGTACCAAAGTCACTTTGAGACTTAGGTAAGACTTAGGCAAACTTTGGT
The DNA here is from genome assembly GCA_023374045.1 of Limonium bicolor. Taxonomy (NCBI): domain Eukaryota; kingdom Viridiplantae; phylum Streptophyta; class Magnoliopsida; order Caryophyllales; family Plumbaginaceae; genus Limonium; species Limonium bicolor. The sequence goes on from CM041776.1 coordinate 357,760,610, forward strand.
AAAATAAAGAGAAAGTGTACACTAGGAAAAGAATTTCAAGAAGGATATAAGGAGTTAGTTGTGGGAGATAATGCTTAAAAGATGATGTTAAGAGGAGGAGAAAGCATTTTGGGATAGTAGTCATCATAGGTATGAAACACCACTTGGAAACTAGGAGAAAACATTGTAAGTGTTAGGAATTTTGTAAAGAAAGAAGTAAAGGCTTAAGGAATTAGAAAATGAGTTTTATGAGTGTTTAAGGATGTCTTAAGGTGTGTTTAAAGTGCCCAAATGAGGTTAGGGGGTACTAGGTTATATGGGGTGAAGTTTGGAGTTGAATGTAAAAAGGAAAAACAAAGGTCTGGGGCAGACCGAACTTGCGACCGAACTTGCAAGTTCGGTCGAGCCCAGTTTACCCTGCGAGAATTGGCTTCTGGAAAAGGCCGACCTTGGGGACCGGACTTGCAAGGTCGGTCGGGCCTGTATTTTGAGTACGGATTGAGTCACTGGAAAAGACCGAACATAGGACCGGACTTGGTAAGTTCGGTCGGGCTAAATTTACAAAGGGGAGAAACTCTCGGGAAAAGGCCGAACATAGGACCGGACTTGGTAAGTTCGGTCGGAGTAGAAAATTTTGGCGGAAATGTGTTCTGGAATCGACCGAACTTGGACAAGTTCGGTCGACAAGGTCGGTCGGACCTAAACTTGTAAAAAAAAAAAAACAGGAAAGTATGTGACTTATGTAGTTAACCCTAGGGTGTATAATGAAGGTAACCTAGGGTGAGGTAGACATTAAAACATGTCATACAATCATGTTAAATACTTAGTAAGTGTGAAGTTAAATAAATAATTAACCGACGTTACTAATGTGTATAGGATTCTCTCAAGGTGGGAACGAAACGAGGCAAGGACCAAGGTATGGTTTTCTTGCAGTCTGTTGCCTACCGGTTTACACCGGCTTGTGTTGCTTGTTTTTCTGTGTGTTTATGACCTTGTAAGATTAAACCATGTAAAGAGTTTACAGTTGTTAAATACTATTATGTTGTTAAGTGTGACTCTCTCTTCCCTTGTGTGGGTCTAACAAGACTTGACCTATGATTGTGAATTGTGTGTTGTGTTCAATGATGAACTACTAACAAGGGCTAACGGGGGAAGTGAGGAGTCCGGTCTGTTCCGGCCACGCGTGTGAGTATGGGAGTCGATGTCATAACCGGTTCGATTCTCTCTGTATGTTATGGTTAAGTTTCCAATTTGGTTTCTAACCTTCCCTTTAGCTTAACCAAGGCTATTTTACTGACTCACGTCGGGCCACAGGGGCATACTATGTGTTTTGTTTCGGTGTGCTTGGATCACTATATCCGAGGCACCTTGTGTTAAGTTAACCGTTCAATCTAACCGGACGGTAACGAGTTGTAACGAGCAAGGTATGAGCATGGCAACATTCTCTAGGCTCTCAATGGGGACTAACTGTGTTGGTTCTCTTCCTAAAGGGAATTGTATGTTGTGATGTGTGTTATGATGTGTACAATACCTGTGTTATGTTATATATGTATATGTTGTGTGTTTTAAAATAAATATCATGTCATCATGACAATTGGTTGCGCGTATCCCGGTAGCCGATGGGCTGCGCGTTAGCCATACCAGCAAAGGTGCTGACCCCCTCGGGGGCTCCATATTTTTATTGCAGGATGAGGATCGAAGAGGCAGAGTGGCTCTAGATCCTAGAGAGTAGTTTACTTTTGGAGTACTTTTGGATGTTTGCCCGGGATGCGCCTGTGCTCCCGTGGCGTATTATATACTTGTTATGATGGTTACGGTGGAGTATACGGTGAAAGGATTTTGTAAACACTCGGTATTACGTTGATGTATATATATGGTTGTTAGTTCTATGCTCGGGAGTCTGATCATCAGACCGGTACATTTGTATTTATTCAGCCTTGTTAGCCACGTGGGTGGTTGACGGCATTGTAGCACCAATCGTTTAGTTACCGTTAGTTGTTTTTTATTTCCGCTGCGATTCCAAGTAGTTATGTGCGTAGTAGGGGTGTTTCAAGCGGGGTTAGTAAACCACCTCCTTAAACCTGATTCCACTTAACCTCAGTTCACCTTAACTTACCTCAGTCTTATCCTTATCTTAACCTCAGTATACAAACCGTTTCTAGAATGGAATGGTTGTATCTTACTTAACTTAGGATTTAGGTGATCCTACCGCACCATCTTAATGCCACCTACCTTGGACGGGAGTCCAGTGTAGCTGAGCCGGCAACCGACCCTAGGCAAGTCCGAAGACAAGTCCTAAGCGGAGGGATCTGATTCAGATACCGACCCCCTTTCCTTAGCATGCATGACCGGAGTCAGTCCCGGGTTCCTCACTCCCCCCTTAAGTTCCAGTTAGTAATCTTACAAACCATGTGTTAGTTAAACCTTAACGGGTATTAACCAACGATACCAATACTTAACTCCTTTTCTTAACTCAGCAAGCACTAAACTTAGTTAGTGACAATCTCAAGTCTCGTGGGTTAGTGTAAAGAAAACACATTCACAACGAGAACAAGTATAACCGGTTGCATGCTTTATCTTGTCTTAGTCATAGCAATTAAACAGATAGCACACAAGCCGAGGGACACCTCGTTAGCAAGCAGGTCACAAGAAAGATTGTACCGTTCACCGTCGACGATTGTTTGGTTATCTCCTTCCAAGTCCCAATTCACAAGTCCTAAAACATTCATTCAGTTTTAGGTTATTATTCAATTCAACTCAATACAATTACTTACCTCCCTAGACATCAACTTTTACCCATTGTTTTTCACTAAGCCTTATGGTTTTTAACTTAACTCCTAAGTGCATCATTTCCTCATTATCTATTACACTTACTCACCCACTTAATGACCATTACACCCACCAAACATGTCCTTAATAACCTTATAACATCAATACCTAATCATCCCCACCATTTCCTAACCTTAAACAAAGTTTTTGGCCAAAACAGCACCGCGTCCGAACTTGTGTCCGAGCTTCCCAAGTTCGGACAAGGTCGAGACTCAAAAGGGTGCAACCAGACGTGTGTCCGAACATGTGTCCGACTTCCCTAAGTTCGGACATAGGTCGAGGAAATCAAAAGAAAAATTTCAAGTGTCCGAACTTCTAAGGTCGGACAGAAGTCCGGACACTGGCCGAGACTCAGAAAATTTAATCGCAACAGGGCATGTCCGAGCTTCCAAATTCGGACGGAAGTTCGGACAGGCCAGAATACCCATCTTCTACATCCTTAAACACTTATCTCATTTCTTAGTATGTTCTAACCTCGTTTGGGCACTTAAAAACACCTTAAGCCCTCCACTAAACTCCTTAAATCACTCATCAATATCCATCTTAGTCATTATTTATTTCCTTGCAATAATGTCAACACTTGTAATGTTTCTCACTAGGTTCCCAAGTGGTGGTTCATACCTATTATAACCACTATGCCAAAATGCTTCCTCACCACTATAACATCATCTCCCAAGCATCTTTCTCCACCTAAAATTCCTTTATGCAACTACTTAAAGTTCCTACACAATTTATGCCTCCTTCTTCCAACACATTATTTCCTTTCTACTAGTTTACCAATATTTGCCTAAGTCCTAAATACACAAGTTCATTCATTTGATTCCTAAATCCTCCATGATAATGCCTAAGTCATTCTAACTCACAAAACACCTTGAACTTACTCTTTTCATCAAACAACCCCTAAAGTTCCCTAGTACTACCTTAGTCATGAAATTTCCTTAGAACATCTTAAACACTAAGTTTCTTCATCAAATTTTGACATGGGTTCTCTAGTATATTGTTACACCTAAACACTTGGTTTTTCACCATCAAACAACCAAGATCACTCAAGTTCTCATTACTTCATCTTAACACACAATTTAAACCAAAACCACACCACATCATCATATAGTGTATAAACTTAAAATGCTTGGCACTTAGGCCCTTAAATGACAATAATCTTAACCACTGAATTTCCACATATATTTGCCTTTGACCTGCGAATACACATAACAAGGCTCCCATTGAAATAAAATGCTTCTTGTAATTCATCTCAACATTGTTTAACTATCTTTTTTCTCATTGGCTCCTTTGTCACAATTCTCAAACATAGTCATTGTTTCTCCTAGGTTATATATAGCCCTTTTCTAATGTAAACCCTAAGCTACACTCAACATATACCTAAGTCCCATCCCTTAATGCATTAAACACCTTAAGGTAAGACATTTACCTTGTTCTTTTTCAAGCTTCACAAACTTTCTCCCTTAGGTTTTTCTTTGCTCAATCTCGGTCACCAAATCAAGTTCTCCTTGCCAATGTTCTAACCAACATTCAATGACTCCAATGAGTACTAAACAACACACTAACCTTAAGGAATAAAACCTAGGTTAAAAATGTGTTTTAAGGTATTAAATTGATTGTTTTACCTTGGTTTCTCAAGACAAGCTTGGATATGAATCAAGAAGGACCTCCTCTTGCCCTTGGAGAATAAGAAACAAGCTAGAACAAGGCATAACAATGAAGCCCCATGAGTATACATTTTCGGTTATGGAGAGAAAATGATGGAAACCTAGATTTTCTTACATATTCTTTTCCTTAAGAGAATGAAGAAGCTAATGGAGTCTCCAAGCTTGAGTTTCCCCTCTAATGGCGGTTTGCCTTGGCACCAAAATGGAGCTCTTGAAGTTTTGGAAAGATAGAAAGGAAGAGCTTGAGCTAACTAAGAAGAATATGTAATTTGTTTTGGTTTTGGAGCTAAAATGAGTAAGTAGTAATCAAAGGAAGTGAAGCTAGCATGGAGGTTGTTCTTCACGTTGGAGAAGAAGAGAGGAGCAGCTCAAAACCGGTGGGAACAAGAGAGAATGAAGAGGTGAGGAGAGAGGTACACAAAGGTAAGATATTTATGTTAAAGGTGAATAGTGAATTTACTTACTTTTGCTTTATTCTTTACTTAGCTAGATAAGTGTGGTGAGTCACACTTAAAAACCGGCCCCCTTGGTCAAATAAGGTGTATTGTGGTCTTTGTTGACCATTTGATTGACTTACTTTGACTAATGTCTTAAACTAGCACTATTTGGTTACTATTCACTAAACAAGGCACATAATTGTGAAATTTTTGATTTCCCATTGATTTAGACTTCCTAATGTGATACTAATTAGTACACATGTTAATTAAAGAGTAATGATGGACATTTAGCCACTCAAAACCCATTTACAAGACAATTTTTCAAAAATGTGCTTTAAGACTCCTTAAAGCACATTTTGTGTTTTAACTTGTTTTCAAGCTTGGTTTTCTTTGGTAATTGGTTTAAAATGACCATTAGGATATTACTAAGGTCTAAGAATGATATTTGGGTGCTCACCCAAGTCTCTCCAAGCTTAGAGCACGTTTTTGCTTAAACTGCTCTTTTGGTGTTTCCTTATGTTTTCTTTGATTAAAATGGTTTCTTAATGTTTCTAAGGCATTATTTAGCCTTCTTATATCTTAGTTTATCACTTAAACACCATATCTAAGTTTGGGGTATTTCAATCTACCCCCCTTAAAAGAACTTTGTCCCCAAAGTTCACACGTGTACTAAATCATTCACGGTACTCAATTTCTTAATCTTAATACCACACCTTATATTCTCATTCACACATCTCAAGACTCAAAGGTCAATCACAAATACAATACATAAGTATTATACATAACTCAAACTTATCACCAAAGTGTAGCAACTTACACAAAATCACATCTTACACAACCAAACAAACGACAAACATGCTCGTTTCCTAACTCAAAAGCGAGGAAGCTCTACCCCCCTTAAAAAGGGGTACGCCCCGTACCCTATACAGACGATCTAGTCAGTAAACAAAGAAGGGTACTTCGCCCTCATCTTATCCTCTAATTCCCACGTGGCCTCTTCGACATCCTGGTTAGACCAGAGAACCTTCACCAGTCGCACTGACTTATGGCGAGTGTCCCTAGTCTTACTATCCAAGATTCTCTGAGGAAGCTCCACTGATCTCATATTCGGTTCTAATGTCAACCTCTCAGGTTCTAACACATGGGAGGGGTGGTGCATGTATTTCTTTAGCTGTGAAACATGAAAAACATCATGCACTTTACCCAGTTCAGCAGGTAAATTCAACCTGTAAGCAACCGGGCCCACCCGCTCCGTAATCTCATAAGGACCAACAAACTTCGGGCTTAATTTGCCCTTCTGCCCAAATCTGAATACACCCTTCATCGGTGAAACTCGCAGAAATACCCGGTCGCCCACTGCGAACTCCAGGTCTCGTCGTCGAACATCAGCATACGACTTCTGCCTATCTTGAGCAGCTTTCATGTTCTCCCTGATTTGCTGAACTTCAGCCTTAACTTGCTCTAAGTACTCTGGTCCTATAATGACCGTCTCACTCGACTCATCCCAGCAGAGCGGTGTACGACATGGTCTACCGTACAACGCTTGAAAAGGTGCCATCTTGATCGAAGCGTGATAGCTGTTGTTGTATGAAAACTCGATCAGATGTAATTTGTCAATCCAACTGCCCTGGAAGTCTAAGGCACATGCCCTCAGCATGTCCTCGAGTGTCTGAATCGTACGCTCAGTCTGACCATCTGTCTGAGGATGGAACGCGGTACTCAGCTTCAGTTCTGTACCCAACGCTTCTCTGGTAGCTCTCCAGTACCTCGAAAGGAATCTGGTATCTCTATCTGACACTATGGTCTTCGGTATCCCGTGATGCCTCATAATTTCCTTCTCAAACAACTCAGCTAATTTGGTCACCTTCCAAGTATCCTTCATCGGTATGAATCGGGCTACTTTGGTAAGGCGATCCACCACCACCCATATCATGTTGAGACCTCCCCTAGCAGGTGGGAGCCCAACTACAAAGTCCATGGAGATATCATGGAACTTCCACTCCGGAACTGGCATCGACTGTACCATTCCGCCCGGTCGTCGGTGCTCGAATTTCACCTTCTGGCAAGTGAGACACCTCAAGACGAACTCGGTAACATCTGTCTTCATCCCCGACCACCAGAAGTATCTCTTCATGTCTTTATACATCTTAGAGGCTCCCGGATGGATGGAAACTGAAGAACAGTGTGATTCCCTAAGTATACGGTCTTTCAGATCCGTGTTGCCCCGTGGTATGCATAACCGGCCCTTAAGTCTGATCAGATCATCGTCGTGAAGTCTGAAGTCATATTTCTGACTCTCAAAGGTACCATCTGTCAGCTTCTGTCTGACCTCTCTCATATACTCATCTGTCCTCTGAGCCTCTCGCACCTCATCAACCAAGCTGGAGAAAGAGACTAGCGAATGGAGTGAGTGTGCTCGACGGCTCAGGGCGTCTGCTACAACATTGGCCTTCCCCTCTTTGTATTGGAGGTCAATCATAGTCTTTCAGAAACTCAACCATCTCCTTTGTCTGAGATTCAACTCCTTCTGAGTGAATATGTATTTCAAGCTCTTGTGATCGGTGTAGATCGTCACACTAACCCCGTATAAGTAATGGCGCCATATCTTCAAAGCGAAGACTACAGCTCCCAGCTCTAAATCATGTGTGGGGTAGTTCTCCTCATGTTTCTTCAACTGGCGTGAGGCATATGCCACCACCTTGCCATGTTGCATGAGCACGCAACCCAGCCCTCTGCCGGATGCATCACAGTAGACCTCAAAGCCCTCCGTACCGTCTGGAATGGTCAGAACCGGTGCGGTGGTCAGTGAGTCTTTCAAACTCTGAAATGATCTCTCACAGTCAGCCGTCCATAAGAACGGTGCATCTTTCTTCATCAGACTGGTCATCGGTTTCGCGACCTTGCTGAAGTCCTTAACAAACCTCCTGTAGTAACCTGCCAGACCGAGAAAGCTCCGGATGTCGGTAACAGTCTTCGGCCTTGGCCAAGTACGTACGGCATCAATCTTCGCTGGATCCACCGAGATCCCAGCATCCGAGATGACATGACCTAGGAAAGAGACCTGGTCAAGCCAAAACTCACATTTGGAGAACTTAGCATATAGCTGGTTCTCCCTCAGTATCTCTAATACCCTCCTCAGATGTTCCTCATGTTCAACCTTTGATCTCGAATATATCAATATGTCGTCGATGAATACCACAACCGACTTGTCCAGCTGCTCCCGGAACAAGCGGTTCATCAGATCCATAAATTTCGCCGGTGCGTTCGACAAACCGAACGGCATCACTGTAAACTCGTAATGGCCGTATCGTGTCCGGAATGCCGTCTTCTCAATATCTCCCTCCTTAATGGCTATCTGATGATACCCCGATCTGAGATCAATCTTGGAAAACACAGATGCTCCCTTCAACTGATCGAACAGATCGTCAATGCGGGGTAGTGGGTACTTATTCTTCACTTTACTGCATTCAACTCTCTGTAGTCGATGCAGAGGCGGAGACTACCATCCTTCTTCTTCACGAAGAGAACTGGCGCTCCCCATGGTGACACACTTGGTCTGATGAATCCCTTGTCTAACAAATCTTTTAACTGTTCTTTTAACTCATTCATCTCTGCCGGAGCCATGCGGTATGGTGCCTTGGCTATCGGTCCGGTACCAGGTAGCAGCTCGATGGTGAACTCTACCTCCCGAGTGGGTGGCATGCCGGGCAGTTCCCGTGGAAAGAGATCGGGGAACTCCGACACTACCGGTAAGTCGAGGTCGAACTCGGGGTCTCTCTCTATGTCCTGTACATAGCAGAGGTACACCTCTTCCTTCCTCCTCAATTCCTTATACATTGCCATAGCGGTGATGATCTTAGTCGAAGGCTCTCTGGGCCTCTGGCGGTACGATATTGTTACCCCAGACGGACTCCTGAGCAGCAGTCTATGCTCGGCGCAGAGGATACGTCCCTTGTGCCGCTCCAACCAGTTCATCCCGAAAATAACATCAAATCCCAACTCCCTGAACTCAATAAAACTGACTGGAAAGTCTTCCCCCTTAATACTGACAATGGCTCCTCGGTAGTAGCGAGTGCAACGAACCTTCTCCTTAGACGGGAGCGTAACCGTGAAGTCGGGTAGCTCATCGGCGTCTAGCCCCAACCTTCTCGCAAAAGATGCCGAGACAAAGGTATGCGAGGCCCCTGAGTCGAAGAGAACTGATGCCTCAATCCCATTAATCGGAAAGGTGCCGGTGAGGATAGTACCGCTGGCGTCGGCCTGTGCCTCTGTAAGTATGCTTAGCGCACCTTCCGTACCGAGTCCATGACCTAATTGTATTCACAAGCTTCATGAGTATTGATGGTATAACAAGAGTCGTAACAATTAATATGAACAACACTGTTATTTTATTAATAACCATCCTTTTTACAACATGTGCTTTAATCTTACATCTCTTCTTATCCATACTAAACATTACATGGCTAATATTGTCTAAAGGTTAGGTTTAATCTTCCTGGTCTCATATGTGTCACGTTGATTACTGTTGATGGTGCTGTATTCAGCTTGATTCTCTTAATCCCATGGTACAACATCCTTGATTCTCCTCCCATAACTAATACATCCCCTAACTTAAGTATTAACTTATTAGCACGGTCCGCACGCTTCTGCTCGCCGTATAAAAATTCTGCATCATCTCCAATGGACCAAGACACTACGGGTATCCCTCTTTCGAGAGACTCCGTTGTCTCGTCCTTATCCTGGTGTAGTCCAAGTCGCCCATCTTTCTCGTAGAAGTTCACAATGCAAATGTTTGCTTGTATGTCTGGAATCGGTTCAGCTCCAACTGCTGAGCGACTTCCATGACTTGTGTATTTACCGGATGGAACTCTTCGGGTATTCCCGGTGGTGAGACTCCATCTTGTATCCTCGTGGTTTGGTAGGTCTTGGCATACGGATTCCAATCCTTGCCTAAGCTCATCATCTTTAGCTTCATTCTTGCTCCCCCTGGGTACTCCGGTGTATAAAAACCTCCCGGTCCCATTCCTAGTTGACTGCATTTCCTGATGATGGCTATTTGCGCTGCTGGTGTCAGGTATCCCCTTAATAAAATCATACCTGGGCGGATAACCTGACATTGTTCGGTTGGAAAGTCTAGGGTTTCGATGTCGGTGTACTCCGGGTTAGGTGTTGAAGGCATTGGATAGCAATGTTGAAGTTTCCTAAGGTGGTAGTAGGTTATATCTTACTTATGTTCTAATCTTATCTCATTCTCACTTAACTCAATTATTCACCAAACATGCATGATAATGCGGTAAGCAGGTAATTATATCACTTAACGGTTTTAGCGGTACCTGGTCTCGATGAGGGTTCAGGCTCATCGTCCCGGTCCACCAAGTGTAGTGTGGGTCCCGACTTCTGGGCTACCCGTGGGTTGTCTGCAGCTTGCTGCACTCTCTTCTGACTGTCAGATCCAGCTCCCTGATCAGTCTTGCCCTTGCCCCTAGTCTCGGGTCTATAGGCTCTGCTAGCGGGGTTCCGGAAGCACTCGTATGCTCGGTGTCCGTATACCCCACAATAATTGCACTCCACCTTGTTCCCCTTGCAATCGAGCCCGGGGTGGTCCTTGTGACACCACTGACAGATGTAGCGTCGCTGGTAGCCACCACCGGCTCCCTTTTCAGTCTCAAATCCTGATCATTCGCAATATTAGTACTCATATCTCAAACGATTACTAATTGTCTCTTAACTCACTCAATATCAATCCCTTACCCTTTGGCGCCCTTGAGCGCAGGGGTTTAGCTGCATACGTACGTCAACTTCAGTGGCTCCTCTGGAGCCTTCTCCTTTTCCTCCTTCCCTTTTTGGTTCTGATTTTTCTGGGCTTGAGGCTGGTAAATCTGTTTCTTGTACCCACCTTGCCCTTGGTTCTCCGTGCTCTTACCGGCACTCTTCCTCTTAGCATTGTCCTCGTCCCTCAGCTGGACGGTTATCTCAACCTTAGCAGCGGCATGATAGCACTCCTGCTTTCCAAAGTATTAGTTACTCTTATTTTTCACAATCTAAATCTTATTCTCTTAATCATATTTTACTCATTTACTTACTCATATCTCAACCATTCCCATTACCTGCAAGGTAGTATAGCTCGTCGGCCCCATGCCGTAGCGGAGTCGATGGCTAAGCCCGCCATAGAAGCGGTCCACCAGTATCTGGTCTGAATATCCAAGACCTGGCAGAAGACGGAGCAAGGCGGTGAACTCTGAGTAATACTCGTCCACCGTCATCTTGTCGGTCTGCTTAAGCGCATCCAACTGTAGGCGCTTCTTCGTCTGGACATGGGCGGGATAGTACTTTGCTCGAAGCAGTGCTGTGTACTGGTCCCAGCCGAAGTCTGGATTGGCCACATGCTCGGCCCTTACCAGCTTCCACCAATCGCCTGCTGCCCCCTTCAGATAGAATGCAGCTAGACGCACCTTGATCCCAGCAGGGACGTCAAGGGTCTCGAAGGCGGTCTCCAGCTCGGAGATGTACGCCTCAAGCTTGGCGGGATCAGTCTCCCCCTTAAAATGTGCGGGTCGAAGGTCTGCAAGGCTCTTCACCCAATTCGGTTCCCGGGGGTGGCGGTGGAGGTGGTGCACCCACACCGGGCTGATAGCCCATGTGCCCTAATGCGGCAGCTACGATCTCTGCGATCGTCTGCCCTCCGGTATCTCTGTAGCATCGTCGCCCTACCACGGCCTCGGCCTCTCCTTCCTGACATCTGAACAATCACAACTCACATTAGATTCGTACCCACCTGTTTCGGTTAACGAATTTATAACGTCCGTAGACGGTAAAGACGATCCACACTTAATAGTGGTCATCTGACTCTACTCACACTAAAGCTCACACCCTTAACCCATCACTTATTCTTAACTATTCTAACTCGGTGGTTACTCATGTCCGGTATTTCTTGATCAGAGCGTAACTACGCTCTGATACCACTTTTGTAACACCCCGTCTAAAGCCAGTCGTGGTTATCGCAAACTTACACTTAATCAAAAACGTCACAGCGGAAATAACTAACACCGGGACCTTGCCACGGTCTGATCATTAGAATATACCGAACCTTAAACCGATTTACAACACTTATCCAAAATATACAACCGACCAAAATACCACCAACCAACCGAGTTTAAGTATAAGTCATAAACACCAACTTACATCAGTTTAAATATAAACAGACGGGCGCACAAGCGCAACCCGTGCTCAAAATAAGTAACCCATCCTAAGTCTAACCGCTCCTACTCTCGTGGTGCGACTTCATGGGCCTCTTACCTGCAAGTGTAAAAACAGCCCCCAAAGGGGGTCAGCACGAATGCTGGTACTCCCTCTCATGGCCCCCAAGCTAACGGGGCTACGACGACTAATTGTCGATAGCATGGAATTGATTAGTACACAGCATAATATGAAGTGCAATAAACAATAACACATGAACATACATAGTCACACAAAATGAACGACTCAAGCGTTCCCTTAACAAGGGTTAGTAACCTCCTAACCTGATTCCCTTAACCTCAGTTCCTTAACTTACCTCAGTCTTAATCCTTATCTTAATCTCAGTATACAAACCGTTCCTAGAATGGAATGGTTGTAGCTTATCTTAACTTAGGATTTAGGTGATCCTACCGCACCATCTTAATGCCACCTACCTTGGACGGGAGTCCAGTGTAGCTGAGCCGGCAACCGACCCTAGGCAACAAGTCCGAAGACAAGTCCTTAAGCGGAGGCGGATCTGATTCAGATACCGACCCCCTTTCCTTAGCATGCATGACCGGAGTCAGTCCCGGGTTCCTCACTCCCCCCTTAAGTTCCAGTTAGTGAAAATCTTACAACCATGTGTTAGTTAAACCTTAACGGGTATTAACCAACAGTACCAACTTAACTCCTTCTTAACTCAGCAAGCACTAAACTTAGTTAGTGACAATCTCAAGTCTCGTGGGTTAGTGTAAAGAAAACACATTCACAACGAGAACAAGTATAACCGGTTGCATGCTTTATCTTGTCTTAGTCATAGCAATTAAACAGATAGCACACAAGCCGAGGGACACCTCGTTAGCAAGCAGGTCACAAGAAAGATTGTACCGTTCACCGTCGACGATTGTTTGGTTTATCTCCTTCCAAGTCCCAATTCACAAGTCCTAAAACATTCATTCAGTTTTAGGTTATTATTCAATTCAACTCAATACAATTACTTAACCTCCCTAGACATCAACTTTTACCCATTGTTTTTCACTAAGCCTTATGGTTTTTAACTTAACTCCTAAGTGCATCATTTCCTCATTATCTATTACACTTACTCACCCACTTAATGACCATTACACCCACCAAACATGTCCTTAATAACCTTATAACATCAATACCTAATCATCCCCACCATTTCCTAACCTTAAACAAAGTTTTTGGCCAAAACAGCACCGCGTCCGAACTTGTGTCCGAGCTTCCCAAGTTCGGACATAGGTCGAGACTCAAAAGGGTGCAACCAGACGTGTGTCCGAACATGTGTCCGAACTTCCCTAAGTTCGGACATAGGTCGAGGAAAATCAAAGAAAAATTTCAAGTGTCCGAACTTTAAGGCCGGACAGAAGTCCGGACACTGGCCGAGACTCAGAAAATTTAATCGCAACAGGGCATGTCCGAGCTTCCAAATTCGGACGGAAGTTCGGACAGGCCAGAATACCCATCTTCTACATCCTTAAACACTTATCTCATTTCTTAGTATGTTCTAACCTCGTTTGGGCACTTAAAACACACCTTAAGCCCTCCACTAAACTCCTTAAATCACTCATCAATATCCATCTTAGTCATTATTTATTTCCTTGCAATAATGTCAACACTTGTAATGTTTCTCACTAGGCCAAGTGGTGGTTCATACCTATTATAACCACTATGCCAAAATGCTTCCTCACCACTATAACATCATCCCAAGCATCTTTCTCCACCTAAAATTCCTTTATGCAACTACTTAAAGTTCCTACACAATTTATGCCTCCTTCTTCCAACACATTATTTCCTTTCTACTAGTTTACCAATATTTGCCTAAGTCCTAAATACACAAGCTCATTCATTTGATTCCTAAATCCTCCATGATAATGCCTAAGTCATTCTAACTCACAAGAACACCTTGAACTTACTCTTTCTCATCAAAACAACCCCTAAAGTTCCCTAGTACTACCTTAGTCATGAAATTTCCTTAGAACATCTTAAACACTAAGTTTCTTCATCAAATTTTGACATGGGTTCTCTAGTATATTGTTACACCTAAACACTTGGTTTTTCACCATCAAACAACCAAGATCACTCAAGTTCTCATTATTTCATCTTAGCACACAATTTAAACCAAAACCACACCACATCATCATATAGTGTATAAACTTAAAATGCTTGGCACTTAGGCCCTTAAATGACAATAATCTTAACCACTGAATTCCACATATATTTGCCTTTGACCTGCGAATACACATAACAAGGCTCCCATTAAATAAAATGCTTCTTGTAATTCATCTCAACATTGTTTAACTATCTCTTTTCTCATTGGCTCCTTAGTCACAAATTCTCAACATAGTCATTGTTTCTCCTAGGTTATATATAGCCCTTTTCTAATGTAAACCCTAAGCTACACTCAACATATACCTAAGTCCCTTAATGCATTAAACACCTTAAGGTAAGACATTTACCTTGTTCTTTTTCAAGCTTCACAAACTTTCTCCCTTAGGTTTTTCTTTGCTCAATCTCGGTCACCAAATCAAGTTCTCCTTGCCAATGTTCTAACCAACATTCAATGACTCCAATGAGTACTAAACAACACACTAACCTTAAGGAATAAAACCTAGGTTAAAAATGTGTTTTAAGGTATTAAATTGATTGTTTTACCTTGGTTTCTCAAGACAAGCTTGGATATGAATCAAGAAGGACCTCCTCTTGCCCTTGGAGAATAAGAAACAAGCTAGAACAAGGCATAACAATGAAGCCCCATGAGTATACATTTTCGGTTATGGAGAGAAAATGATGGAAACCTAGATTTTCTTACATATTCTTTACCTTAAGAGAATGGAGAAGCTAATGGAGTCTCCAAGCTTGAGTTTCCCCCTCTAATGGCGGTTTTCCTTGGCACCAAAATGGAGCTCTTGAAGTTTTGGAAAGATATAAAGGAAGAGCTTGAGCTAACTAAGAAGAATATGTAATTTGTTTTGGTTTTGGAGCAAAAATGAGTAAGTAGTAATCAAAGGAAGGTGAAGCTAGCATGGAGGTTGTTCTTCACGTTGGAGAAGAAGAGAGGAGCAGCTCAAAACCGGTGGGAACAAGAGAGAATGAAGAGATGAGGAGAGAGGTACACAAAGGTAAGATATTTATGTTAAAGGTAAATAGTGAATTACTTACTTTTGCTTTATTCTTTACTTAGCTAGATAAGTGTGGTGATCACACTTAAAAACCGGACCCCTTGGTAATAAGTATTGTGGTCTTGTTGACCATTTAATTGACTTACTTGACTAAGTCTTAAACTAGCACTATTTGGTTACTATTCACTAAACAAGGCACATAATTGTGAAATTTTTGTTTCCCATTGATTTAGAATTCCTAATGTGATACTAATTAGTACACATGTTAATTAAGAGTAATGATGGACATTAGCCACTCAAAACCCATTTACAAGACAATTTTTCAAAAATGTGCTTTAAGACTCCTTAAAGCACATTTTGTGTTTTAACTTGTTTTCAAGCTTGGTTTTTTGGTAATTGGTTTAAAATGACCATTAGGATATTACTAAGGTTTAAGAATGATATTTGGGTGCTCACCGAAGTCTCTCCAAGCTTAGAGCACGTTTTTGCCTAAACTGCTCTTTTGGTGTTTCCTTATGTTTTCTTTGATTAAAATGGTTTCTTAATGTTTCTAAGGCACTATTTAGCCTTCTTATATCTTAGTTTACCACTTAAACACCATATCTAAGTTTGGGGTATTTCATCCACAAACTGTTGCTCCATACCCCCAAAGCGCTGCTCCATCCTCTACTGCTGCTGGAGTAGGGAGTCCATCATGGTCTGCATCTCTGGCGGGATGCTCATCACTGGGGGTATGGGAGGTGCCATGGTAGCAGTGGCCGCCAGAGTAGAGCTGGAACTCGTAGAGGTGCCTGTGGATCCTAGGCCCGAGCTGCCCTTCACCCAGCTGCCGTCATCGAGGCGTAAGAAGCCCCATCTCCTGAAGGTCCCGACGGAGATGGGTGTCTCCCCCTCCCTCACCTCAATATCAGTGAAGATCTCCTCGGGGAGGGTGGCAGCAAGAAGATGCTGAATGAATATGGGAAAGATGGGGGTGATCTTCTTCTTCTTCGTCTTCTGGTAAGTCACCACCTTGTGCAGCTGCCTAAACATGACGAAGGGGATCGAAATCTGCTGAGATGCTGGAGGTGGTGCGGCCAAGAGATAGTCGAGGAGAAAACAGTCCTCGTCAGAAGCATCATTTCCGGCATGAGGCCGGATCTGATGACTGAGGATCTCTGCTAGGGTCCTCTAAGAAGGGAAGGGAGGAGAGCATACGGGAGTACAGTCATATTCTCCTCACCCCGTCGGCGAGTAGTACTCCTGACAGCTTGCAACCACCTAGACTTACTCTATCTAAGTTCATCCTCCGTAAAATCTAAATGTGTGTCCGTATTATCCGGGAGGAATAAAAGAAGATTAAAATTCTCAGGGGTTACCTCCACCTGGAAATGGCGCACGTAGGAGGTAATGCTGTTTGTCGTGTCTGACGCCACAACATTGGCGTAGAATTCTCGTACCAGCTCCGGAGAGAAGACACCCTCGCCCATGCGCGAGATGCTGCTAGCGCCCAATCCCTCAAAGATGTCTGTAAGACCAGTGGCAGCTGATGCTTCGGCGGTGATGCGCCGCTCGATGACAAAGGATCCACCCTGCTCATACCAGGCTCGGGCGGGTGGGGGGGTAGCTAAGTAGATAAAGCCATCAGGTCGGAGTGGGGTGGGGGGCGGCTCTGACTGGTCGTCAGGGCGTGGGTTCCTCGAAGAGGACCCCGTGCGTGTAGCACCTCCTCCTCTAGTGCGAGCCATCTATATGATAAATAAAAGCAATAAGAAATCTAAACAGCAAGAAAAGAGAAGCAACAGACACACCAAAACCCGAAACCGATCGAGCAGCATGTTCTATTTGAACATATTCTTGCACACAGGTAATCTACGAGAACCAAAGCATTAAAACATCTAAACATAGAAAATAATAACATTAAATAGTACAACATTAACCTAGAAAACAATTGCTGAAAAATTGGAAAATTTGAACATGTCCGGATCCACGTTCGGGTCAACTTAGCCGGACGCAGATCCAAACGCAACAAAGAACCCTAAAAAATTTTCGTCACGAACAGAGCGGCGAATGCATAAAACTGCAACCAGAAATCACACAAATTCCACAGAAAAGTTCACGGTTTCGCATCTCAACAACAATTATCATCATAAACTGCCAAAATCTACCTACTTTACCACAATTTGTCGGAAAATTCGTAAAGAAATCGAAACAAAATGAAAAACCTGTTGCAATTTAGGTTCTTGGATTCAAAATCGACAGGAGGGACGAAAATTGGGTCGACGGTGGTGGTTCTGGCGTGTTTTGGCGGCGTGACGGCGTCGGAACTGGGGGTGGTGGTCGCCGGCGGTAGTGGATGTGGTGGTGGTGTAAGTTGGAGAAGGATGGGTCGGGTGGTTGTTGTCTGGTTCGTCGGTGTCGGGAGGAAGACGAAGGAAAAAGAAAAGAGAGAAAGAAGAGAAGGAAATCACGGCGCCGGGGTGAAATTGAGTCACGTCCGGTTTTCTGTCTGGATCCGGACGTGGCTAGATTTGTGAGTCCGGCCTTGCGTCCGGCTAAACTAAGCCGGACACGTTGTAACGTTTCTCTTTTTTTATATTAAATTAAATTAAATTAACAACCATTAACCTAAAACACCTCATTTATAAAAACATTACCACAAATAATCAAACAAAAATAAAACAAACACAAGAAATGTAGAAATAAAATAACGAGAGTGTTAAAGGACTCCCTGATCCGTGATGAACACTGCCATGATATTTCCTCACACTTGAGTTCAGTTTAGCATTAGAATGAAGTACCTGACAGATTAAATCTGCAAAACCAGAAGAACTCAAGTGGAAACAGGCAGAGTTATTTATTGAAATAGGGGGTCGGGGCTCGTGCTGTAAAATAGTAAAAATTCTCAATAGATTAAAAGAGAAGTATCTCAAGTAATAGGAGAGTGTAAAAAGAGAGTGTAGAAGAGATTTTGAGATTTTATACTGGTGGGTTGCCTCCCACCAAGCTGCCCATCTTTTTGGTTTTTGGCTAGACCGTTCAATTGTGTACTCATCATGGCGGGTTGTAAACAGTGATCACCAAGTGAACTTCGGCACTGTTACTACCCAAATAATGTTTTAGCTGGGAACCGTTGACTTTGAATGTCTCACCTTCTGTGTTGATTAGATCAATGGCTCCATAAGGTGAGACACTTGTCACTGTGAATGGGTCGGACCAACGAGATTTTAACTTTCCTGGGAATAGTTTCAGGCGGGGGTTGAATAGAAGAACCTTATCCCCCACATGAAACTCACGCTTGACCAACAGCTTATCATGCCACCTCTTCGTTTTCTCCTTATAAATCTTGGCGTTTTCATAAGCTGCCTCTCTAAACTCCTCCAGATCACACAACTGTAGCTTACGCTTCTCACCAGCCTTCTGGAGATCAAAATTCAATGCCTTAATTGCCCAAAACGATTTGTGCTCCAGCTCCACAGGTAAGTGACACGCCTTGCCATAAACCAACTTCTATGGGGACATACCTAAAGGTGTTTTAAAGGTAGTGCGGTATGCCCACAAGGCGTCATCTAACTTAAGGGACCAGTCTCGCCTCGAGGATGTGACAGATTTCTGGAGGATCCACTTAAGCTCCCTGTTGGTGATTTCAGCTTATCCGTTTGTTTGTGGATGATACGGTAGAGAAACCTTATGCCGTACACCATACTTCTGCAGAAGAGCTTCAAACTGTTTGTTGCAAAAGTGTGTACCCCCGTCACTAATGATCGCTCGTGGGACACCAAAACAGGAAAAGATATTCCTCTTTAAAAACTTAAGCACCACTCTTGCATTATTGGTAGGTGCTGCTATTGCTTCAGCCCATTTGGTGACATAATCTACTGCTACCAGGATGTAGAGGTTACCTTGAGATGATGGGAACGGTCCCATGAAATCAATGCCCCAAAGATCAAACGGCTCAACCTCCAAGATTGAATTCAATGGCATCTCGTGGCGTCTGGATAAATTCCCCTGAATTTGACATTGATCACAAGTGGAAACAAATTGATAGCAATCCTTGTTCATAGTTTTCCAAAAGAAGCCAGCCTCCAAAACTTTCGCGGCTGTCCTAGCCGGACCAAAATGACCCCCTGCTTCTCTAGAGTGACAGTGCAACAGGATGTCTCTAGCTTCCTCCTCAGAAACGCACCGACGAATCATACCATCTACACAGACCTTGAATAGAAATGGATCGTCCCAAAGGTAATGCTTGATCGTGGAGAAAAACTTCTTCTTCTGCTGATATGTCAACTCTGGAGGGACGATACCCTTAGCTAGGAAGTTCGCAATATCAGCATACCAAGGGTCCGTGGAACGACTAATCATGTAGACAAACTCATCAGGAAAATACTCGTTAATCGGCCTGCCATCATCTGGAACTTCCATACGGGATAAGTGATCTACCACTCCGTTCTGCGCTCCAGGTCTGTCCTTAATCTCAATGTCAAATTCCTGCAGAAGTAAAATCCATCTGATCAAACGAGGTTTAGCATCAACCTTTCCAAAGAGATACCTGAGAGCGGAATTGTCAGTGTGCACAATGACTTTGCTGCCAATTATGTACGGTCGAAACTTATCACATGCTAAGACAATTGCCAGCAGCTCCTTCTCCATTGTTGCGTAGTTCTTATGCGCCTCATTCATAGTCTTACTAGCATAGTAGACTATCCTCAACACCTTGTCATGCCTCTGCCCCTGAAATACCCCGACCTTAAATATAGTGATTAAAATTATCCTAATAGGTATTTAAGGGCTTAATGGTGCCTAAGTAATTTTGGTAAGGAAAAATAAATCCAAAGAAATAAAGAAACGATTAAAAAGCGAAAAACGCTAAATAAGTGTTAAATAACCATAGGAGGTATGAGACCTCGGTTAGCATATTATATGGATTCTAAAGCCTTAATAAGGCCTAAATAATAGATGGGAACAACTCCCGAAGAAAACGGATCCAAATAATGTATTAAAACGCTAATAGAGCTTTAATGCACGTTTTTCGAGAAAACCAAAAGCGTGACTTTAAGTGGTCAAACGAACCCGTAAAAAATTATAAATCATTAAATAACAATGATTAAGCATTTATGGAAGCTTAATAACCAATAAAATTAAATAAACGAGAAATTCCGGAAAAACGGGCCCGGTTAGTGAATAGTACCCCAAACCGGGTAAAATAACGAGCATTTTCTGTAAAAGACGAAAAACGCTCCAACTAGTAGTAATGTATGGGGCCGATTTTTAATGGGTCAAATAACCCTCACACACACATGTAACTAGCTAATAAGTAAAGGGAACCAAAAAGTAAAATAGAAAAAGTAGAAAATTGCTTTAACTTTTTCTCTCACCTCACTCTCTCATTCTCTACTCTCTCTCTTCCGTTTTTCTCACCCAGCCGACCTCCTCTCTTTCTCCCCTCTGCATCTGGCGATTTTTGAAGCTCTCCACAAGCTTCCATGGCAGCCCTCTTCATCCTCTTGCTCTAGCCACATGCAAGCTCCAAATCAAAAACAAATTACATATTTGAACTCCCCTCATCATTCTCTACACTTCCCTTTTCAAAATCCAAAAATGAGGAAGTTCATTTTCGTGGGTATACCCCATTGGTGAAGAAAATGGCATTAATGTGTAGCTTGGAGTCTCCTCTCTCCATTAAGGTAAAAATCTACATGAAAAACTCATGTTCTCACCATTTCCTTTCATAACCGATTTTTACCCCTATGTAATGCCTTGTTTTCTCTCTCTCTCTTTTGAGCATAATCTCAACCTTGCAATGGTGGTGGAATCACCTTCTCAAACCAAGGGCTAAAACCCCTCCTAAAACACTCCAAAGGTAAACCCTAGAATTTGTGTTTTGAACATTTCAAAGGATTAGTATAAATCTAGGGTTAGTATATTAATTGCACTTATTTTGTGTGTATTGGGTGATGGGAATGGAGTTTGGCAACTCCATTCCCCATGTGACCGATTGTACAAGAAAGAGAGAAGAAGGAATAGAAAAGGAAGAGGAAATAAGAGCTTTAAGGTAAGAGCTCTTTCTCAATGCTATATTTTAATGCATTAGAGTAATGGGAATGGGTGAACAAATAAAGAACCTAAACTATTGTATTAGTATCGTAGTTTGTGGAAGTTTGAGTATTTATGAGTTTGTATTGGGATTGTAGGCCTTAGAGCCAAATAAATTGTGTATGTGAGTTAGTAATGTGGATTGAGGAAGTAATGATGTATTGGTGTAGTAATTGAGGAAGTATTGGTGTATTGAGATTTTGTATGTGTGCTGATAGAACCCTTGTGGTTTGGCTAGAATAGGGATGAATTTGATGAGAAAGGAGATGTGTGGATAAGTAAGAAAAGTAGGTGAACTATGGCGAAATTTTGGTAGGAATATGTATATGTATGGACGACTTGGGGAATGGGAAAATCAAGGTGTGTATTGGAGTTAGTAGAGATGTTTAATGACTATGGAGTAGTAGTTGTGGTAAGAGAATGAAAGGATATAAAATCTGTAGCAAGAATTGTTGAATGGCATTGGAGAAACTAGGAGGATTTATGTACTTGACCTTGGGAGTGAGTGTTGGACTTGAAGAGGAGAGGCAATGCATTGTAGGCATTGGAAATGGCATAGAAAAGGAAATTATGTATGGAGGAGGTGGGAACCAAAATCTGTAGCAAAGAGGTATTAAATTGCATTGTAGAACTAAGAAGAAATAGTGTGCAAGATTTGGTAAAATGAATGTTGGACTTGGGTATAGATGGTACAATTGCTTGGAAATGAATTGGCATGGTAAGAGGAGGTATTTGGGATGCTAGGAGTGACATTGGTAGAGGAAGTATTGGATGGTAGAAGTTGGTTTAAAAATCTGTAGCAATGAAGAAGAAAATAGGTATAAGTGCTGGAATGAAGTGAGGAAAATTGTGTAAGTGGATTGATGGATTTAGCAATAAATTTGATGGATGAACTAAGGTGAATTAGAGGATTTAAATGTTGTTTAAACATGTAGGAAACATGTGGAAATGAGTAGGAAAAGATTGGGTGTGAATTGAGTAGAGTTTGGGATTCAAAATAAGTAATTAAAATGGGTACTGGGCTGGACCGATCCTAGCAGGGTCGGTCGACCCAAAAATCTGCAATCTCGGAAGCTTCTGCATCCGACTGACCCAGGGGACCGACCCTGACTGGGTCGGTCGAGTAGAAACTTTTAGTCGGAAATGCTTCTGCATCCGACCGACCCAGGGGACCGACCCTGCCTGGGTCGGTCAGTGGAAATTGTTAGTTGGATTGCTTCTGTAACGGACCGACCCAATGAACCGACCCTGGCTGGGTCGGTCGGGCCGGAATTTTCTGTAATCAAAGTCTCTGCACCCGACCGACCCATGGGTCCGACCCAGGGTGGGTCGGTCGAGTCAAAACTTACAAAAAAAAACTATAAGACTATGGTTAGTATATAAATATATGTATATGTATACCCACCTATACATACGTGCATATATATACAAGTATACCATTGTTAAGCAATGAAAAGTAAGTAAATAAAATGTAAGTATAAGAATGTCAAGACTTAGTAAGTATGAGTTAGGAAGCGTACGGGTAACCGAATTAAATTAATGATAGTTAGATTAATTATTCGGTTGTATGTATATCATAGGATTTGAATTTGTGAACACCGGAGGAACGTTGGGATACAAGTACAATGGTGAAAGGTATGATTTCTTCATGCCCTGTATCCTAATCTGGTTACCCCGATTTGTGTGCTTATTTGATCACCTAAATAAGATAAATGCATGAATCGGACTATTGCACTTACCTGTGCTTGACTTATGTTGTTCTTGATCATTATTGTCTTGAATAATAGTTTGTATAATTCATGAAATATATGAATAATGATGAAGTGTAATTGTATCTCGTAGTGTACTTGTATGTTGTATTGTATTGTGTATGGATGTGTATATGAATAATGTATTTGTGTATGTGGTTGAATGAATGACTTCTACTAATTCCTAACTACCTAACTCCTAACTTAAGTGAGTAAATTGGAATGAGTAGAAGTCCGATATAGCTTCGGCCACACGTGAGGATGAGGAGACACAAGAGGTTGGATCCGATTCCTGACTCTTAAGCTGGTCCGCGGCCCAAACCCCTTAAATGGGTAGCATCCCGGATTGGTGAGTCAAGTAAGCCCGGTGGTGGGACCGTGTAGTCCCTGCCCGGAGGTCCCGACGACTTAACATGAGTAAGAGTAAGAGTAAGTAAGTAAGTATGAGTATGAGTATGAGTATGTATGCGTATGTATGGAGTAACGAGTAAAAGAGTAATCTCCACCCGATTAACCCGGGTGGACCAACGAAGCTAACAAGAATTGTATATTGTGTATGTAATGAGTATGTGTATTTTGGAAGAAGGTAAGTATGTATTGGATGGTTATACTGTATTCCTTGTATGTGATGAAGTGTGTATGCATGTATGCCCGGCGTAAGTATTATTGTATTGTGTATAAGAGCATGTATGCATGTATGTTTGAATGAAAATGAACTGCATGTATTCGACCAAGTGGTCGGCGTACCCTCACTAGTACGCGGGGTATGCGGTTATCATGCGCAGTGAAAGCTGACCCCCTAGGGGAAACGTTTTTAGTGTGCAGGTACCCGAAGCGGATGTGGTCAAGGTAAGAGACCGGTGGCACACCCTCGTATCTAGAAAGTAAGTAGTTGTGAGGAATGGGTAGTAAGTAGTCTCTTAGCGAGTATGTATGAACTTGGAAGAGGTATTATACTTGTACAAGGATCCTAGTAAACTCGGTATGTGGATTATATTGTATTGAACTTGGAGAATTGTATTGAACGAAGATTGTAGCATTTGTTTAGTAAATGGTGTATGTGTTGTAGAGATGTAGTACTCGGGATTCCGGTCCATCAGACCGATGCTATGTAGAAGAAGTAGCCTTGTTAGTCACGTGGGTGACTAACGGCATTGTATCACCTATGTAAGGATGTATCCGCTGCGTGTATCTGATGTGTAAGGAGATTGGACTGGAAATACCGAGTTTAGGGAATACCGAGTTAGGAATTAGAAGCTTAGGGCTAAGGGCTGAGTGTTAGCATTAGAGATATGCTAGTTAGGGACTCCCGGTGAGTACCGGATACCTACAATACCGGTCCCGCCCACCATCCCCATTGTATAACTTGGGAAAGGACGCTAGAGAGAAGGAAGGACCTCTCATACTCGGGAAAACCCGATCTGGCAGTTGTGAAGCAATCACACGGTAAACAAGAACCGACACGTAGTAGATTCCAAGAACTGGAAGTCCCGGAGATGGATCCCGGTTGAACCACAACACCCGCACTTAATAGCGGTAGGATGAGCTCTCCAACCACGAGGAGGCTGCAACTTACAACAGCATGGGGCGACATGCTTAGCAGTCGCAGAACCTAGCTAAACAACCAACAGCAGGACAGAAGCACTAACCGTGCAACGGAATGAAAAAGGGAGCAGTAACGGAACCCGAGACAAGTCTACGGGATAGTAATACTTGAATAATACCACCAACGGTATGCTAGCTGACTAAGGACATAGTCGGAAGAGGTTAACTCCAAAACTACGACGCCATTAAGGTTGCAATACCTGGCCAGTATAGCTCAGACAACTGCAAGAACAACCATGAGATATAATCCAATAGGACTACAAGAGTAGTGCCTAAACAAGGAAGACTCAGTAACCACCACAAATGTGTGGGAACGAGCCACAAGGAATGACACTAAACCAAATAGAACGGGAACCTCCAAGTTGTGGAGAAGTACCCAGATCCACGACAGCCATGTCTAGACCACCAAGAAGCTACCTAAGGGATTGAGTATACCAATTATAGATCAATAAGATCAAGGGAAGAGTCAACAAGACTAACAAATACGAGTGGAAACCATACCGTGATCGGTATAGGATTACTCGAAAACGACCAGTACCACGCACTTGCCACGGCAAGTGCAGTAAGAACATGAATATGTGAAGGAGCACTAACACGTCACAAGTACATAGTAATGTACGGTGACCGTAATGAAACAACTACAGGATCACACATCCTAACAACTAGAAGTATGGAACCTTGGGAAGGCTTAACGGCCCGACCACTGTACTTAGTACATACCTGTCAGCGAGAAACTAGACTTGGTCAAGACCTCAACATGGCTATGCCATGCAGAACATCTTTTAACACCGAACCATTATTTTCAAACCAAGTTTTCTTTCAAAACCACAAACCTTCTTTTAAAACCTTGGATTTTAAAACCAAACCAACAGCATTACGGTGAGTATCATGAAATGATACAAGAGGAGTTGACAATAGAATGCTACACGTAGGCGTGTGATGAACACTACGAGTGTACCCAATTACGGGATGTGGGACAACCGCACTCCGAAGGAGCTTGCGGGCCTGACATATAGTTGGGTAAGTGGTAACGTATCAACATGGTACCCCACGTATGTATACATGTAGTGTACGAAACACGGGAAGTAGTCAACTCTGTTCTACGGACCATGAGTAAATGCAAAGCAGAACAGCTGGACACCTCTGGCGATCGAGGAGAAGGAATTCCGCTAAGTAACAAGTATAAAGAACTCAGAGAATCCATCTAAAGATAAGGAATGAGGATTAAGAAGCGCAAAGAGCGCCGACTAGTAAGCATAGACATTGGATATGCCTGAAAGACATCAAGTAAATACACGACAGCTGGAAAGCATACCCATCCTAAACACAGTAAGGCAAAAGCCTAACGTGAACACCACAACGATCAACAAACGGGACGGAGTTCCCAAGAACAACTACAAAACTACCAAGGAACATAATCCATCATTGAAGAGGATATTAAACCTAGTCTTAAACACTAGAGGAAGGTATAAACGGGCTACCCAAGAATGGGAGACGTTGCAACCCTAAGAGGGATAACTCAAGCTACAATACCACAAGGCGGTATAGAAGACACAGCATATCATATACATTAGCCGGATGTAACGGCATAACTTAACAACACCCTGGGGCAATCCTTGAAGGGTGACTGGATTAACAACAGTCAAACAAAGCGTCAAGATAAGAATACAGGAGCTGGACGAACACTCGGTTAGAACACAGAAAAGATTTCACTTAATAGGAAATACCCTAAATTACAAAAGGGCACTGAGTAACATCAGAATGCCAAAATGGGCCTCCTATGAACGGAAGCGTGATGTCATGACTTACCATGGAGCCCAGCAATACCTCTAGCCTATGAGGTATACAAGGAGTGGAAATGTGTATAAGCAGCTCGCAAAGAGCATAGCTTGCAGCAATAGGGCTTACATGCCACAAACCAACTACGTTATGTAAACTTGAACGGTTGCATAACCCACACCAATTGATAACAAGACTTGCAAGAGATATCGTCTCATACGACAAAGAAATCAACAACTGGACCATCAATTCCAACCCAACATCCTGAGTGGCTTGTAGTAATGGCCAACTCAGTGTCACTGTCACTAGAGCATCAGTCTAGTATACAGTTGACAAGCCGTTAATCACCTTCATGCATTCCGTAGCAATGGTAGCACAGAGGCATAAGAATCATGATAATGCCAACATTGGCCTAGTCCACACTTGGACACTACGAGAACCCAAGGGAAGGTACCCCTCGTTAGCCGAAGACCACCAGTGTGGTGAAGATGTGAACCCTTAGAAAGGCTTCCATCTATTATAACAGAAAAGCCTACGCATATAGATATTGCCAAGGGGCGATGGAATAAGGAAATGAGATTTCCAACCATTATGACTTAAGGAGTAAGCATACTCCATATGCACCCCAAGCATGTGGTGAACCATTGTATAAACACCAACATGGTAAACCTTGTCATGAGATCTATGAGTGGAAACAAGCCTCTCAACAAGAACTTCACTTATCAATGATAGAACGGGACCAGAAAACCCTTGAAGTTTCTTGGGATGTTCCGGTGATATACATGCAAGTAGAACTACACAGTTAGAGCCTATACCCAATGGTCAGCACGGAAAGACAATAATTGTCAAAACAATCAACGGGAATGCACATTGCACACCATGAATGTCCAACGCTCAAAAGAGCATGTAACCCGATAAATTACTTCATCCATTATCAACCAAGATACCTGGTAAATTATGTCATAAATGATGAAGCAATGTGAGGTAAGCTAACCTACACATGGAACCTAGATAGAAATAAAACATCTCCACATTGGGAGATAATCACATTACGGTATGCTACAACAACCATTATACACATGAACATAGGAAACCATAAGGAAATGGTGCCAACGACAATGACAATGAGTAAAGAGAAGCTACCACAGTAACAAAGACCGTAAAAACGATGTTGTATAATGAGTAAGAATACGGTGCGCAACAAGCGACCGCTATGAGGAAGTAGTTAGTCAATGACACAGGGTATAAGTATGAGAAGACAGACAGATATATTCATTACTATCACATAAGTGGCTTACTGCCAAGTGTTTACGCCTCTGCACTCTGTATGACTGGGTGTTTTGGTATTGCACTTGTGCAGCTAATGACCTAATGGGATGGCTAGGGATATGGAGAATGTAAACCGTAGTAAACCTTTCTTTTCACCAACAACATGGCATAAGCCAGTTAAGCAAGCTTACCAGCAAACCGTGCGGCCTAAGGCCAAAGAAGCACGAAGAGTGTAAAACACGCTAACAATCACAAGATGTGAATTCCAGTGGAATAAAGAGTGAAAAGAGACTTAAGAAAGTCACAAGGACCGGCGCATAGAAAATGCAAGGTCATACAAGTAAAGGACACTTGTACCGAACCAGAAGAACTGGTATAATTTGGAAGCTAGTGACGACAGAGGAAGCACTACAGTTAAGTGGTGACTTAACCTCGCCCGACAAACGAATAATCGGGGAAGCACGAATAGCATGTGCAGTAGATTACCAGAGAGCTGGTTATAATCTTAAACTCATTGAGTTCAAACACGGTAAAAGAATACCGCACTTGTTTGATGAACCTTATTCCCATAGTAGACGGATAAAAGGTGATGTATAACACGTTAAGGATAACAAGAAGGGTGGATAACCCAAGTTATCAGGGTCGCGCGCAGCAGAAGCTAGTGGGCCCTAGCTAGGAGATTAATGTACCTGGTGAGTATAATAGAATGGCCATTAATGCCTTGAAGCCGGTTAGGCTTGAACCGAATTAATTATGAGTTAAATAAACTCATATAGGAATTCTTGGTGCAAAGACTAAACCATTGGTATGGTTAAGACCCTTTGACCAGAGCATATTACATAGTATACTGTAGTGAAGCTAAACGCTTCAGATTGCCCGAATTAAATAACCAATGTTTAATATTAACATATTGGAGATTACGTGGGCGTAATCCCTTTTAAGGGGGGTAGAGCGAAAACCGCTTAATGTAATTTGTGAATAAAACACATAAACCGTAATGTGCATAGCACAAATGAGAATCAAATTGATGATTGATATTATGTTAAATAAACATAAGTATTCATTCATATTGTAATTATGGTAACTAGGCATTAGACATGCAAATACCATAGGATGAATATACCCATCTAGTAACACCAGTGTAAGAGTATTGGTAAAGAAGAGTAATGAGTAGTGGATGGAGCTGCACAAGTATTGTAGCCTTTGAAGAAGTAGTACAAAATGAATGAGAGTAGTAAATGAATGAAGTTTATGAGTAGTGGAATCGTAGGTAAATTATTTGAATCAAATTGAAGACAACTAAATCTCATAGGTATAGTATTCCTTAGAATATTGGAGATGATGGTGAGTAATGGATAGAAGTAGTGAAGGTTGATGAAATGAGCATTTAGGTATTGAACCACGGAGTAAAGCATTTGGGAAGTAGAGTGAGAATGATTGATGGATTGATTCCATCCTTTGGAGATGTATGAATTCGTATCACGACTAGAAAGAGTAAAAAAATAGAAAATGAAAACAATTAAATTGTTTGCTTGTTTGAAACTGATGTGGGAAGTCGAACTTGATCCTGATCAGGTCAAGGGAAACCGAACACAGATTAGGGTGGAAAGATAGTTCAACACTGATGCTGATCAATCAGGGTTGAATGATTCTTGAAGCTCCCCTTAAGTGGTCACAAGAATCACGCATAGGATAGATGTAATGAATATAAATTGAAATTTGGAGTTGTATGCTTTGGAAGGATTTCTAATTAGTTGTTGGGAAGGATTTTCCTTAGACTGAGAATGAAGTTTTGGTTAGAAGCTTATATCGGAGAAGATAGTGGTGTAGCATGTTGTATTATTCCAAGGGCAGCGGGACATAGAGGAGTCCTGTGTCGAGATGACCTGAGTGCCTGCGGGGTTGTAATGTGTATTGCATTGCTTTGGGAATAGCTTTGCACTGTATGTATGTATAAACCTTGTAGAGTAAAATCGGATGGTTGCATGTGATGCGGATTGGAGTAATTATGGTATATTGGTATGGTATGGAATGTAGAAACCTTGAGTAATGAAATTGGGAATTGTAAGGAGGAGAATGTATGGCTTTGGTATTAGACATGTAGGAATGAGTAAGTAAAGTAATCCAGTAACCTCGAACAACTTTGAGGACAAAGTTCTTAAGGGGGTAGATTGAAATACCCCGACCTTAAATATAGTGATTAAAATTATCCTAATAGGTATTTAAGGGCTTAATGGTGCCTAAGTAATTTTGGTAAGGAAAAATAAATCCAAAGAAATAAAGAAACGCTTAAAAAGCGAAAAACGCTAAATAAGTGTTAAATAACCATAGGAGGTATGAGACCTCGGTTAGCATATTATATGGATTCTAAAGCCTTAATAAGGCCTAAATAATAGATGGGAACAACTCCCGAAGAAAACGGATCCAAATAATGTATTAAAACGCTAATAGAGCTTTAATGCACGTTTTTCGAGAAAACCCAAAAAGCGTGACTTTAAGTGGTCAAACGAACCCGTAAAAAATTATAAATCATTAAATAACAATGATTAAGCATTTATGGAAGCTTAATAACCAATAAAATTAAATAAACGAGAAATTCCGGAAAAACGGGCCCGGTTAGTGAATAGTACCCCAAACCGGGTAAAATAACGAGCATTTTCTGTAAACGCGAAAAACGCTCCAACTAGTGTAATGTATGGGGCCGATTTTAATGGGTCAAATAACCTCCACAACACATGTACGATCTAATAAGTAAAGGGAACCAAAAAGTAAAATAGAAAAAGTAGAAAATGCTTTAACTTTTTCTCTCACTCACTCTCTCTTCTCTACTCTCTCTTTCCGTTTTCTCACCCAGCGACCTCCTCTCTTTCCCTCTGCATCTAGGCGATTTTTGAAGCTCTCCACAAGCTTCCATGGCAGCCCTCTTCATCCTCTTGCTCTAGCCACATGCAAGCTCCAAATCAAAAAACAAATTACATATTTGAACTCCCTCATCATTCTCTACACTTCCCTCTTTTCAAAATCCAAAAATGAGGAAGTTCATTTTCGTGGGTTATACCCCATTGGTGAAGAAAAATGGCCATTAATGTGTAGCTTGGAGTCTCCTCTCTCCATTAAGGTAAAAATCTACATGAAAAACTCATGTTCTCACCATTTCCTTTCATAACCGATGTTTTACCCCTATGTAATGC
The DNA here is from genome assembly GCA_023374045.1 of Limonium bicolor. NCBI lineage: Eukaryota > Viridiplantae > Streptophyta > Magnoliopsida > Caryophyllales > Plumbaginaceae > Limonium > Limonium bicolor. The sequence goes on from CM041776.1 coordinate 357,791,544, forward strand.
CTTGTTTTCTCTCTCTCTCTTTTGAGCATAATCTCAACCTTGCAATGGTGGTGGAACACCTTCTCAAACCAAGGGCTAAACCCCTCCTAAAACACTCCAAAGGTAAACCCTAGAATTTGTGTTTTGAACATTTCAAAGGTAGTATAAAATCTAGGGTTAGTATATTAATTGCACTTATTTTGTGTGTATTGGGTGATGGAATGGAGTTGGCAACTCCATTCCCCATGTTGACCGATTGTACAAGAAAGAGAAGAAGGAATAGAAACGGAAGAGGAAATAAGAGCTTTAAGGTAAGAGCCTTTCTCAATGATATTTAATGCATTAGAGTAATGGGAATGGGTGAACAAATAAAAGAACCTAAACTATTGTATTAGTATGTAGTTTGTGGAAGTTTGAGTATTTATGAGTTTGTTTTGGGATGAGCTTAGAGCCAAATAAATGTGTATGGAGTTAGTAAGTTGGATTGAGGAAGTAATGATGTATTGGTGTTGTAATTGAGGGAATATTGGTGTATTGAGTTTTGTATGTGTGCTGATAGACCCTTGGGTTGGCTAGAATAGGGAGAATTTGATGAGAAAGGAGATGTGTGGATAAGTAAAAAGTAGGTGAACTATGGCGAAATTTTGGTAGGAATATGTATATGTATGGACGACTTGGGGAATGGGAAAATCAAGGTGTGTATTGGAGTTAGTAGAGATGTTTAATGACTATGGAGTAGTAGTTGTGGTAAGAGAATGAAAGGATATAAAATCTGTAGCAAGAATTGTTGAATGGCATTGGAGAAACTAGGAGGATTTATGTACTTGACCTTGGGAGTGAGTGTTGGACTTGAAGAGGAGAGGCAATGCATTGTAGGCATTGGAAATGGCATTAGAAAAGGAAATTATGTATGGAGGAGGTGGGAACCAAAATCTGTAGCAAAGAGGTATTAAATTGCATTGTAGAACTAAGAAGAAATAGTGTGCAAGATTTGGTAAAATGAATGTTGGACTTGGGTATAGATGGTACAATTGCTTGGAAATGAATTGGCATGGTAAGAGGAGGTATTTGGGATGCTAGGAGTGACATTGGTAGAGGAAGTATTGGATGGTAGAAGTTGGTTTAAAAATCTGTAGCAATGAAGAAAGAAAATAGGTATAAGTGCTGGAATGAAGTGAGGAAAATTGTGTAAGTGGATTGATGGATTTAGCAATAAATTTGATGGATGAACTAAGGTGAATTAGAGGATTTAAACGTTGTTTAAACATGTAGGAAACATGTGGAAATGAGTAGGAAAAGATTGGGTGTGAATTGAGTAGAGTTTGGGATTCAAAATAAGTAATTAAAATGGGTACTGGGCTGGACCGATCCTAGCAGGGTCGGTCGACCCAAAAATCTGCAATCTCGGAAGCTTCTGCATCCGACTGACCCAGGGGACCGACCCTGACTGGGTCGGTCGAGTAGAAACTTTTAGTCGGAAATGCTTCTGCATCCGACCGACCCAGGGGACCGACCCTGCCTGGGTCGGTCGAGTGGAAATTGTTAGTTGGATTGCTTCTGTAACGGACCGACCCAATGAACCGACCCTGGCTGGGTCGGTCGGGCCGGAATTTTCTGTAATCAAAGTCTCTGCACCCGACCGACCCATGGGTCCGACCCAGGGTGGGTCGGTCGAGTCAAAACTTACAAAAAAAAAACTATAAGACTATGGTTAGTATATAAATATATGTATATGTATACCCACCTATACATATGTGCATATATATACAAGTATACCATTGTTAAGCAATGAAAAGTAAGTTTATAAAATGTAAGTATAAGAATGTGAAGACTTAGTAAGTATGAGTTAGGAAGCGTACGGGTAACCGAATTAAATTAATGATAGTTAGATTAATTATTCGGTTGTATGTATATCATAGGATTTGAATTTGTGAACACCGGAGGAACGTTGGGATACAAGTACAACGGTGAAAGGTATGATTTCTTCATGCCCTGTATCCTAATCTGGTTACCCCGATTTGTGTGCTTATTTGATCACCTAAATAAGATAAATGCATGAATCGGACTATATTGCACTTACCTGTGCTTGACTTATGTTGTTCTTGATCATTATTGTCTTGAATAATAGTTTGTATAATTCATGAAATATATGAATAATGATGAAGTGTAATTGTATCTCGTAGTGTACTTGTATGTTGTATTGTATTGTGTATGGATGTGTATATGAATAATGTATTTGTGTATGTGGTTGAATGAATGACTTCTACTAATTCCTAACTACCTAACTCCTAACTTAAGTGAGTAAATTGGAATGAGTAGAAGTCCGATATAGCTTCGGCCACACGTGAGGATGAGGAGACACAAGAGGTTGGATCGATTCCTGACTCTTAAGCTGGTCCGCGGCCCAAACCCCTTAAATGGGTAGCATCCCGGATTGGTGAGTCAAGTAAGCCCGGTGGTGGGACCGTGTAGTCCCTGCCCGGAGGTCCCGACGACTTAACATGAGTAAGAGTAAGAGTAAGTAAGTAAGTATGAGTATGAGTATGAGTATGTATGCGTATGTATGGAGTAACGAGTAAAAGAGTAATCTCCACCCGATTAACCCGGGTGGACCAACGAAGCTAACAAGAATTGTATATTGTGTATGTAATGAGTATGTGTATTTCGGAAGAAGGTAAGTATGTATTGGATGGTTATGCTGTATTCCTTGTATGTGATGAAGTGTGTATGCATGTATGCCCGGCGTAAGTATTATTGTATTGTGTATAAGAGCATGTATGCATGTATGTTTGAATGAAAATGAACTGCATGTATTCGACCAAGTGGTCGGCGTACCTCACTAGTACGCGGGGTATGCGGTTATCATGCGCAGTGAAAGCTGACCCCCTAGGGGAAACGTTTTTAGTGTGCAGGTACCCGAAGCGGATGTGGTCAAGGTAAGAGACCGGTGGCACACCCTCGTATCTAGAAAGTAAGTAGTTGTGAGGAATGGGTAGTAAGTAGTCTCTTAGCGAGTATGTATGAACTTGGAAGAGGTATTATACTTGTACAAGGATCCTAGTAAACTCGGTATGTGGATTATATTGTATTGAACTTGGAGAATTGTATTGAACGAAGATTGTAGCATTTGTTTAGTAAATGGTGTATGTGTTGTAGAGATGTAGTACTCGGGATTCCGGTCCATCAGACCGATGCTGTATGTAGAAGAAGTAGCCTTGTTAGTCACGTGGGTGACTAACGGCATTGTATCACCTATGTAAGGATGTATCCGCTGCGTGTATCTGATGTGTAAGGAGATTGGACTGGAAATACCGAGTTTAGGGAATACCGAGTTAGGAATTAGAAGCTTAGGGCTAAGGGCTGAGTGTTAGCATTAGAGATATGCTAGTTAGGGACTCCCGGTGAGTAACGGATACCTACAATACCGGTCCCGCCCACCGTATCCCCATTGTATAACTTGGGAAAGGACGCCAGAGAGAAGGAAGGACCTCTCATACTCGGGAAAACCCGATCTGGCAGTTGTGAAGCAATCACACGGTAAACAAGAACCGACACGTAGTAGATTCCAAGAACTGGAAGTCCCGGAGATGGATCCCGGTTGAACCACAACACCCGCACTTAATAGCGGTAGGATGAGCTCTAACCACGAGGAGGCTGCAACTTACAACAGCATGGGGCGACATGCTTAGCAGTCGCAGAACCTAGCTAAACAACCAACAGCAGGACAGAAGCACTAACCGTGCAACGGAATGAAAAAGGGAGCAGTAACGGAACCCGAGACAAGTCTACGGGATAGTAATACTTGAATAATACCACCAACGGTATGCTAGCTGACTAAGGACATAGTCGGAAGAGGTTAACTCCAAAACTACGACGCCATTAAGGTTGCAATACCTGGCCAGTATAGCTCAGACAACTGCAAGAACAACCATGAGATATAATCCAATAGGACTACAAGAGTAGTGCCTAAACAAGGAAGACTCAGTAACCACCACAAATGTGTGGGAACGAGCCACAAGGAATGACACTAAACCAAATAGAACGGGAACCTCCAAGGAGTGGAGAAGTACCCAGATCCACGACAGCCATGTCTAGACCACCAAGAAGCTACCTAAGGGATTGAGTATACCAATTATAGATCAATAAGATCGAGGGAAGAGTCAACAAGACTAACAAATACGAGTGGAAACCATACCGTGATCGGTATAGGATTACTCGAAAACGACCAGTACCACGCACTTGCCACGGCAAGTGCAGTAAGAACATGAATATGTGAAGGAGCACTAACACGTCACAAGTACATAGTAATGTACGGTGACCGTAATGAAACAACTACAGGATCACACATCCTAACAACTAGAAGTATGGAACCTTGGGAAGGCTTAACGGCCCGACCACTGTACTTAGTACATACCTGTCAGCGAGAAACTAGACTTGGTCAAGACCTCAACATGGCTATGCCATGCAGAACATCTTTTAACACCGAACCATTATTTTCAAACCAAGTTTTCTTTCAAAACCACAAACCTTCTTTTAAAACCTTGGATTTTAAAACCAAACCAACAGCATTACGGTGAGTATCATGAAATGATACAAGAGGAGTTGACAATAGAATGCTACACCTAGGCGTGTGACGAACACTACGAGTGTACCCAATTACGGGATGTGGGACAACCGCACTCCGAAGGAGCTTGCGGGCCTGACATATAGTTGGGTAAGTGGTAACGTATCAACATGGTACCCCACGTATGTATACATGTAGTGTACGAAACACGGGAAGTAGTCAACTCTGTTCTACGGACCATGAGTAAATGCAAAGCAGAACAGCTGGACACCTCGATCGAGGAGAAGGAACTCCGCTAAGTAACAAGTATAAAGAACTCAGAGAATCCATCTAAAGATAAGGAATGAGGATTAAGAAGCGCAAAGAGCGCCGACTAGTAAGCATAGACATTGGATATGCCTGAAAGACATCAAGTAAATACACGACAGCTGGAAAGCATACCCATCCTAAACACAGTAAGGCAAAAGCCTAACGTGAACACCACAACGATCAACAAACGGGACGGAGTTCCCAAGAACAACTACAAAATACCAAGGAACATAATCCATCATTGAAGAGGATAAACCTAGTCTTAAACACTAGAGGAAGGTATAAACGGGCTACCCAAGAATGGGAGACGTTGCAACCCTAAGAGGGATAACTCAACTACAATACCACAAGGCGGTATAGAAGACACAGCATATCATATACATTAGCCGGATGTAACGGCATAACTTAAAACACCCTGGGGCAATCCTTGAAGGGTGACTGGATTAACAACAGTCAAACAAAGCGTCAAGATAAGAATACAGGAGCTGGACGAACACTCGGTTAGAACACAGAAAAGATTTCACTTAATAGGAAATACCCTAAATTACAAAAGGGCACTGAGTAACATCAGAATGCCAAAATGGGCCTCCTATGAACGGAAGCGTGATGTCATGACTTACCATGGAGCCCAGCAATACCTCTAGCCTATGAGGTATACAAGGAGTGGAAATGTGTATAAGCAGCTCGCAAAGAGCATAGCTTGCAGCAATAGGGCTTACATGCCACAAACCAACTACGTTATGTAAACTTGAACGGTTGCATAACCCACACCAATTGATAACAAGACTTGCAAGAGATATCGTCTCATACGACAAAGAAATCAACAACTGGACCATCAATTCAAACCCAACATCCTGAGTGGCTTGTAGTAATGGCCAACTCAGTGTCACTGTCACTAGAGCATCAGTCTAGTATACAGTTGACAAGCCGTTAATCACCTTCATGCATTCCGTAGCAATGGTAGCACAGAGGCATAAGAATCATGATAATGCCAACATTGGCCTAGTCCACACTTGGACACTACGAGAAACCCAAGGGAAGGTACCCCTCGTTAGCCAAAGACCACCAGTGTGGTGAAGATGTGAACCCTTAGAAAGGCTTCCATCTATTATAACAGAAAAGCCTACGCATATAGATATTGCCAAGGGGCGATGGAATAAGGAAATGAGATTTCCAACCATTATGACTTAAGGAGTAAGCATACTCCATATGCACCCTAAGCATGTGGTGAACCATTGTATAAACACCAACATGGTAAACCTTGTCATGAGATCTATGAGTGGAAACAAGCCTCTCAACAAGAACTTCACTTATCAATGATAGAACGGGACCAGAAAACCCTTGAAGTTTCTTGGGATGTTCCGGTGATATACATACAAGTAGAACTACACAGTTAGAGCCTATACCCAATGTCAGCACGGAAAGACAATAATTGTCAAAACAATCAACGGGAATGCACATTGCACACCATGAATGTCCAACGCTCAAAAGAGCATGTAACCCGATAAATTACTTCATCCATTATCAACCAAGATACCTGGTAAATTATGTCATAAATGATGAAGCAATGTGGGTAAGCTAACCTACACATGGAACCTAGATAGAAATAAAACATCTCCACATTGGGAGATAATCACATTACGGTATGCTACAACAACCGTTATACACATGAACATAGGAAACCATAAGGAAATGGTGCCAACGACAATGACAATGAGTAAAGAGAAGCTACCACAGTAACAAAGACCGTAAAAACGATGTTGTATAATGAGTAAGAATACGGTGCGCAACAAGCGACCGCTATGAGGAAGTAGTTAGTCAATGACACAGGGTATAAGTATGAGAAGACAGACAGATATATTCATTACTATCACATAAGTGGCTTACTGCCAAGTGTTTACGCCTCTGCACTCTGTATGACTGGGTGTTTTGGTATTGCACTTGTGCAGCTAATGACCTAATGGGATGGCTAGGGATATGGAGAATGTAAACCGTAGTAAACCTTTCTTTTCACCAACAACATGGCATAAGCCAGTTAAGCAAGCTTACCAGCAAACCGTGCGGCCTAAGGCCAAAGAAGCACGAAGAGTGTAAAACACGCTAACAATCACAAGATGTGAATTCCAGTGGAATAAAGAGTGAAAAGAGACTTAAGAAAGTCACAAGGACCGGCGCATAGAAAATGCAAGGTCATACAAGTAAAGGACACTTGTACCGAACCAGAAGAACTGGTATAATTTGGAAGCTAGTGACGACAGAGGAAGCACTACAGTTAAGTGGTGACTTAACCTCGCCCGACAAACGAATAATCGGGGAAGCACGAATAGCATGTGCAGTAGATTACCAGAGAGCTGGTTATAAATCTTAAACTCATTGAGTTCAAACACGGTAAAAGAATACCGCACTTGTTTGATGAACCTTATTCCCATAGTAGACGGATAAAAGGTGATGTATAACACGTTAAGGATAACAAGAAGGGTGGATAACCCAAGTTATCAGGGTCGCGCAGCAGAAGCTAGTGGGCCCTAGCTAGGAGATTAATGTACCTGGTGAGTATAATAGAATGGCCATTAATGCCTTGAAGCCGGTTAGGCTTGAACCGAATTAATTATGAGTTAAATAAACTCATATAGGAATTCTTGGTGCAAAGACTAAACCATTGGTATGGTTAAGACCCTTTGACCAGAGCATATTACATAGTATACTGTAGTGAAGCTAAACGCTTCAGATTGCCCGAATTAAATAACCAATGTTTAATATTAACATATTGGAGATTACGTGGGCGTAATCCCTTTTAAGGGGGGTAGAGCGAAAACCGCTTAATGTAAGTTTTGTGAATAAAACACATAAACCGTAATGTGCATAGCACAAATGAGAATAAAATTGATGATTGATATTATGTTAAATAAACATAAGTATTCATTCATATTGTAATTATGGTAACTAGGCATTAGACATGCAAATACCATAGGATGAATATACCCATCTAGTAAACACCAGTGTAAGAGTATTGGTAAAGAAGAGTAATGAGTAGTGGAAGGAGCTGCACAAGTATTGTCCTTTGAAGAAGTAGTACGAAATGAATGAGAGTAGTAAATGAATGAAGTTATGAGTAGTGGAATCGTAGGTAAATTATTTGAATCAAATTGAAGACAACTAAATCTCATAGGTATAGTATTCCTTAGAATATTGGAGATGATGTGAGTAATGGATAGAAGTAGTGAAGGTTGATGAAATGAGCATTTAGGTATTGAACCACGGAGTAAAGCATTTGGGAAGTAGAGTGAGAATGATTGATGGATTGATTCCATCCTTTGGAGATGTATGAATTCGTATCACGACTAGAAAGAGTAAAAATATAGAAAATGAAAACAATTAAATGTTTGCTTGTTTGAAACTGATGTGGGAAGTCGAACTTGATCCTGATCAGGTCAAGGGAAACCGAACACAAGATTAGGGTGGAAAGATAGTTCAACACTGATGCTGATCAATCAGGGTTGAATGATTCTTGAAGCTCCCCTTAAGTGGTCACAAGAATCACGCATAGGATAGATGTAATGAATATAAATTGAAATTTGGAGTTGTATGCTTTGGAAGGATTTCTAATTAGTTGTTGGGAAGGATTTTCCTTAGATAATGAAGTTTTGGTTAGAAGCTTATATCGGAGAAAGATAGTGGTGTAGCATGTTGTATTATTCCAAGGGCAGCGGGACATAGAGGAGTCCTGTGTCGAGATGACATGAGTGCCTGCGGGGTTGTAATGTGTATTGCATTGCTTTGGGAATAGCTTTGCATTGTATGTATGTATAAACCTTGTAGAGTAAAATCGGATGGTTGCATGTGATGCGGATTGGAGTAATTATGGTATATTGGTATGGTATGGAATGTAGAAACCTTGAGTAATGAAATTGGGAATTGTAAGGAGGAGAATGTATGGCTTTGGTATTAGACATGTAGGAATGAGTAAGTAAAGTAATCCAGTAACCTCGAACAACTTTGAGGACAAAGTTCTTAAGGGGGTAGATTGAAATACCCCGACCTTAAATATAGTGATTAAAATTATCCTAATAGGTATTTAAGGGCTTAATGGTGCCTAAGTAATTTTGGTAAGGAAAAATAAATCCAAAGAAATAAAGAAACGCTTAAAAAGCGAAAAACGCTAAATAAGTGTTAAATAACCATAGGAGGCATGAGACCTCGGTTAGCATATTATATGGATTCTAAAGCCTTAATAAGGCCTAAATAATAGATGGGAACAAATCCCGAAGAAAACGGATCCAAATAATGTATTAAAACGCTAATAGAGCTTTAATGCACGTTTTTCGAGAAAACCCAAAAAACGTGACTTTAAGTGGTCAAACGAACCCGTAAAAAATTATAAATCATTAAATAACAATGATTAAGCATTTATGGAAGCTTAATAACCAATAAAATTAAATAAACGAGAAATTCCGGAAAAACGGGCCCGGTTAGTGAATAGTACCCCAAACCGGGTAAAATAACGAGCATTTTCTGTAAAAGACGAAAAACGCTCCAACTAGTAGTAATGTGTGAGGCCGATTTTTAATGGGTCAAATAACCCTCACACACACATGTAACTAGCTAATAAGTAAAGGGAACCAAAAAGCAAAATAGAAAAAGTAGAAAAGTGCTTTAACTTTTTCTCTCACCTCACTCTCTCATTGTCTACTCTCTCTCTCTTCCGTTTTCTCACCCAGCCGACCTCCTCTCTTCTCCCCTCTGCATCAGGCGATTTTGAAGCTCTCCACAAGCTTCCATGGCAGCCCTCTTCATCTCTTGCTCTAGCCACATGCAAGCTCCAAATCAAAAACAAATTACATATTTGAACTCCCCTCATCATTCTCTACACTTCCCTCTTTTCAAAATCCAAAAATGAGGAAGTTCATTTTCGTGGGTATACCCCATTGGTGAAGAAAATGGCATTAATGTGTAGCTTGGAGTCTCCTCTCTCCATTAAGGTAAAAATCTACAAAAATCTCATGTTCTCACCATTTCCTTTCATAACCGATTTTTACCCCTATGTAATGCCTTGTTTTCTCTCTCTCTCTTTTGAGCATAATCTCAACCTTGCAATGGTGGTGGAATCACCTTCTCAAACCAAGGGCTAAAACCCCTCCTAAAACACTCCAAAGGTAAACCCTAGAATTTGTGTTTTGAACATTTCAAAGGATTAGTATAAATCTAGGGTTAGTATATTAATTGCACTTATTTTGTGTGTATTGGGTGATGGGAATGGAGTTTGGCAACTCCATTCCCCATGTGACCGATTGTACAAGAAAGAGAGAAGAAGGAATAGAAAAGGAAGAGGAAATAAGAGCTTTAAGGTAAGAGCTCTTTCTCAATGCTATATTTTAATGCATTAGAGTAATGGGAATGGGTGAACAAATAAAGAACCTAAACTATTGTATTAGTATCGTAGTTTGTGGAAGTTTGAGTATTTATGAGTTTGTATTGGGAATGTAGGCCTTAGAGCCAAATAAATTGTGTATGTGAGTTAGTAATGTGGATTGAGGAAGTAATGATGTATTGGTGTAGTAATTGAGGAAGTATTGGTGTATTGAGATTTTGTATGTGTGCTGATAGAACCCTTGTGGTTTGGCTAGAATAGGGATGAATTTGATGAGAAAGGAGATGTGTGGATAAGTAAGAAAAGTAGGTGAACTATGGCGAAATTTTGGTAGGAATATGTATATGTATGGACGACTTGGGGAATGGGAAAACCAAGGTGTGTATTGGAGTTAGTAGAGATGTTTAATGACTATGGAGTAGTAGTTGTGGTAAGAGAATGAAAGGATATAAAATTGTAGCAAGAATTGTTGAATGGCATTGGAGAAACTAGGAGGATTTATGTACTTGACCTTGGGAGTGAGTGTTGGACTGAAGAGGAGAGGCAATGCATTGTAGGCATTGGAAATGGCATTAGGAGAGGAAATTATGTATGGAGGAGGTGGGAACCAAAATCTGTAGCAAAGAGGTATTAAATTGCATGTAGAACTAAGAAGAAATAAGTGCAAGATTTGGTAAAATGAATGTTGGACTTGGGTATAGATGGTACAATTGCTTGGAAATGAATTGGCATGGTAAGAGGAGGTATTTGGGATGCTAGGAGTGACATTGGTAGAGGAAGTATTGGATGGTAGAAGTTGGTTTAAAAATCTGTAGCAATGAAGAAAGAAAATAGGTATAAGTGCTGGAATGAAGTGAGGAAAATTGTGTAAGTGGATTGATGGATTTAGCAATAAATTTGATGGATGAACTTTGGTGAATTAGAGGATTTAAATGTTGTTTAAACATGTAGGAAACATGTGGAAATGAGTAGGAAAAGATTGGGTGTGAATTGAGTAGAGTTTGGGATTCAAAATAAGTAATTAAAAGGGTACTGGGCTGGACCGATCCTAGCAGGGTCGGTCGACCCGAAAATCTGCAATCTCGGAAGCTTCTGCATCCGACCGACCCAGGGGACCGACCCTGACTGGGTCGGTCAAGTAGAAACTTTTAGTCGGAAATGCTTCTGCATCCGACCGACCCAGGGGACCGACCCTGCCTGGGTCGGTCGAGTGGAAATTGTTAGTTGGATTGCTTCTGTAACGGACCGACCCAATGGACCGACCCTGGCTGGGTCGGTCGGGCCGGAATTTTTGTAATCAAAGTCTCTGCACCGACCGACCCATGGGTCCGACCCAGGGTGGGTCGGTCGAGTCAAAACTTACAAAAAAAAACTATAAGACTATGGTTAGTATATAAATATATGTATATGTATACCCACCTATACATATGTGCATATATATACAAGTATACCATTGTTAAGCAATGAAAAGTAAGTAAATAAAATGTAAGTATAAGAATGTGAAGACTTAGTAAGTATGAGTTAGGAAGCGCAAGGGTAACCGAATTAAATTAATGATAGTTAGATTAATTATTCGGTTGTATGTATATCATAGGATTTGAATTTGTGAACACCGGAGGAACGTTGGGATACAAGTACAACGGTGAAAGGTATGATTTCTTCATGCCCTGTATCCTAATCTGGTTACCCCGATTTGTGTGCTTATTTGATCACCTAAATAAGATAAATGCATGAATCGGACTATATTGCACTTACCTGTGCTTGATTTATGTTGTTCTTGATAATTATTGTCTTGAATAATAGTTTGTATAATTCATGAAATATATGAATAATGATGAAGTGTAATTGTATCTCGTAGTGTACTTGTATGTTGTATTGTATTGTGTATGGATGTGTATATGAATAATGTATTTGTGTATGTGGTTGAATGAATGACTTCTACTAATTCCTAACTACCTAACTCCTAACTTAAGTGAGTAAATTGGAACGAGTAGAAGTCCGATATAGCTTCGGCCACGCGTGAGGATGAGGAGACCCAAGAGGTTGGATCCGATTCCTGACTCTTAAGCTGGTCCGCGGCCCAAACCCCTTAAATGGGTAGCATCCCGGATTGGTGAGTCAAGTAAGCCCGGTGGTAGGGCCGTGTAGTCCCTGCCCGGAGGTCCCGACGACTTAACATGAGTAAGAGTAAGAGTAAGTAAGTAAGTATGAGTATGAGTATGAGTATGCATGCGTATGTATGGAGTAACGAGTAAAAGAGTAATCTCCACCCGATTAACCCGGGTGGACCAACGAAGCTAACAAGAATTGTATATTGTGTATGTAATGAGTATGTGTATTTCGGAAGAAGGTAAGTATGTATTGGATGGTATGCTGTATTCCTTGTATGTGATGAAGTGTATGCATGTATGCCCGGCGTAAGTATTATTGTATTGTGTATAAGAGCATGTATGCATGTATGTTTGAATGAAAATGAACTGCATGTATTCGACCAAGTGGTCGGCGTACCCTCACTAGTACGCGGGGTATGCGGTTATCATGTGCAGCGAAAGCTGATCCCCTAGGGGGAATGTTTTTAGTGTGCAGGTACCCGAAGCGGATGTGGTCAAGGTAAGAGACGGCGGCACACCCTCGTATCTGAAAGTAAGTAGTTGTGAGGAATGGGTAGTAAGTAGTCTCTTAGCGAGTATGTATGAACTTGGAAGAGGTATTATACTTGTACAAGGATCCTAGTAAACTCGGTATGTGATTATATTGATTGAACTTGGAGAATTGTATTGAACGAAGATTGTAGCATTTGTTTAGTAAATGGTGTATATGTTGTAGAGATGTAGTACTCGGGATTCCGGTCCATCAGACCGATGCTGTATGTAGAAGAAGTAGCCTTGTTAGTCACGTGGGTGACTAACGACATTGTATCACCCATTGTATGTAAGGATGTATCCGCTGCGTGTATCTGATGTGTAAGGAGATTGGACGGTAAGCAGTGTATTAACGGTAGGGGTGTTACAGCCCCAAAGCTGCTCCCAATGCGTAATCACTGGCATCACACATTATCTCAAAAGGTAATGACCAATCAGGAGCAACAATAATAGGAGCAGAAACCAATTTAGCCTTGAGCAAATTAAAAGCATCTAAGCACTCTTTCGTAAATTCAAATTTAGCATCCTTTAATAACAAATCACAAAGAGGCTTAGAGATCTTGGAGAAATCCTTAACAAAACGCCTATAAAAACCTGCGTGACCAAGAAAACTCCGAACATCCTTCACCGACGATGGTGGAGGCAGCTGCTCTATTATTCAATCTTTGATTTGTCTACCTCGATCCTGTAACACCCCTAATCTCAAACCTATAATGACGTCATAACTCGTAGCATAACAAACAGCAAATCGCAGCGGAAAAATAAAACTATCTAACCTTGGGTTACACGCCGTCACTCACCCTTGCGAGTAACAAGGCATCTTACTCTTCCCAACTTTACAACTTCTCACGCTGTGATGAACAGATACTGAGCACTTCTAATTATTACAAACCAAAACCAACTAAATGAGCAACTAACTGAATACAACATCCTTCTTAAACAATACAAAATGGACCAACGGTGTTTGTCGAAAACACTTCAGCTACCCCCGAGTCCTACGCTCCGGCTTGAGTCTTCTTCAATAACCTGGAATTTTTGGCCCACTAAATGAAATACCCCAAACCTTGATATGTGGTTTAAATATCAAACTATGTTATATAAAGGCTAAAAGTGCCTTAGGAACATCAGTGTACAATTTTAATCATAGTAAAATGCAATAAAACACTAAGACACAGTTTGAGCAAAAACATGCTCTAAGCTATGAGTGAACTTGGTTAGGACCCAAAGAGCCTACCAAGACTTGATAACATTTAATTATGATTTAATAAGGCTAATTAAGTCCTTATGAAACTTTGGTGGACAGTTAAACCAAATAAAACACAAGAAAATACCTTAAAGTCAATATGAGCGAAAATGTGCTCTAAGCTTGGGATAAATGTGTATAAGACCTAATGGTCATACCTATACTTTATAAATATGTTAATGAACATATTAAATCAATTACCAAAGAAAACCAAGCTTGAAAACAAGTTAAAACACAAAATGTGCTTTAAGGAGTCTTAAAGCACGTTTTTGAAAAAATTGTCTTGTAAATGAGTTTTGAATGGCTAAATGTCCATCATCACTCTTTAATGAACATGTGTACTATATAGTATCACATTTGGGTGGCTATATCAATGGGAAATCAAAAATTTCACTTCTATGTGCCTTGTTTTAGTGAATAGTGATTTTTATAAGCTAGTTTGTAACATATTGTGTTAAGTAATTAAATTGACAAATAAAGACCAAAAACCCTTCTAATTATATGGGGGCCGGTTTTATCATGTGGTGACTCACCACCATGAGCTAGTAAAAATTAAAGAAAGAAGGAAAAGTAAGTGAAAAGTAGAAGTTACCTTTATACATGTAAATATCTTTCAAAAGCAATTCCAATCTTCATTCTTCTTTCCCACTCACACCCACCGTAGCCTTCTTCATCTTCTCCCAAACTCCATCGGTTTTGCTACAGCAAACCATACCATTCTCTATCTTCTTCACTTGTAACTTCTAGCTCCATGATCCAAATTTAATTTCAAGACACCTTTCTTCTAGTTAGACCAAGCTCTCCATTTCTATCTTCTCAAAACTTCAAAAGCCCCATTTCGGTGCCATGGAGTTCCACCATTGAAGGAGCTTGAGCTTGTCTTTCCACATATTATTGATCTCCTTTACTCCTAGGTAAGGAATCTCAAAGAAAAATCAAGTTTCCTCCATGTTTTGTGTGTGACCGAAAATATTCATTGATGGAGCTCCTTGTTTTGCTTTGTTCTAGCTCCATTTGAATCTTTCAAGGACTAGGTGGAGTCCTCTCTTCATAGATATTCAAACTCCCTTCAAAGATCAAGGTAAAACAACTACATTAATGTTTTTGAAATAATGTAAACCTAGGGTTTACAATGAGATGGAGCTTAAGCTTGAATACTCATTATGTTGTTTGTATAATGTTAGTAGTTGGCAAGGAACCAAATGCCTTACCGGTTTTGTAAGGAAACAAGAAAGAAATTTGGGAGGAAAAGAGGTAAATATGCTATCTTAATGTGGTTTAATGCCTTAGGAGAAAAAGCTTATAATGCTTGTTAAAACTACCTAAAGAGCAAATGGTGAATGACCATAGTAAAGTGTTCTCAGGAGACTAGTAAAAGAACATATGTATTGGTGTATGTATTTGCAGGTCAAAGGCATTACTTATGTGGGAAATTCAGTTTTAAGGTTTATGCATTTAAGGGCCTAAGAGCCATGTTGTTTAAGGGCCTAAGTGCCAAGCAATTTAAGTTATGCACTATATTGTGATGTAGTGCTAATGTGTGAAGTCTTGTGTATAAAAATGTGTTTGATGGATTTTAGGTGTTTCTGAATGAAATAAGGTAGAAACCTAAGTGTTTGGATGTGAGTAATACAAGAGAAGCTATGGCCAATTTGGGGAAATGTGTGAGAAGTTCTAAGTGTTTTAAGAAAGTTTTTGGTGAACTAGGAAGTGTTTAAAGGTGAATAAAGGTTTACTTGAGAAGGAAAACATGTATTAAGGTGATTTAGAGTGATGCAAGGACTTAGGTGTATCTTGGAAGTTCTAGGAATTCAATGTGTTTTGAGGATGTATTTAAGGTCTTGGAGGAGTTGTTTAAGGTTTAGATGATGATAATGTGCAAGGTGGGAATAATGTTTAGGTAAGGTTTTGAGAAAGGAACTTTTAGGAAGTTGAGAAAAGGAGATTTGTTTAGTAAGAGAAGATGCTTGAGAGATGATGTTAAGGTGTAGAGGAAACACCTTGGTGTAGTGGTCATTATTGGTGAACTACCACTTAGAAATCTTAAGGAGAAAAACATCCCAAGTGCTAGGAATTTTGTAAGAAATTTGTGAATGATAAGATGGTTTTGGTGAGTGATTTAAGAGTTTAGCACATGGCTGAAGGTGTGTTTGATGTGCCAAATGATGTTAGGAAACATTATGCGGCTTTAGGAGAAGTTTGGTGAAATTGGTTAAGTGTTTAAAGACTTGGAAATTGAATGTTTTGCCGTGTCCGAACTTCCGTCCGGCATGGAAGTTCGGACAGGCTGTTGGGTAAAGGATTTTCTCATTCTCGAACTGTGTCCGAACTTGGGAAGTCCGGACACAAGTTCGGACGTGACTGTTTCTATCTGGGATTTACTCTCGAACTGTGTCCGAACTTGGGAAGTCCGGACACAAGTTCGGACGTGTGTATAGTTTTCAGTATTAGGTCGCGGCTTGCGTCCGAACTTGGAGGTTCGGACACAAGTTCGGACAGGCCACTGTATGGACCAAAATTGTTGTTTTAAGGTATAGAAATGATGTGTAATGATGGGGATTGATAGGTAATGATGTTATGAGGTTGTTAAGGACATGTTAGGTGAGTTTTAATGACAATTAAGTGGGTGAAAAGTTGTAATAAAATGTGAAAGTAAAACAAGTTAAAATGTAAAGTTATGTAACTAAGTTAACGGGGAAAGTTAAGCATCAGACATTAAATAATCAAGCAAACCCCGATGTTAATAAAAACACATGTGATGTTAACAGTTGTTCGAGAATCGCTCGAGGAACGTAAGTGGACGTGGTAAAGTGGACTCCGGTGACAGGTATGGTTTTCTTGCAACCTGTGTCCTACCGGATTACACCGGCTTGTATGCCAATGTGTTTCTCTGTATGTTTGCCACGTTGTAAGATTAAACATGTAATGAGTTTACAGTAATTCATTTATGTGGCGTGTACAACTCCGATACCATTTAACCTCGGAAGTGTTAACCTTAGTTATCTGAGTCTAGGATCACATGAGAGTTCGGTATTCGGAGTAAACGACCCGAACCATGGGACGTTCTAACCACGGCTATGCGTGTGTTAATTGTGTGATATGTGTTTGTGAATGTAGGGATCTCCCTTGTGTGTTTAACCCAGTTGTAATTCTGTATGGTGTGTAGTTATGATAGACTCCATGGTGGGGTTCTAACTAATATCTAAAGTAAGTATGTACTAACAGTGGTGAGGAATCCGGTTTGGCCGGTCGCGCGTTGTTTGGGAGAGGGTATCCTTCCTAGCCTTACCCTTCTCTTTGTTATGGTTGTTTCCCTCACGGGTTATGATCTCCCATTAGCTTACTCCAAAGCTTAGCTATTATGACTTATGATCGGTTTAGGGGGAACATGTGTTTGTGTGGTGTGTTAGGGCCTCCAAACCCGAACCGCCTTAACTTAAGTTACTCGTCCAACTATTAGGACGGTAATGAGTGTTGTTGTTATTGTATAACGAGCTTACCATGAGACTGGCAACATTCTCTAGGCTCACCAGTGTATAAACAATGTTTGGGTCGGTTCCTAAGAGAACCACTCCCGTTATGTTATGTATTTTGTTGTGATGCAATATCTATTGCGGTATTATGTTGTGCACGTGGAAACGTGCAAAGTGTTGTTAAGTGTTGTATGTAGTGTATGTTGTAGGTTGTATAATGTGGAGTGTGTGGATCATGGATATGATTCCCAGTTTGTGACAAGAGGCGTTTAAGGATAACCCGATTTAAGGGTAAGTGTCGTCTATTAAGGAAGTAGCCCCATTAGAGGAGGAACACTCTAGGGATGATGAATACCATGAGTGACTTATTAAGTAAGGATATATTATCCGTTTGTTGAGCCCGTTGAGGCGAAATGATTATGTGTTGTGTGTTTACAGTTGCATGTATGATTTAAAAATAATCAACCGCATGCTAAGACGACAATTAGTTGTGCGTGGCCCGGTAGCATGTGGGCTGCGAGATTACCATACCAGCAAAGGTGCTGAGCCCCTTGGGGGCCACCCTTTCTCTTCTTTTCCTATTTCAGGTACAGAGAGCTGGAAGCCGTTCGAGAGCAGGACGGGGTAGACACTGTACATGGGTAATCATTTAAGTGTATATATACAGTAGGTGTAGTAAGACCGAAAGTGTTATCGGCATTAGTTATAAATACTCGGTATAGTTGGAAGGTGTATGTTGTTGTTGTGTTAATGGAAAGGGATAGTAATGTGTAGACGCTCGGGAATTTAGCCCATCAGACCGGTACAATGTGTATGTATTAGCCTTGTTAGCCACGTGGGTGGCTAACGGCGTGTAACACCAACGAGTTAAGTAATGTGATGAGGTTGTTTTTCCGCTGCAGTTTATTGTAAGTGTGTTAATGTTGGATGGGGTGTTACAAAGGGCTCAACAATCAAAATGATGGTATGCTAAATGTAGTCTTAAATCATTTGGATTCCTTAAGTCATTTTTAGCCATCTTGATATTAGATTCTTTACATGAAATACCGGTTTACAATAATAACAGTAATAACTGTAAACACTTAACAAACACATAACAAACCACCTGTAAACACCAGTGTACAATAGTACACAACACCAATAACCACACAACAATAACCCATAGCAATAACCAATAACCACACAACAATAACCCATAGCAATAACCAATAATCACACATTAATAAACCATAACAATAACCTAACAAGATAAGCGTATTAAACTGTACTTGTTAGTTAGTCACTTGGCCTTTATTCTTTAAACCAATCATTTAACCTTTTCCAATTAATTTCCACCTCAAGTGTCATGTTAAGACAAACCTTAATAACTTATGGACGAATGTCCCCTGTGTTCCATTGGAACTGTTTACCAGCTGACCCTGTGGCCCTGGTTAATTGACCGATCCAGTCGAACCTGTGCACCAACGGCAGTGCCTTCCGCCATCCCCGAATGTGGCTGATGGATTTTGAGTGACTCCCTTCTTGAGTCTCTCATAGTGATCACAATGCGCAACCAGAAAGTCGAAACGATCTGGATTCCTCTCTTTATAAGTTAGCCCTTTTTGTCAGTGACAGAATAACCAATCCTTGAGTTAAGACTTAACAGTTGACCTTTGTTAGGTTCAATAATACCTAAAGGTCAGTTAGTCTCTTTTTTTTCCCAGTTTAGATGTATAAACTTTAGTCACAAGACATTCTCGTATAAAATACAACGCAACAGTTTGAGCAATCCCACATACAATATCATTCACATAAAATCATAGATATCGTTCTTAAACATTTAAACACACAATGCATGGACCTTAGGATAATCCTTAGGACATTCAGACCACACAATTAACATACCGTTCACCAAGTAACTGCTAGATTGACAAACTCCTGTTCAGTAGTCTCTCCCCGTACGCTGTTATTTAAACATGCAATACCGGCTAATATTAATACAACTATTCATTAAATATTACAGTACTGTCACTGTAGAGTTTATCCTCGTCGTATAATAACTCTGTATGTTATTTATTTTCCCCTATTATTTTAACAGTGGTTCTAGATAACCTACCAGTTCATCATTTTATGTGAAGCTCACATGTGATAATGAATTATCATTTATACGGTATATCTCTACCTCATTAATTACATACTCATAATTATTTCCACTTATCATTTATATCATATTATTTAGTTATTTATGTCACAATCACCTTTATTTCATAAACTTTATATTATATTTCCTAATATTCCATAATACATTATATTACCTAGTTTTACTTCCTTTCCTTATTAGGTTACAAAACCAACCTTATTAATTCGGTTTTTATATATATACCAACAACTTAATAAATTACTAAATAACCACATATAATTTCCGGTAATCATAATTGACCCCATTAACTTTTACAACTTACCAAATAACCATATACATTTATAATTTATTAAATACCCTTATCAATTTCGAAATTTGTAAAACAATTATATTAACTTCTACAAATTGCCAAATAACCTTATTATTTTTATAATTCATTATTTACCCGCATTAACCTTTGTAACTATTAATTAACCACCTTACTTTCACAAATCACCAAATACTCTTACTAATTTCGGTAATTACAATTAATACCACCAACCTTTATAAATTACCAATAAATCCCTTAACTTTTCGGTTTCACTTATATTTTCCTTTATTCACTTTTAAACCCCAAAACTTTATATAAGTTACATATTAACTTATAAACTATAGTTTAAACATTTTATTTCCTTAAATACCCAAAGTAACCCATATCTTTTCTTAAATTACATTTCCGCCCCATTTAAATTCTATTCTTCATATATACTTCCATAAATCACATATTCACCCTTAAACTTTTATAAACTTAATATTTTATGTCATAAACCATTTTAACCCAAAGTTTTTGGTCAACACTTTGACCAAGACTTAATATCATAATTAATACTTTAATATACCCATAAATCATAAATAATTCTCGGCCATACCTTATATTTTCCAATAATTACAAAATAGTCCCAAAACTTTATAAAATGCTATCTTAACACTTTACCACTTATTTAAATTCACCAAAATTCATAATATTAATTCCTACCTTATATTATAATGTAAATATACCAAACTAACCCCTTTGTCCTCGGTTTTTATTATTTGTACTCTAAACTTTTCAAAATTTATATTTTAGCCACATAACTTATTAACTAGCCATATAAATACTTGTAGCTATTTTTAATACTCCCAAAATTTATAATATAAGTTAATATACTTATATATTTCGAAAATCACCCAAACAATGTATTTCATTATCGGCTTCAGTTTTATTTTACTATATAGTTTTAAAACTTGCTTTAAACCTTATAATAAATACATATAAATGTATATAAGCCATATAACACTTCTAAAAATTATACTAATGACTTAAAATGATTATAAACTAAAAATAGAACATAAAATTCCTAAACCATTCAGTTTCAACATCTATGTAACATAATTAATTTTTATGACCTAACTATATACCTTAAGGTAATAATCTTACCTTATATGTTATAAATTATTTTTCTTGATACTTTAACTTAATAATTTTCGGCCTTAATATTAGCATGGCCTTAACATAATTTTTATACTAAATTTTGAAGCTTAAACTTAATAAACCTTACTTATATAAACTTACCCTTAAATCAAGACAATTCTTGTACTTGATTTTTCCTTGAATTTCCAAGCTCTTAAATAATATCTTGATGAAGATATTTCGAACTCCTTGTACATATATAGTAGATTTATTTATTAGACTTCTAACAAGAGTTTGTAAATAATATTTGTAGTAATTCTACAAGAGTTTACCTTAGGAATTTAACAAGGTATTTTTGATACACCTTGAGATGGTTGTAGATCCAAGTTTCCTTCATGAAATAATGAAGAGAATATGGATTTAGAAGACACAATTTTCAGACATATAGGAGTAATTTGTCTAGGGTTTCCAAACATGAAAATACCTTAGATTAACCTTGATTACTCCTTGGATGGATGTTGAATCAAGACAACTCCTTGGAGTACAAATTGTTGGCGAATTCTTGCAAGATTGCTAGGATTATTCTTGCTTCAAAACTTGATAGGATTAACTAAGAATTTACATAGAAATGGTGTTAGGATTTAATTCACCATTAATCGAGCTATTAGAACTTAGGAACTAACTTAGGAAATGAAGAAAAGAGAGGACAAGAGAGAGATGACTTACCTTCGTGAATGAGAGCAAATGAGAAGGGATATTCACGTAGGATATTAGAAGAGAATGAAGGCAATTAGAGTTGATTGCTA
This sequence comes from Limonium bicolor, assembly GCA_023374045.1. Lineage (NCBI taxonomy): Eukaryota > Viridiplantae > Streptophyta > Magnoliopsida > Caryophyllales > Plumbaginaceae > Limonium > Limonium bicolor. The sequence goes on from CM041776.1 coordinate 357,813,476, forward strand.
TTGTTTAATGGCTTTTATTCCATGTCTTTATTTATGTTATTTGATTACAAAACTTAGTCACAAAGCTCTCTTAATTTGATAAGTAAACAGCTGGTGGTGTAGGCTTGCGGCTCCAATCATGCTAGAAAACCACTCACATTTGTTTTATCCTTGTCATTAGTTTAGGATTTATCAAGTTTATTAATGATACTAATCTTGCTTTTATTCATGCAGAAATCGCTGGATGGAATTGGAGACTCCACCTCCTTGTAGCTCACGGTTAGTGGGGTGCTTAAAAGACTAGTTAAGTTGTCTTCATTATACTTAATCATTCAGCACTTAGTCCTCCCTTGCTTATTCAAACAGCACTCAACTCCCACCATTAAAATCTGATCGGCTGCAATGGAATAATTAGTCAGCTCCCATTCATGAACTCTTACGACAATAGCATGCTAGGAATCAATTTAGTTTGTTAATTATTAAACTAACCAATCATGCTTATCAACTACATTAAATGAGATGAATTATTGTTTCTAACCTTGTATTCTTATGCAGGTGTAGTGCTCGGTATTATGGAAGTACACAAGAGTTCCACTTGCTGCAACTTACGACAATATAGTTGCTAGAAAGCTTATCAATTTGTTTTATTTTTTTGTCATTAGATTAGGCTTTATTAGTTGATTAATATTGTTATCTTGTTTATCTTTGCAGGTGTGATGATCGGCTGGAATGAAGTAATCAAACAGCTCCACACCAAGTATCTTTACGGTAATGATATGCTAGGTTAGTACTTTTAAGTTTGTTAATTAGCAAGACAAATAAGAAGTTAGGTACTTGTCTTTCTTTCATTAATTTACAGCACTAATCTTATTTATTTGTGCAGGTTATACGATGGGGATATTTGTTACATCAACATATGGAACATGTTGAGTGAGTCACATAGTCGTTAGGCATTTTTTTGAAAAATCTAGCCTAACAGCACCCAAACTTACGCCCACCTTGGTGCTTAATTGGGACCTATTTTTGATTTGATTTTTGTTACTCTATATGTACTAAGATCATACTAATATGTGTAATAGGTTCCAGCATTTAATTGGTACATTTATATGATGGAAAAAGATGAAAGTTTTAAGGTAAAAATGCTGATTTTAGGTACCTTTTTTATCCTAAAATCGCCCCTGGTTGTGCTATGATTTTAGCACTGGAATTAATTGATTTTGATGGTCATTTTATCCACTTTTAAGTTTATCAACTCTTGGCTACTCAAAGACATCAAGGCAATTACGTAAAACGCATTTTTGTGACACCCGAAGGTGCGTTTTTGTGCTTAAAGGATATCTCTAGGAATTAATTAGTCGCTATGAGTTCCAAGTGTTTATTGACATTTTTTATAGTCAATAATGATATATTAAGGTGTTACATTAAGTTATATAGAGTTATATAAACTTGTAACTCAATTTTCGGGCTAAAGGGGCACTCCCGAGGTAAAAGGAGCGTTAAGAAGTTCCCCCCGAGCTCTTTGTTTATTTTTGAAGAAGTAGCTTGGCAATTCTCTTTAGAATGATTAATAATAATTTTAGGAACTCTAAGAATAATTTATATAGGGGTTCGTGCCACCTTGGCACTCCTCCTAAGCATTCCCGGGCCTTTATGGGGCCCACATCGGGAACTTCCTAGAACTTTGTATTTTTATTCAGTTCTAACTGAGAACTTGTATTTTAAAGATCATAAAATGATCCTTGGTTAAATTCGTATAATGTCCATAACTTATATAATTGTTTAACTTAAGGTCGGGCTTTTAACGCTCGTTTCTGACCTTAAGGAGTTTGGTGCGTCTTAACGCTTAAGTGTTTATATACCTTCTTAGGGTTTAATAAACCCCCAGATAATATTTATAATTCCTAAAATAATATTTATTTAGTTATTTTTAATTATTTAAATGTTAGGGGTATTTCAGTCTACCCCCCTTAAAAGGACTTCGTCCCGAAGTCATAACTTATACTTGTTCATCCTATGGAATCAAGTTCCTCATATCTACTCTTGTCTACTTATCATTCTTGGGTGTCAATACTGTATTGACACCACTATATTCCATCTCTAGTCCAAGTGTATGCAATTCATACACACATATTCTTACTCAAGATAATCCATGTAATTATAGTATAATACTTGGTAAATACTGTAAAACCATACATGTTCCAACTTCCTAGCTATCCCACTCGGTCATCACTGCACAAGTGCAATACCAAATCCTCAGTCCTACAGAGTAGAGGCGTAAACCCTTGGCAGTGAATCTCTTGTGTGATTGAAGGAATAAATATAAATATACTGTAAAATAATTAAGTGCTTCATAAACATTCAAGTGTTACATAGAACACACAAATAATCATTCAAGTGTCTCACAGGACATATAATTGATAACCAAGTGTCACATAGGACATACTAATAACCAACCAAATGTCACATAGGATAACCATCTAACTAATTGCACACATGCGCAACAAACAAACATAATCATACACGAAACCAATATAGACTGCAGATATGCAAGTCGCATGTGGTGCTCTACCCCCCTTAAAAAGGGTTACGCCCACGTACCCTTACAAGTATACACAGAACGAAAAGATAATTGTTGGATACTTGTCTCGCATGGAGTCTTCTAACTCCCATGTCGCCTCCTTAATGTCGTGGTTTTACCACAGAGCTTTGACCATTCTAATGGTCTTGTTCCTGGTCTCCCTAGTGTTGGAGTCTAAAATGCGAACTGGGGTCTCCTCATATCCAAGTGTAGGATTTAGCTCGAGTGTCTCGGGCTCTAAGTTATGTGATGGGTGAGGCACATATTGCTTTAGCTGAGAAATGTGGAACGCATTGTGCACTCTCCCTAGCTTAACATATGCGTCTAATCTGTAGGCTAATGGGCCCACTCGCTCCGTAATAAGGTACGGTTCTACATACTTCAGCTAAGCTTGCCCTTCTGCCCTAATCTAAAAAAAATTCTCTTCATAGGTGAAACTCTAAGGAAGACTTGATCGCCTACTGTGAACTCGAGGTCTCTCCTATGAATGTCAGTATATGACTTCTTCCCGTTTACGAGGTATAGCCCTCAAGAATCTATGTAGTCTTTGACATGTTCTCTAGTGCATTAGTATGCTTTTATAATTGAATCCCGTATGTATGGGTGAAGGTGATCTACTATCTTGTAAATTGCCAATATTACTTCATGGCTTGTTTAAACTATTTGTGTATAACATACTTCCATTAATCGCCTCTTAGTTGTAGTCATCGACGCTCGAGTCTTGTATTAATATTGGGCATACTCAAAATCCCTTTCCTTAGGATATCATCTTGTGATTCCGATATTTGAGTTTATTGTCGCCATATACGGCTTTCATTTTCAATGTAAAGTAGGAGCTACGGTTGAGCTGTGCATCTTATGTATATTACAGTAAGATTTCTTTATACTATTGATTCACCTATTTTTGGTAGTATATACACGATTATTATCGTTGTTCATCAGGTATACCACAATAGGGTTCCTGTTAAGGTTTCTAACAAGGTGTAGTTCCCTCTCAATTAAACATGTTATTGTGGTTGTGAATCAACTCTGGTGAGTATTAATATAATGTTTCTACTCTTTATATTCTACCATGTTTATAGGTAGGTTCCCATTTAATATATTGGGTTCTAATTCATAAAGAAAGACATGGAAGTCGATCTTTCCTTCCAGATGGCAATTTGGCCATAATTTAGACGGTAGCTTGAGAATACTGTTATTATAAGTAATTTTCTCTTGATCTCGTATTTGATTTATTAACACGGTTCATGGCATAATAATAGTTAGTATTTCCCTCATAATTGATTATTTTTCCGACATATGCGGAGTTGTTTTAGCTAATTAATCTCCTCAGGGTAACCTAGACAACTTAACTCTTAACTTACACCTCCCACAACTCATATACTTCATTTATTGAATTTTTATATTAAAATTAGGAATAAATTCTTACTTATCACATAAATATTTGTGACCACTTGTTAGGATTCTCAGGAATCATCCAACCCTGACGGGGTCAGCGTCAGTGTTGAACTATCCTTCCACACCATTTTGTGTTTGGTTATCCCTTGATCTGACCAAGACCAAGTTCGACCTCCCACGTCAAATATCAAACAATCACATAATTGTCATTTCAAAATTTTATCTTATTAAACTTTGTGACGTGGTGAGTACTTTATTTTCTCTTGACCACTATACTATTAATCCAATATCTGTTATAACCTATACTCGAATCTAGTGTATTCCCAAATCCCCAGAATAATATTTCTTTGATCAAATCATCAAGCGGGGAAGCCATTTTTTCCTCTTGGCATAAAAGGTAAATTCTTATTGAAGCATCTAGGCTCATTCTGTCTAATAACTATATCCATCAAACATTTCAACTCTTAAATCCATCATACAAGTAATAAGTTCCGTCATGGACTTGCATACCTTAGAATACTCTCTTCACTTTAAAAGGTTTATCTAGTATTTCTCCTATCAGGGCTTGATCATTGCCTATACTTGATTATCATCAGTTGGAGCAAAGACAGTCACAGTTAGACTTCAAGAAAAGTTTTCATGACTCCATCCACCACTACAGTTCCATAAAGTATCATTTCCTCTACCTTAAGCTTAGCTTTTTCCTTATTCCATCTAAAATCCATAAATCTGGTGAACCATATGTTCAGCCTAGGTTAAGTATCTCTTAATATTAGTACCATCCTAAATTAAGGATTTCCAGTTTGAATCCTACTGTTTAGTAACAGGACAATCAAGGCTTATTGTTTGTTCCTATCTCTTAGAAACGTGGTTAATCCTTAAACTCACTGGCTTCCTCAAATAGGTCAATTAGGTGTATCCAATGAAGGATTTAGAATCACATGGTTTAGCATATAACGTTAGGACGGTTTACGTGTAAAATAATGGATACAACCCAAGGGTATGTTTCCCTACTTTTATATTTAATTTACACTCATTTTGTGTATGTATTGGTTCAAACTCCTATATAACTTACACTCACTCTCAGTGTATGTATTAGTTCAAGCCTTTGGTATAACTGATATTACCTTTACTGTAAGTGTCAAGGGAAGTCATTCGTTACCATGTTCATACTACAGTTTATATTACATATGTTTTAACCTTAGTCGGTTTACTGCGATCTTAATTCGCATTCATAAATTGAGCTGTCGTACAAGACATATGCTCGTATAGAATCATAAGGATAGTGTAGGTCGATGGCCTCGAAGTAAGGTAGGTATATTTAATGGTACTCAACCTTCTGAAATATATCAATATTCCTCAATGTTTAGGTTAATAACCTCCAAATTATATTTATATATGTAGCATTTGGTAGTGCTAATTAGGTAATTCTCCCCCATTTTAGAAAATATATATTCCAAGTTTGTTCTCTCCCCTTTTTAATTGGGAGTCCAGCGTTGTTATATATTGGTACTAACTGAGACTCTTGGTATTTGCTCAGATATTTAAACCCGTGCTTATCCATTATGGATGTTTAGTTATATATCTTGAGATTCTGTTTTTCTATTGTCCCTTTTTCCAAGTTTCTCACCATTTTCTCTCAAAGTTTATAAGAGATTGAAAGATTTTCCCGTCTCGCACTGAGCGGTAAGCTCAGTGCCTGGATATCCCATAAAATTTCAGGGTTTTTTTTTGTTTGGGGGTGTTGTAGCTTTTTTTTCTTTCTTTTACGTGAGCTCCTTTGACAGTTCATGTAGCCTTAAGTATTTTATATTAATTAATGTACTTTCGTTCATGACATCTGCTCGTCATTTAGGTAGGTCATACTTTGTAGTTACTGTATGTTTGGACAGTTGATAATGCCCTTCGGCAGTCCAAGTAAAACTAACTTGTTATTTCCCGCTGTACTATCTCACACCCTTTTATCCCAAGGCTATTCTCGGTTCGTATTCTGTTTAATACTCTTAATCCTATGGTACACTAATCTGGTTTCTCCACTATATATCCACACGTCTCCTGATGTAACACCCCATCCAAAGCCAATCGTGGTTATCGCTAAACTTAATGCTTAATCGAATTCGTCGCAGCGGAAATAAACTATCACCAGGACCTTGCTACGGTATAACCAACAAGTAATACCGTTACTTAAATATTTACAACCACATATCCACAAAACATACACCAACCGAGTTTAAAGTATTCTCCAAAACCATACAGTATTTCCCAAGCTCATGTTCAACTACTAACTGACGGGTGCACAGGCGCTAACCGTACTCAAAATAAAGTCCCACCTAGGGCTACCCGCTCCTACTCTCGTGGTGTGACTTCATCGGCCGCTTACCTGCAAGTGTAAAAACAGCCCCCAAAGGGGGTCAGCACGAATGCTGGTACGACCCTCCCATGGCCCCCAAGCTAACGGGGCTACGACGACTAATTGTCAATAGCATGGAAGTTGATTAGCATAATAAGCATAATAAGCATAATATGAAACGCAATAAACCAACAACCACAATGAACAAAAATAGCTCATAAGCAAATGAACGACTCATGCGTTCCCTTAATAAGTGAGTTAGTTCTTAACTCCTTAGATCCACAATCTCCTTAACCTTATAATTGTCAAGTGCTCCACTATTAGATTGGTTAGCCCTTAATTGGTTGCTTATCTTTGTAGGGCTTGGTTAACCCTAGCCGGTAGCAGTGCACTATCCGGCGATAAGCTACCTTTCTTAATTTGTTGGGGATGTAGGCTTGATCCCCCCACGCCATCCTTAATGTGCCTCCCACCTCAAACAGTAGCTCGGGTGGTCGGGTCGGTTTGTTGACCCTAGGCGACGAGTCTAATGACAAGTCTTATTTGGAAGTCGGATCTGATTCAGATACCGACCTCCCCCAATACACATGTGCCGGTACCATTCCGGATTCCTCACTCCCACCCAAGTTATGGTTAGTGAAAGCCTTAATTACCAAGTGTTAGTTAAACCTTGACGGGTAAAAACCAACAATCATCAATACTTAGTTCTTATCCTTAACTCAGTGAGTACTAAACTTAGTTAGCAACATTCTCAAGTCTCGTGGGTTAGTGTAAAATAAACACATTCACAATGAGAATAAGTATAACCGGTTGCATGCTTTATCTTATCTTAGTCATAGCAAATAAACAGATAGCACACAAGCCGAGGGACACCTCGTTAGCAAGCAGTCACAAGAAAAACTGTACCGTTCACCGTTGTCTGTCGTTTGTTTAACCTTCTCCGGGGTCCCAATTCACAAACCTAAAACATTGATTCATTTTTAGGCCATTAGTTATTTGCACCTTACTTAACTCACCTAGTCCTTAAAAACTCCCATTCGATACCCTCTTAGATCCTTGCCACTTAACCTTATAAACTTAACTTTAAACATTAAGGTTTTACTTAACTAAATCTTAATCCCTTAAGTTCTTAGGGTCCTCATCATTACTACCCTACCCATGGTATACCTTATTACCAATTATCACTTAGAATTCAAAATTTCTTTTTTTTTAAGTGTTAAGGGTCGTCCGACCCACCGTCCGACCCACCAACTGGGTCGGACCCTTCCAGTAATTTTCGGGTTTGAAAGACTCCTCTTGTCCGACCTACGTCCGACCCAACCAACTGGGTCGGACCATTCCAGAAATTTTCTCATCCTTTAAAACACACCCGTCCGACACATGTCCGACCCAAATCCTCTGGGTCGGACCGTTCCAGAACCATTCACTGGCGTCTAACAGAGGCCGTCCGACCCAAACTTGGGTCGGACCCCTGGGTCGGACGCCACCAGAACATGCCCAAACATTGTCAAATATTCACTAAACTTTTCCTCAAGTCTTCCAATGTGTTCTAACATCATTTAGACCCTTAAACCCACCTTAAACCATCTTCCAAACTCATTAAAACAACCTTCAAAGATCATTCTAATCCTTTACTCAATTCTTACAACAACTACTAACGCTTAACACTTATCTCTTTCCTACATTTCAACATCCCTTTCACCTAGAACTTCTACTAGCCAAAAGTTCCCTCCTTAAGAACTTGACCACCCATATACACCACTTGCACCCCTACTACATTTTCCTAAGCTTCCTTAAATTCTAAACTCTAGTTTCTACCTAAACCACCTAAAAGTTTTATGTTTTTTACATCAAACTTACAAACGTTTCCTAGCTTCTTTTATCCACATTTACCTAAGTCCTAAATACCCAAGTACATACTTTTGATTCCTAAATCCTTCATGGTGATACCTAAGTCATTATAAGTCATTAAAACACCTTAAACTCACCCTTTTCATCAAGACAACCTTTAGAACTTCCTAGTACTTCCTTAGTCATGAAATCTCCTTAGAACATCTCAAACACTTAGGTTCTCCTCTAAATTTTTGCCATGGGTTCTCTAGTATATAGTTACATCCAAACACTTGGCTTTTCACCATCAAACAACCAATATCACTCAAATTCTCATCACAACACCTTAACACACAATTTACACCAAAACTACACCACATCATTACATAGTGTATAAACTTAAATGCTTGGCACTTAGGCCCTTAAATGACATAATCTTAACCACTGAATTTCCACATATATTTGCCTTTAACCTGCGAATACACACAACAAGGCTCCCATTGAAATAAAACGCTTCTTGTAATTCACCTTGATATTCTTAAACTATCTCTTTTCTCATTGGCTCCTTAATCACAAGTTCACAAACATGATCATTGTTTCTCCTAGGTCATATATAGCCCTTTTCTAATGTAAACTCTACACTAAACTCATCACATATATAAATCCCATTCCCTTAAACAATAAAACACCTTAAGGTAAGTAATTTACCTTATTCTTTCACAAGCTCACAAACTTTCCTCCCTAGGTTTTTCCTTGAGCAATCTCGGTCACCAATATATATCTCCTTGCCAATGTTCTAACCAATATCCAATGACTCCAATGAGTACTAGATAATACATTAACCCTAAGGAACAAACCCTAGGTCAAAATGTGCTTTAAGGTATTAAGGTGATTGTTTTACCTTGGTTTCTCAAGACAAGCTTGGATATGAAGCAAGAAGGACCTCCTTAATCCTTTGAAGAGTAGAAAACAAGCTAGTAGAGTAAAATCGGATGGTTGCATGTGATGCGGATTGGAGTAATTATGGTATATTGGTATGGTATGGAATGTAGAAACCTTGAGTAATGAAATTGGGAATTGTAAGGAGGAGAATGTATGGCTTTGGTATTAGACATGTAGGAATGAGTAAGTAAAGTAATCCAGTAACCTCGAACAACTTTGAGGACAAGTTCTTAAGGGGGTAGATTGAAATACCCCGACCTTAAATATAGTGATTAAAATTATCCTAATAGGTATTTAAGGGCTTAATGGTGCCTAAGTAATTTTGGTAAGGAAAAATAAATCCAAAGAAATAAAGAAACGCTTAAAAAGCGAAAAACGCTAAATAAGTGTTAAATAACCATAGGAGGTATGAGACCTCGGTTAGCATATTATATGGATTCTAAAGCCTTAATAAGGCCTAAATAATAGATGGGAACAACTCCCGAAGAAAACGGATCCAAATAATGTATTAAAACGCTAATAGAGCTTTAATGCACGTTTTTCGAGAAAACCCAAAAAACGTGACTTTAAGTGGTCAAACGAACCCGTAAAAATTATAAATCATTAAATAACAATGATTAAGCATTTATGGAAGCTTAATAACCAATAAAATTAAATAAACGAGAAATTCCGGAAAAATGGGCCCGGTTAGTGAATAGTACCCCAAACCGGGTAAAATAACGAGCATTTTCTGTAAAAGACGAAAAACGCTCCAACTAGTAGTAATGTGTGAGGCCGATTTTTAATGGGTCAAATAACCCTCACACACACATGTAACTAGCTAATAAGTAAAGGGAACCAAAAAGTAAAATAGAAAAAGTAGAAAAGTGCTTTAACTTTTTCTCTCACCTCACTCTCTCATTCTCTACTCTCTCTCTCTTCCGTTTTTCTCACCCAGCCGACCTCCTCTCTTTCTCCCCTCTGCATCAGGCGATTTTTGAAGCTCTCCACAAGCTTCCAGCATGCAGCCCTTCATCTTCTTGCTCTAGCCACATGCAAGCTCCAAATCAAAAACAAATTACATATTTGAACTCCCTCATCATTCTCTACACTTCCCTCTTTTCAAAATCCAAAAATGAGGAAGTTCATTTTCGTGGGTATACCCCATTGGTGAAGAAAATGGCATTAATGTAGCTTGGAGTCTCCTCTCTCCATTAAGGTAAAAATCTACATAAAAATCTCATGTTCTCACCATTTCCTTTCATAACCGATTTTTACCCCTATGTAATGCCTTGTTTTTCTCTCTCTCTCTTTTGAGCATAATCTCAACCTTGCAATGGTGGTGGAATCACCTTCTCAAACCAAGGGCTAAAACCCCTCCTAAAACACAACCAAAGGTAAACCCTAGAATTTGTGTTTTGAACATTTCAAAGGATTAGTATAAATCTAGGGTTAGTATTAATTGCACTTATTTTGTGTGTATTGGGTGATGGGAATGGAGTTTGGCAACTCCATTCCCCATGTGACCGATTGTACAAGAAAGAGAGAAGAAGGAATAGAAAAGGAAGAGGAAATAAGAGCTTTAAGGTAAGAGCTCTTTCTCAATGCTATATTTAATGCATTAGAGTAATGGGAATGGGTGAACAAATAAAGAACCTAAACTATTGTATTAGTATCGTAGTTTGTGGAAGTTTGAGTATTTATGAGTTTGTATTGGGAATGTAGGCCTTAGAGCCAAATAAATTGTGTATGTGAGTTAGTAATGTGGATTGAGGAAGTAATGATGTATTGGTGTTGTAATTGAGGAAGTATTGGTGTATTGAGATTTTGTATGTGTGCTGATAGAACCCTTGTGGTTTGGCTAGAATAGGGATGAATTTGATGAGAAAGGAGATGTGTGGATAAGTAAGAAAAGTAGGTGAACTATGGCGAAATTTTGGTAGGAATACGTATATGTATGGACGACTTGGGGAATGGGAAAACCAAGGTGTGTATTGGAGTTAGTAGAGATGTTTAATGACTATGGAGTAGTAGTTGTGGTAAGAGAATGAAAGGATATAAAATCTGTAGCAAGAATTGTTGAATGGCATTGGAGAAACTAGGAGGATTTATGTACTTGACCTTGGGAGTGAGTGTTGGACTTGAAGAGGAGAGGCAATGCATTGTAGGCATTGGAAATGGCATTAGGAGAGGAAATTATGTATGGAGGAGGTGGGAACCAAAATCTATAGCAAAGAGGTATTAAATTGCATTGTAGAACTAAGAATAAATAGTGTGCAAGATTTGGTAAATGAATGTTGGACTTGGGTATAGATGGTACAATTGCTTGGAAATGAATTGGCATGGTAAGAGGAGGTATTTGGGATGCTAGGAGTGACATTGGTAGAGGAAGTATTGGATGGTAGAAGTTGGTTTAAAAATCTGTAGCAATAAAGAAAGAAAATAGGTATAAGTGCTGGAATGAAGTGAGGAAAATTGTGTAAGTGGATTGATGGATTTAGCAATAAATTTGATGGATGAACTAAGGTGAATTAGAGGATTTAAATGTTGTTTAAACATGTAGGAAACATGTGGAAATGAGTAGGAAAAGATTGGGTGTGAATTGAGTAGAGTTTGGGATTCAAAATAAGTAATTAAAATGGGTACTGGGCTGGACCGATCCTAGCAGGGTCGGTCGACCCGAAAATCTGCAATCTCGGAAGCTTCTACATCCGACCGACCCAGGGGACCGACCCTGACTGGGTCGGTCAAGTAGAAACTTTTAGTCGGAAATGCTTCTGCATCCGACCGACCCAGGGGACCGACCCTGCCTGGGTCGGTCGAGTGGAAATTGTTAGTTGGATTGCTTCTGTAACGGACCGACCCAATGGACCGACCCTGGCTGGGTCGGTCGGGCCGGAATTTTCTGTAATCAAAGTCTCTGCACCCGACCGACCCATGGGTCCGACCCAGGGTGGGTCGGTCGAGTCAAAACTTACAAAAAAAAAACTATAAGACTATGGTTAGTATATAAATATATGTATATGTATACCCACCTATACATATGTGCATATATATACAAGTATACCATTGTTAAGCAATGAAAAGTAAGTAAATAAAATGTAAGTATAAGAATGTGAAGACTTAGTAAGTATGAGTTAGGAAGCGTAAGGGTAACCGAATTAAATTAATGATAGTTAGATTAATTATTCGGTTGTATGTATATCATAGGATTTGAATTTGTGAACACCGGAGGAACGTTGGGATACAAGTACAACGGTGAAAGGTATGATTTCTTCATGCCCTGTATCCTAATCTGGTTACCCCGATTTGTGTGCTTATTTGATCACCTAAATAAGATAAATGCATGAATCGGACTATATTGCACTTACCTGTGCTTGACTTATGTTGTTCTTGATAATTATTGTCTTGAATAATAGTTTGTATAATTCATGAAATATATGAATAATGATGAAGTGTAATTGTATCTCGTAGTGTACTTGTATGTTGTATTGTATTGTGTATGGATGTGTATGAATAATGTATTTGTGTATGTGGTTGAATGAATGACTTCTACTAATTCCTAACTACCTAACTCCTAACTTAAGTGAGTAAATTGGAACGAGTAGAAGTCCGATATAGCTTCGGCCACGCGTGAGGATGAGGAGACACAAGAGGTTGGATCCGATTCCTGACTCTTAAGCTGGTCCGCGGCCCAAACCCCTTAAATGGGTAGCATCCCGGATTGGTGAGTCAAGTAAGCCCGGTGGTGGGACCGTGTAGTCCCTGCCCGGAGGTCTCGACGACTTAACATGAGTAAGAGTAAGAGTAAGTAAGTAAGTATGAGTATGAGTATGAGTATGTATGCGTATGTATGGAGTAACGAGTAAAAGAGTAATCTCCACCCGATTAACCCGGGTGGACCAACGAAGCTAACAAGAATTGTATATTGTGTATGTAATGAGTATGTGTATTTCGGAAGAAGGTAAGTATGTATTGGATGGTTATGCTGTATTCCTTGTATGTGATGAAGTGTATGCATGTATGCCCGGCGTAAGTATTATTGTATTGTGTATAAGAGCATGTATGCATGTATGTTTGAATGAAAATGAACTGCATGTATTCGACCAAGTGGTCGGCGTACCCTCACTAGTACGCGGGGTATGCGGTTATCATGTGCAGCGAAAGCTGATCCCCTAGGGGGAATGTTTTTAGTGTGCAGGTACCCGAAGCGGATGTGGTCAAGGTAAGAGACCGGCGGCACACCCTCGTATCTAGAAAGTAAGTAGTTGTGAGGAATGGGTAGTAAGTAGTCTCTTAGCGAGTATGTATGAACTTGGAAGAGGTATTATACTTGTACAAGGATCCTAGTAAACTCGGTATGTGGATTATATTGTATTGAACTTGGAGAATTGTATTGAACGAAGATTGTAGCATTTGTTTAGTAAATGGTGTATGTGTTGTAGAGATGTAGTACTCGGGATTCCGGTCCATCAGACCGATGCTGTATGTAGAAGAAGTAGCCTTGTTAGTCACGTGGGTGACTAACGGCATTGTATCACCCATTGTATGTAAGGATGTATCCGCTGCGTGTATCTGATGTGTAAGGAGATTGGACGGTAAGCAGTGTATTAACGGTAGGGGTGTTACAGCCCCAAAGCTGCTCCCAATGCGTAATCACTGGCATCACACATTATCTCAAAAGGTAATGACCAATCAGGAGCAACAATAATAGGAGCAGAAACCAATTTAGCCTTGAGCAAATTAAAAGCATCTAAGCACTCTTTCGTAAATTCAAATTTAGCATCCTTTATTAACAAATCACAAAGAGGCTTAGAGATCTTGGAGAAATCCTTAACAAAACGCCTATAAAAACCTGCGTGACCAAGAAAACTCCGAACATCCTTCACCGACGATGGTGGAGGCAGCTGCTCTATTACTTCAATCTTTGATTTGTCTACCTCGATCCTGTAACACCCCTAATCTCAAACCTGTAATGACGTCATAACTCGTAGCATAACAAACAGCAAATCGCAGCGGAAAATAAAACTATCTAACCTTGGTGTTACACGCCGTCACTCACCCTTGCGAGTAACAAGGCATCTTACTCTTCCCAACTTTACAACTTCTCACGCTGTGATGAACAGATACTGAGCACTTCTAATTATTACAAACCAAAACCAACTAAATGAGCAACTAACTGAATACAACATCCTTCTTAACACAATACAAAATAGGACCAACGGTGTTTGTCGAAAACACTTCAGCTACCCCCGAGTCCCACGCTCCGGCTTGAGTCTTCTTCAATAACCTGGAATTTTTGGCCCACTAAAGGGCTCAACAATCGAAATGATGGTATGCTAAATGTAGTCTTAAATCATTTGGAATCCTTAAGTCATTTTTAGCCATCTTGATATTAGATTCTTTACATGAAATACCGGTTTACAATAATAACAGTAATAACTGTAAACACTTAACAAACACATAACAAACCACCTGTAAACACCAGTGTACAATAGTACACAACACCAATAACCACACAACAATAACCCATAGCAATAACCAATAACCACACAACAATAACCCATAGCAATAACCAATAATCACACATTAATAAACCATAACAATAACCTCACAAGATAAGCGTATTAAACTGTACTTGTTAGTTAGTCACTTGGCCTTTATTCTTTAAACCAATCATTTAACCTTTTCCAATTAATTTCCACCTCAAGTGTCATGTTAAAAAACCTTAATAACTTATGGACGAATGTCCCCTGTGTTCCATTGGAACTGTTTACCAGCTGACCCTGTGGCCCTGGTTAATTGACCGATCCAGTCGAACCTGTGCACCAACGGCAGTGCCTTCCGCCATCCCCGAATGTGGCTGATGGATTTTGAGTGACTCCCTTCTTGAGTCTCTCATAGTGATCACAATGCGCAACCAGAAAGTCGAAACGATCTGGATTCCTCTCTTTATAAGTTAGCCCTTTTTGTCAGTGACAGAATAACCAATCCTTGAGTTAAGACTATAATAGTTGACCTTTGTTAGGTTCAATAATACCTAAAGGCCAGTTAGTCTCTTTTTTTTCCCAGTTTAGATGTATAAACTTTAGTCACAAGACATTCTCGTATAAAATACAACGCAACAGTTTGAGCAATCCCACATACAATATCATTCAATAAAATCATAGATATCGTTCTTAAACATTTAAAACACAATGCATGGACCTTAGGATAATCCTTAGGACATTCAGACCACACAATTAACATACCGTTCACCAAGTAACTGCTAGCTTGACAAACTCCTGTTCAGTAGTCTCTCCCCGTACGCTGTAATTTAAACATGCAATACCGGCTAATATTAATACAACTATTCATTAAATATTACAGTACTGTCACTGTAGAGTTTATCCTCGTCGTATAATAACTCTGTATGTTATTTATTTTCCCCTATTATTTTAACAGTGGTTCTAGATAACCTACCAGTTCATCATTTTATGTGAAGCTCACATGTGATAATGAATTATCATTTATACGGTATATCTCTACCTCATTAATTACATACTCATAATTATTTCCACTTATCATTTATATTTATTAGTTATGTTATGTCACAATCACCTTTATTTCATAAACTTTATATTATATTTCCTAATATTCCATAATACATTATATTACCTAGTTTTACTTCCTTTCCTTATTAGGTTACAAAACCAACCTTATTAATTCGGTTTTTATATATTATACCCAACAACTTAATAAATTACTAAATAACCACATATAATTTCCGGTAATCATAATTGACCCCATTAACTTTTACAACTTACCAAATAACCATATACATTTATAATTTATTAAATACCCTTATCAATTTCGAAATTTGTAAAACAATTATATTAACTTCTACAAATTGCCAAATAACCTTATTATTTTTATAATTCATTAATTACCCGCATTAACCTTTGTAACTATTAATTAACCACCTTACTTTCACAAATCACCAAATACTCTTACTAATTTCGGTAATTACAATTAATACCACCAACCTTTATAAATTACCAATAAATCCCTTAACTTTTCGGTTTCACTTATATTTTCCTTTATTCACTTTTAAACCCCAAAACTTTATATAAGTTACATATTAACTTATAAACTATAGTTTAAATATTTTATTTCCTTAAATACCCAAAGTAACCCATATCTTTTCTTAAATTACATTTCCGCCCCATTTAAATTCTATTCTTCATATATACTTCCATAAATCACATATTCACCCTTAAACTTTTATAAACTTAATATTTTATGTCATAAACCATTTTAACCCAAAGTTTTTGGTCAACACTTTGACCAAGACTTAATATCATAATTAATACTTTAATATACCCATAAAATCATAAATAATTCTCGGCCATACCTTATATTTTCCAATAATTACAAAATAGTCCCAAAACTTTATAAAATGCTATCTTAACACTTTACCACTTATTTAAATTCACCAAAATTCATAATATTAATTCCTACCTTATATTATAATGTAAATATACCAAACTAACCCCTTTGTCCTCGGTTTTTATTATTTGTACTCTAAACTTTTCAAAATTTATATTTTAGCCACATAACTTATTAAACTAGCCATATAAATACTTGTAGCTATTTTTAATACTCCCAAAATTTATAATATAAGTTAATATACTTATATATTTCGAAAATCACCCAAACAATGTATTTCATTATCGGCTTCAGTTTTATTTTACTATATAGTTTTAAAACTTGCTTTAAACCTTATAATAAATACATATAAATGTATATAAGCCATATAACACTTCTAAAAATTATACTAATGACTTAAAATGATTAAAACTAAAAATAGAACATAAAATTCCTAAACCATTCAGTTTCAACATCTATGTAACATAATTAATTTTTATGACCTAACTATATACCTTAAGGTAATAATCTTACCTTATATGTTATAAATTATTTTTCTTGATACTTTAACTTAATAATTTTCGGCCTTAATATTAGCATGGCCTTAACATAATTTTTATACTAAATTTTGAAGCTGAAATTAAGCTTAAACTTAATAAACCTTACTTATATAAACTTACCCTTAAATCAAGACAATTCTTGTACTTGATTTTTCTTGAATTTCCAAGCTCTTAAATAATATCTTGATGAAGATATTTCGAACTCCTTGTACATATATAGTAGATTTATTTATTAGACTTCTAACAAGAGTTTGTAAATAATATTTGTAGTAATTCTACAAGAGTTTACCTTAGGAATTTAACAAGGTATTTTTGATACACCTTGAGATGGTTGTAGATCCAAGTTTCCTTCATGAAATAATGAAGAGAATATGGATTTAGAAGACACAATTTTCGGACATATAGGAGTAATTTGTCTAGGGTTTCCAAACATGAAAATACCTTAGATTAACCTTGATTACTCCTTGGATGGATGTTGAATCAAGACAACTCCTTGGAGTACAAATTGTTGGCGAATTCTTTCAAGATTGCTAGGATTATTCTTGCTTCAAAACTTGATAGGATTAACTAAGAATTTACATAGAAATGGTGTTAGGATTTAATTCACCATTAATGGAGCTATTAGAACTTAGGAACTAACTTAGGAAATGAAGAAAAGAGAGGACAAGAGAGAGATGACTTACCTTCGTGAATGAGAGCAAATGAGAAGGGATATTCACGTAGGATATTAGAAGAGAATGAAGGCAATTAGAGTTGATTGCTATTGTTTAATGGCTTTTATTCCATGTCTTTATTTATGTTATTTGATTACAAAACTTAGTCACAAAGCTCTCTTAATTTGATAAGTAAACAGCTGGTGGTGTAGGCTTGCGGCTCCAATCATGCTAGAAAACCACTCACATTTGTTTTATCCTTGTCATTAGTTTAGGATTTATCAAGTTTATTAATGATACTAATCTTGCTTTTATTCATGCAGAAATCGCTGGATGGAATTGGAGACTCCACCTCCTTGTAGCTCACGGTTAGTGGGGTGCTTAAAAGACTAGTTAAGTTGTCTTCATTATACTTAATCATTCAGCACTTAGTCCTCCCTTGCTTATTCAAACAGCACTCAACTCCCACCATTAAAATCTGATCGGCTGCAATGGAATAATTAGTCAGCTCCCATTCATGAACTCTTACGACAATAGCATGCTAGGAATCAATTTAGTTTGTTAATTATTAAACTAACCAATCATGCTTATCAACTACATTAAATGAGATGAATTATTGTTTCTAACCTTGTATTCTTATGCAGGTGTAGTGCTCGGTATTATGGAAGTACACAAGAGTTCCACTTGCTGCAACTTACGACAATATAGTTGCTAGAAAGCTTATCAATTTGTTTTATTTTTTTGTCATTAGATTAGGCTTTATTAGTTGATTAATATTGTTATCTTGTTTATCTTTGCAGGTGTGATGATCGGCTGGAATGAAGTAATCAAACAGCTCCACACCAAGTATCTTTACGGTAATGATATGCTAGGTTAGTACTTTTAAGTTTGTTAATTAGCAAGACAAATAAGAAGTTAGGTACTTGTCTTTCTTTCATTAATTTACAGCACTAATCTTATTTATTTGTGCAGGTTATACGATGGGGATATTTGTTACATCAACATATGGAACATGTTGAGTGAGTCACATAGTCGTTAGGCATTTTTTTGAAAAATCTAGCCTAACAGCACCCAAACTTACGCCCACCTTGGTGCTTAATTGGGACCTATTTTTGATTTGATTTTTGTTACTCTATATTGTACTAAGATCATACTAATATGTGTAATAGGTTCCAGCATTTAATTGGTACATTTATATGATGGAAAAAGATGAAAGTTTTAAGGTAAAAATGCTGATTTTAGGTACCTTTTTGATCCTAAAATCGCCCCTGGTTGTGCTATGATTTTAGCACTGGAATTAATTGATTTTGATGGTCATTTTATCCACTTTTAAGTTTATCAACTCTTGGCTACTCAAAGACATCAAGGCAATTACGTAAAACGCATTTTTGTGACACCCGAAGGTGCGTTTTTGTGCTTAAAGGATATCTCTAGGAATTAATTAGTCGCTATGAGTTCCAAGTGTTTATTGACATTTTTTATAGTCAATAATGATATATTAAGGTGTTACATTAAGTTATATAGAGTTATATAAACTTGTAACTCAATTTTCGGGCTAAAGGGGCACTCCCGAGGTAAAAGGAGCGTTAAGAAGTTCCCCCCGAGCTCTTTGTTTATTTTTGAAGAAGTAGCTTGGCAATTCTATTTAGAATGATTAATAATAATTTTAGGAACTCTAAGAATAATTTATATAGGGGTTCGTGCCACCTTGGCACTCCTCCTAAGCATTCCCGGGCCTTTATGGGGCCCACATCGGGAACTTCCTAGAACTTTGTATTTTTATTCAGTTCTAACTGAGAACTTGTATTTTAAAGATCATAAAATGATCCTTGGTTAAATTCGTATAATGTCCATAACTTATATAATTGTTTAACTTAAGGTCGGGCTTTTAACGCTCGTTTCTGACCTTATATACCTTCTTAGGGTTTAATAAACCCCCAAATAATATTTATAATTCCTAAAATAATATTTATTTAGTTATTTTTAATTATTTAAATGTTAGGGGTATTTCAGTCTACCCCCTTAAAAGGACTTCGTCCCGAAGTCATAACTTATACTTGTTCATCTATGGAATCAAGTTCCTCATATCTACTCTTGTCTACTTATCATTCTTGGGTGTCAATACTGTATTGACACACTATATTCCATCTATAGTCCAAGTGTATGCAATTCATACACACATATTCTTACTCAAGATAATCCATGTAATTATAGTATAATACTTGGTAAATACTGTAAAACCACACATGTTCCAACTTCCTAGCTATCCCACTCGGTCATCACTGCACAAGTGCAATACCAAATCCTCAGTCCTACAGAGTGCAGAGGCGTAAACCCTTGGCAGTGAATCTCTTGTGTGATTGAAGGAATAAATATAAATATACTGTAAAATAATTAAGTGCTTCATAAACATTCAAGTGTTACATAGAACACACAAATAATCATTCAAGTGTCTCACAGGACATATAATTGATAACCAAGTGTCACATAGGACATACTAATAACCAACCAAATGTCACATAGGACATAACCATCTAACTAATTGCACACATGCGCAACAAACAAACACAAATAATCATACACGAAACCAATATAGACTGCAGATATGCAAGTCGCATGTGGTGCTCTACCCCCCTTAAAAAGGGTTACGCCCACGTACCCTTACAAGTATACACAGAACGAAAAGATAATTGTTGGATACTTGTCTCGCATGGAGTCTTCTAACTCCCATGTCGCCTCCTTAATGTCGTGGTTTTACCACAGAGCTTTGACCATTCTAATGGTCTTGTTCCTGGTCTCCCTAGTGTTGGAGTCTAAAATGCGAACTGGGGTCTCCTCATATCCAAGTGTAGGATTTAGCTCGAGTGTCTCGGGCTCTAAGTTATGTGATGGGTGAGGCACATATTGCTTTAGCTGAGAAATGTGGAACGCATTGTGCACTCTCCCTAGCTTAACATATGCATCTAATCTATAGGCTAATGGGCCCAGTCGCTCCGTAATAAGGTACGGTTCTACATACTTCGGCTAAGCTTGCCCTTCTGCCCTAATCTAAAAAAAATTCTCTTCATAGGTGAAACTCTAAGGAAGACTTGATCGCCTACTGTGAACTCGAGGTCTCTCCTATGAATGTCAGTATATGACTTCTTCCCGTTTACGAGGTATAGCCCTCAAGAATCTATGTAGTCTTTGACATGTTCTCTAGTGCATTAGTATGCTTTTATAATTGAATCCCGTATGTATGGGTGAAGGTGATCTACTATCTTGTAAATTGCCAATATTACTTCATGGCTTGTTTAAACTATTTGTGTATAACATACTTCCATTAATCGCCTCTTAGTTGTAGTCATCGACGCTCGAGTCTTGTATTAATATTGGGCATACTCAAAATCCCTTTCCTTAGGATATCATCTTGTGATTCCGATATTTGAGTTTATTGTCGCCATATACGGCTTTCATTTTCAATGTAAAGTAGGAGCTACGGTTGAGCTGTGCATCTTATGTATATTACAGTAAGATTGCTTTATACTATTGATTCACCTATTTTTGGTAGTATATACACGATTATTATCGTGTTCATCAGGTATACCACAATAGGGTTCCTGTTAAGGTTTCTAACAAGGTGTAGTTCCCTCTCAATTAAACATGTTATTGTGGTTGTGAATCAACTCTGGTGAGTATTAATATAATGTTTCTACTCTTTATATTCTACCATGTTTATAGGTAGGTTCCCATTTAATATATTGGGTTCTAATTCATAAAGAAAGACATGGAAGTCGATCTTTCCTTCCAGATGGCAATTTGGCCATAATTTAGACGGTAGTGAGAATACTGTTATTATAAGTAATTTTCTCTTGATCTCGTATTTGATTTATTAACACGGTTCATGGCATAATAATAGTTAGTATTTCCCTCATAATTGATTATTTTTCCGACATATGCGGAGTTGTTTTAGCTAATTAATCTCCTCAGGGTAACCTAGACAACTTAACTCTTAACTTACACCTCCCACAACTCATATACTTCATTTATTGAATTTTATATTAAAATTAGGAATAAATTCTTACTTATCACAAAATATTTGTGACCACTTGTTAGGAGTCTCAGGAATCATCCAACCCTGACGGGGTCAGCGTCAGTGTTGAACTATCCTTCCACCCATTTTGTGGTTTGGTTATCCCTGATCTGACCAAGACCAAGTTCGACCTCCCACGTCAAATATCAAACAATCACATAATTGTCATTTCAAAATTTTATCTTATTAAACTTTGTGACGTGGTGAGTACTTTATTTTCTCTTGACCACTATACTATTAATCCAATATCTGTTATAACCTATACTCGAATCTAGTGTATTCCCAAATCCCCAGAATAATATTTCTTTGATCAAATCATCAAGCGGGGAAGCCAGTTTTTCCTCTTGGCATAAAAGGTAAATTCTTATTGAAGCATCTAGGCTCATTCTGTCTAATAACTATATCCATCAAACATTTCAACTCTTAAATCCATCATACAAGTAATAAGTTCCGTCATGGACTTGCATACCTTAGAATACTCTCTTCACTTTAAAAGGTTTATCTAGTATTTCTCCTATCAGGGCTTGATCATTGCCTATACTTGATTATCATCAGTTGGAGCAAAGACAGTCACAGTTAGACTTCAAGAAAAGTTTTCATGACTCCATCCACCACTACAGTTCCATAAATATCATTTCCTCTACCTTAAGCTTAGCTTTTTCCATATTCCATCTAAAATCCATAAATCTGGTGAACCATATGTTCAGCCTAGGTTAAGTATCTCTTAATATTAGTACCATCCTAAATTAAGGATTTCCAGTTTGAATCCTACTGTTTAGTAACAGGACAATCAAGGCTTATTGTTTGTTCCTATCTCTTAGAAAGTGGTTAATCCTTAAACTCACTGGCTTCCTCAAATAGGTCAATTAGGTGTATCCAATGAAGGATTTAGAATCACATGGTTTAGCATATAACGTTAGGACGGTTTACGTGTAAAATAATGGATACAACCCAAGGGTATGTTTCCCTACTTTTATATTTAATTTACACTCATTTTGTGTATGTATTGGTTCAAACTCCTATATAACTTACACTCACTCTCAGTGTATGTATTAGTTCAAGCCTTTGGTATAACTGATATTACCTTTACTGTAAGTGTCAAGGGAAGTCATTCGTTACCATGTTCATACTACAGTTTATATTACATATGTTTTAACCTTAGTCGGTTTACTGCGATCTTAATTCGCATTCATAAATTGAGCTGTCTACAAGACATATGCTCGTATAGAATCATAAGGATAGTGTAGGTCGATGGCCTCGAAGTAAGGTAGGTATATTTAATGGTACTCAACCTTCTGAAATATATCAATATTCCTCAATGTTTAGGTTAATAACCTCCAAATTATATTTATATATGTAGCATTTGGTAGTGCTAATTAGGTAATTCTCCCCCATTTTAGAAAATATATATTCCAAGTTTGTTCTCTCCCCTTTTTAATTGGGAGTCCAGCGTTGTTATATATTTGTACTAACTGAGACTCTTGGTATTTGCTCAGATATTTAAACCCGTGCTTATCCATTATGGATGTTTAGTTATATATCTTGAGATTCTGTTTTTTCTATTGTCCCTTTTTCCAAGTTTCTCACCATTTTCTCTCAAAGTTTATAAGAGATTGAAAGATTTTCCCGTCTCGCACTGAGCGGTAAGCTCAGTGCCTGGATATCCCATAAAATTTCAGGGTTTGCTCTTTACGTGAGCTCCTTTGACAGTTCATGTAGCCTTAAGTATTTTATATTAATTAATGTACTTTCGTTCATGACATCTGCTCGTCATTTAGGTAGGTCATACTTTGTAGTTACTGTATGTTTGGACAGTTGATAATGCCCTTCGGCAGTCCAAGTAAAACTAACTTGTTATTTCCCGCTGTACTATCTCACACCCTTTTATCCCAAGGCTATTCTCGGTTCGTATTCTGTTTAATACTCTTAATCCTATGGTACACTAATCTGGTTTCTCCACTATATATCCACACGTCTCCTGATGTAACACCCCATCCAAAGCCAATCGTGGTTATCGCTAAACTTAACGCTTAATCGAATTCGTCGCAGCGGAAATAACTATCACCAGGACCTTGCTACGGTCTAAACCAACAAGTAATACCGTTACTTAAATATTTACAACCACATATCCACAAAACATACACCAACCGAGTTTAAAGTATTCTCCAAAACCATACAGTATTTCACAAGCTCATGTTCAACTACTAACTGACGGGTGCACAGGCGCTACCGTACTCAAAATAAAGTCCCACCTAGGGCTACCCGCTCCTACTCTCGTGGTGTGACTTCATCGGCCGCTTACCTGCAAGTGTAAAAACCCCCAAAGGGGTCAGCACGAATGCTGGTACGACCCTCCCATGGCCCCCAAGCTAACGGGGCTACGACGACTAATTGTCGATAGCATGGAAGTTGATTAGCATAATAGCATAATAAGCATAATATGAAACGCAATAAACCAACAACCACAATGAACAAAAATAGCTCATAAGCAAATGAACGACTCAGGCGTTCCCTTAATAGTGAGTTAGTTCTTAACTCCTTAGATCCACAATCTCCTTAACCTTATAATTGCCAACCGCTCCACTATTAGATTGGTTAGCCCTTAATTGGTTGCTTATCTTTGTAGGGCTTGGTTAACCCTAGCCGGTAGCAGTGCACTATCCGGCGATAAGCTACCTTTCTTAATTTGTTGGGGATGTAGGCTTGATCCCCCCACGCCATCCTTAATGTGCCTCCCACCTCAAACAGTAGCCGGGTGGTCGGGTCGGTTTGTTGACCCTAGGCGACGAGTCTAATGACAAGTCTTATTTGGAAGTCGGATCTGATTCAGATACCGACCTCCCCCAATACACATGTGCCGGTACCATTCCGGATTCCTCACTCCCACCCAAGTTATGGTTAGTGAAAGCCTTAATTACCAAGTGTTAGTTAAACCTTGACGGGTAAAACCAACAATCACCAATACTTAGTTCTTATCCTTAACTCAGTGAGTACTAAACTTAGTTAGCAACATTCTCAAGTCTCGTGGGTTAGTGTAAAATAACACATTCACAATGAGAATAAGTATAACCGGTTGCATGCTTTATCTTATCTTAGTCATAGCAAATAAACAGATAGCACACAAGCCGAGGGACACCTCGTTAGCAAGCAGGTCACAAGAAAAACTGTACCGTTCACCGTCGTCTGTCGTTTGTTTAACCTTCTCCGGGGTCCCAATTCACAAACCTAAAACATTGATTCATTTTTAGGCCATTAGTTATTTGCACCTTACTTAACTCACCTAGTCCTTAAAAACTCCCATTCGATACCCTCTTAGATCCTTGCCACTTAACCTTATAAACTTAACTTTAAACATTAAGGTTTTACTTAACTAAATCTTAATCCCTTAAGTTCTTAGGGTCCTCATCATTACTACCCTACCCATGGTATACCTTATTACCAATTATCATCCTTAGAATTCAAAATTTCTTTTTTTTTAAGTGTTAAGGGTCGTCCGACCCACCGTCCGACCCACCAACTGGGTCGGACCCTTCCAGTAATTTTCGGGTTTGAAAGACTCCTCTTGTCCGACCTACGTCCGACCCAACCAACTGGGTCGGACCATTCCAGAAATTTTCTCATCCTTTAAAACACACCCGTCCGACCCATGTCCGACCCAAATCCTCTGGGTCGGACCGTTCCAGAACCATTCACTGGCGTCTAACAGAGGCCGTCCGACCCAAACTTGGGTCGGACCCCTGGGTCGGACGCCACCAGAACATGCCCAAACATTGTCAAATATTCACTAAACTTTTCCTCAAGTCTTCCAATGTGTTCTAACATCATTTAGACTCTTAAACCCACCTTAAACCATCTTCCAAACTCATTAAAACAACCTTCAAAGATCATTCCAATCCTTTACTCAATTCTTACAACAACTACTAACACTTAACACTTATCTCTTTCCTACATTTCAACATCCCTTTCACCTAGAACTTCTACTAGCCAAAAGTTCCCTCCTTAAGAACTTGACCACCCATATACACCACTTGCACCCCTACTACATTTTCCTAAGCTTCCTTAAATTCTAAACTCTAGTTTCTACCTAAACCACCTAAAAGTTTTATGCTCTTTTACATCAAACTTACAAAGTTTCCTAGCTTCTTTTATCCACATTTACCTAAGTCCTAAATACCCAAGTACATACTTTTGATTCCTAAATCCTTCATGGTGATACCTAAGTCATTATAAGTCATTAAAACACCTTAAACTCACCCTTTTTCATCAAGACAACCTTTAGAACTTCCTAGTACTTCCTTAGTCATGAAATCTCCTTAGAACATCTCAAACACTTAGGTTCTCCTCTAAATTTTTGCCATGGGTTCTCTAGTATATAGTTACATCCAAACACTTGGCTTTTCACCATCAAACAACCAATATCACTCAAATTCTCATCACAACACCTTAACACACAATTTACACCAAAACTACACCACATCATTACATAGTGTATAAACTTAAATGCTTGGCACTTAGGCCCTTAAATGACAATAATCTTAACCACTGAATTTCCACATATATTTGCCTTTAACCTGCGAATACACACAACAAGGCTCCCATTGAAATAAAATGCTTCTTGTAATTCACCTTGATATTCTTAAACTATCTCTTTTCTCATTGGCTCCTTAATCACAAGTTCACAAACATGATCATTGTTTCTCCTAGGTCATATATAGCCCTTTTCTAATGTAAACTCTACACTAAACTCATCACATATCTAAATCCCATTCCCTTAAACAATAAAACACCTTAAGGTAAGTAATTTACCTTATTCTTTCACAAGCTCACAAACTTTCCTCCTTAGGTTTTTCCTTGAGCAATCTCGGTCACCAATATATATCTCCTTGCCAATGTTCTAACCAATATCCAATGACTCCAATGAGTACTAGATAATACATTAACCCTAAGGAACAAACCCTAGGTCAAAATGTGCTTTAAGGTATTAAGGTGATTGTTTTACCTTGGTTTCTCAAGACAAGCTTGGATATGAAGCAAGAAGGACCTCCTCAATCCTTTGAAGAGTAGAAAACAAGCTAGAACAAGGCATTAAAATGAAGCCTCATGAGCATGTATTTTCGGTTATGAAGAAAAATGATGGAAACCTAGATTTTCTTACACTTTCTTTACCTTAAGAGAATGGAGAAGCCAATGGAGTCTCCAAACTTGAGTTTCCTCCTATAATGGTGGTTTGGCTTGGCACCAAATCAAAGCTCTTGATGTTTTGAAAAGATAGAAAGAGAGAGCTTGAGCTAACTAAGAGGAATATGTAATTTGTTTTGGTTTTGGAGCTAAAATGAGCAAGATGTGTGCAAGGAAGGTGGAGCTAGCATGGGGCTGCTCTTCACGTCAATGGAGAAGGGAGGAGCAAGAGAAACCGTGGGAACAAGAGAGAATGAAGAGATGAGGAGAGAGGTGATTAAAGGTAAGATATTTATCTTGTAAAGTAAATAGTAGTTTTGCTTTATAATTATTAGTTTACTTAATCACTAATGAAGGTGGTGACTCACCTTGTAAAACCGGCCCCCATTAAGTAACAAGGGGTACTTAAGTCTTTGTTGACCAAATATCTCACTTATATTGACTTATGTTATAAACTAGCTTAATTAAATTACTATTCACAAAACAAGGCACATTGTTGTGAAATTTTTGATTTCCCATTGATTTAGACTTCCTAATGTGATACTAATTAGTACACATGTTAATTAAAGAGTAATGATGGACATTTAGCCATTCAAAACCCATTTACAAGACAATTTTTCAAAAATGTGCTCTAAGAGTCCTTAAAGCACATTTTGTGTTTTAACTTGTTTTCAAGCTTGGTTTTCTTTGTTAATTGATTTAAAATGACCATTAGGATATTACTAAGGTCTTAGAACAATATTTGGGTACTCACCCAAGTCTCTCCAAGCTTAGAGCACGTTTTTGCTTAAACTGCTCTTTTGGTGTTTCCTTATGTTTTCTTTGGTTAAAATGGTTTCTTAATGTTTCTAAGGCATTATTTAGCCTCCTTATAACTTAGTTTATCATTTAAACACCATATCTAAGTTTGGGGTATTTCAATCTACCCCCCTTAAAAGAACTTTGTCCCCAAAGTTCACATATATGCTTAACCATTCACGGTACTCAATTCCCTTAATCTTAACACCACATCTTATATTCACATTCACACATCTCAAGACTCAAGGTCAATCTCAAATACAATACATAAGTATTATACATAACTCAAACTTAACACCAAAGTGTAGCAACTTACACAAATTCACATCTTAAACAACCAAACAAACGACAACAAGTTTGTTTCCTAACTCAAAAGCGAGGAAGCTCTACCCCCCTTAAAAAGGGGTACGCCCCGTACCCTATACAGACGATCTAGTCAGTAAACAAAGAAGGGTACTTCGCCCTCATCTTATCCTCTAATTCCCACGTGGCCTCTTCGACATCCTGGTTAGACCAGAGAACCTTCACCAGTCGCACTGACTTGTGGCGAGTGTCCCTAGTCTTACTGTCCAAGATTCTCTGAGGAGTCTCCACGGATCTCATATTCGGTTCTAATGTCAACCTCTCAGGTTCTAACACATGGGAGGGGTGGTGCATGTATTTCTTTAGCTGTGAAACATGAAAAACATCATGCACTTTACCCAGTTCAGCAGGTAAATTCAACCTGTAAGCAACCGGGCCCACCCGCTCCGTAATCTCATAAGGACCAACAAACTTCGGGCTTAATTTACCCTTCTGCCCAAACCTGAATACACCCTTCATCGGTGAAACTCGCAGAAATACCTGGTCGCCCACTGCGAACTCCAGGTCCCGTCGTCGAACATCAGCATACGACTTCTGCCTATCTTGAGCAGCTTTCATGTTCTCCCTGATTTGCTGAACTTCAGCCTTACTTGCTCTAAGTACTCTTCCTATAATGACCGTCTCACTCGACTCATCCCAGCAGAGCGGTGTACGACATGGTCTACCGTACAACGCTTGAAAAGGTGCCATCTTGATCGAAGCGTGATAGCTGTTATTGTATGAAAACTCGATCAGATGCAATTTGTCAATCCAACTGCCCTGGAAGTCTAAGGCACATGCCCTCAGCATGTCCTCGAGTGTCTGAATAGTACGCTCAGTCTGACCATCTGTCTGAGGATGGAACGCGGTACTCAGCTTGAGTTCTGTACCCAACGCTTCTCTGGTAGCTCTCCAGTACCTCGAAAGGAATCTGGTATCTCTATCTGACACTATGGTCTTCGGTATCCCGTGATGTCTCATGATTTCTTTCTCAAATAACTCAGCTAATTTGGTCACCTTCCAAGTATCCTTCATCGGTATGAATCGGGCTACTTTGGTAAGGCGATCCACCACCACCCATATCATGTTGAGACCTCCCCTAGCAGGTGGAAGTCCAACTACAAAGTCCATGGAGATATCATGGAACTTCCATTCCGGAACTGGCATCGATTGTACCATTCCGCCCGGTCGTCGGTGCTCGAATTTTACCTTCTGGCATGTGAGACACCTCAAGACGAACTCGGTAACATCTGTCTTCATTCCCGACCACCAGAAGTATCTCTTCATGTCTTTATACATCTTAGAGGCTCCCGGATGGATGGAAACTGAAGAACAGTGTGATTCCCTAAGTATACGGTCTTTCAGATCCGTGTTGCCCCGTGGTATGCATAACCGGCCCTTAAGTCTGATCAGATCATCATCGAAGTCTGAAGTCGTATTTTGACTCTCAAAGGTACCATCTGTCAGCTTCTGTCTGACCTCTCTCATGTATCATCTGTCCTCTGAGCCTCTCGCACCTCATCAACCAAGCTGGAGAAAGACTAGCGAATGGAGTGAGTGTGCTCGACGGCTCAGGGCGCTACTACAACATTGGCCTTCCCCTCTTTGTATTGGAGGTCAATGTCATAGTCTTTCAAGAATTCTAACCATCTCCTTGTCTGAGATTCAACTCCTTCTGAGTAAATATGTATCTTAAGCTCTTATGATCGGTGTAGATCGTCACACTAACCCCGTATAAGTATTGGTGTCATATCTTCAAAGCGAAGACTACAGCTCCCAACTCTAAATCATGTGTGGGGTAGTTCTCCTCATGTTTCTTCAACTGGCGTGAGGCATATGCCACCACCTTGCCATGTTGCATGAGCACGCAACCCAGCCCTCTACCGGATGCATCACAATAAACCTCAAAGCCCTCTGTACCGTCTGGAATGGTCAGAACCGGTGCAGTGGTCAGTGAGTCCTTCAAACTCTGAAATGATCTCTCACAGTCAGCCGTCCACAAGAACGGTGCATCTTTCTTCATCAGACTGGTCATCGGTTTCGCGACCTTGCTGAAATCCCTAACAAACCTCCTGTAGTAACCTGCCAGACCGAGAAAGCTCCGGATGTCGGTAACAGTCTTCGGCCTTGGCCAAGTACGTACGGCATCAATCTTTGCTGGATCCACTGAGATCCCAGCATCTGAGATGACATGACCTAGGAAAGAGACCTGGTCAAGCCAAAACTCACATTTGGAGAACTTAGCATATAGCTGGTTCTCCCTCAATATTTCCAATACTCTCCTCAGATGTTCCTCATGTTCAACCTTAGATTTCGAGTATATCAAAATGTCATCAATAAACACCACAACCGACTTGTCCAGCTGCTCCCGGAACAAGCGGTTCATCAGATCCATAAACTTCGCCGGTGCGTTCGACAAACCGAACGGCATCACTGTAAACTCATAGTGGCCGTATCGTGTCCGGAATGCCGTCTTCTCAATGTCTCCCTCCTTAATGGCTATCTGATGATACCCCGATCTGAGATCAATCTTGGAGAACACAGATGCTCCCTTCAACTGATCGAACAGATCGTCAATGCGGGGTAGTGGGTACTTATTCTTCACTGTCACTGCATTCAGCTCTCTGTAGTCGATGCAGAGGCGGAGACTACCATCCTTCTTCTTCACGAAGAGGACTGGCGCTCCCCATGGTGACACACTTGGTCTTATAAATCCTTTATCCAACAAGTCCTTCAGTTGTTCCTTTAACTCAGTCATTTCTGCCGGAGCCATGCGGTATGGTGCCTTGGCTATAGGTCCGGTACCAGGTAGCAGCTCGATGGTGAACTCTACCTCCCGAGTGGGTGGCATGCCGGGCAGTTCCCGTGGAAATAGGTCGGGGAACTCCGACACTACCGGTAAGTCGGGGTCGAACTCGGGGTCTCTCTCTATGTCCTGTACATAGCAGAGGTACACTTCTTCCTTTCTCCTTAATTCCTTATACATTGCCATGGCGGTGATGATCTTAGTCGAAGGCTCTCTGGGCCTCTGGCGGTATGATATTGTTACCCCAGACGGACTCCTGAGCAGCAATCTATGCTCGGCGCAGAGGATACGTCCCTTGTGCCGCTCCAACCAGTTCATCCCGAAGATAACATCAAATCCTAGCTCACTGAACTCAATAAAACTGACTGGAAAGTCTTCTCCCTTAATTCTGACAGTGGCTCCTCGGTAGTAACGAGTGCAACGAACCTTCTCCTTAGACGGGAGCGTAACCGTGAAGTCGGGTAGCTCATCAGCGTCTAGCCCCAACCTGCTCGCGAAAGATGCCGAGACAAAGGTATGCGAGGCCCCTGAGTCGAAGAGAACTGATGCCTCAATCCCATTAATCGGAAAGGTGCCGGTGAGGATAGTACCGCTAGCGTCGGTCTGTGCCTCTGTAAGTATGCTTAGCGCACCTTCCGTACCGAGTCCATAACCTAATTGTATTCACAAGCTTCATGAGTATTGATGGTATAACAAGAGTCGTAACAATTTATATGAACAACACTGTTATTTTATTTATAACCATCCTGTTTACAACATGTGCTTCAATCTTACATCTTATTCCTCATCTCATTCTAACATTACATGACTAATATTGTCTAAAGGTTAGGTTTAATCTCCCAGGTCTCATATGCGTCGCATTGATTACTGCTGACGGTGCTGTATTCAACTTGATTCTCTTAATCCCATGGTATAACATCCTTGATTCTCCTCCCATAATTAATACATCTCCAGACTTAAGTACCAACTTATTCGCACGGTCCACACGCTTCTGCTCGCCGTATAAAAACTCTGCATCATCCCCAATGGACCAAGACACTACGGGTATCCCTCTTTCGAGAGACTCCGTTGTCTCGTCCTTATCCTGGTGTAGTCCAAGTCGCCCATCCTTCTCGTAGAAGTTCACAATGCAAATGTCTGCCTGAATGTCTGGAATCGGTTCAGCTTCCAACTGCTGAGCGATTTCCACGACTTGTGTAATAACTGGATGGAACTCTTCGGGTATTCCCGGTGGTGAGACTCCATCTTGCATCCTCGTGGTTTGGTAATTCTTGGCATACGGATTCCAATCCTTGCCCAAGCTCATCATTTTTAACTTCATTCTTGCTCCCCCTGGGTACTCCGGTGTATAAAAACCTCCCGGTCTCATTCCTAGTTGACTGCATTTCCTGATGATGGCTATTTGCGCTTCGGGTGTCAGGTATCCCCTTAATAAGATCATACCTGGGCGGATAACCTGACATTGTTCGGTTGGAAAGTCTATGGTTTCGATGTCGGTGTGCTCCAGGTTAGGTGTAAATGGTATTGGATAGCAGATGTTGAAGCTTCCTAAAGTGGTAGTAGGTTATATCTTACTTAAGTTCTAATCTCATCTCATTTTTACTTAACTCAATTATTCACCCAACATGCATGATAATGCGGTAAGCAGGCAATTTTATTACTAAGTGGTTATAGCGGTACCTGGCCTCGATGAGGGTTCAGGCTCATCGTCCCGGTCCACCAAGTGTAGTGTGGGTCCCGACTTCTGGGTCACCCGTGGGTTCTTGTCTGCAGCTTGCTGCCCCCTCCTCTGACCGTCGGATCCAGATCCCTGATCGGTCTTGGCCTTAATCTTAAAACTGGGTCTGTAATTCTTACTCTCCGGGTTCCCGTAGCACTCATATGCCCGGTGCCCGAGTACTCCACACAAAAGTTACACTCCACCTTATTCCCCCTGCAGTCAACTCCGGGGTGGTCCCCCTTGCACCTCTGGCAATAGTAGTGTCGTTGGTAGCCACCTCCGGTTTCCTTACCAGTCTCAGTACCTGATTAAGCATCGCATCAGTGTTTGTGTCTCAATGTTGTCAACCATTCTTATTTACTCAAAATGTATTTCCTTACTCTTTGGCGCCCTGGAGCGCAGGGGCTTAGCAGCATAAGCATAAGTCAGTTTCAGTGGCTCATCAGTAGCCTTCTCCTTTTCCTCCTTTCCTTTTTGGTTCTGGTTCTTTTGGGCTTGAGGCTGGTACTTCTGTTTCTTGTACCCACCTTGCCCTTGGTATTCTGTACTCTTTCCAGCACTCTTTCTCTTGGCATTGTCCTCGTCCCTCAGCTGGACGGTTATCTCAACCTTAGCAGCGGCATGATAGCACTCCTGCTTCCCAAGGTATTAGTTCCTCTTATTTCTCACAAACTAAATCTTATTCACTTAATTATATCTTACTCATTCTTATTACCTGCAAGGTAGTATAACTCGTCGGCCCCATGCCGTAGCGGAGTCGGTGGCTAAGCCCGCCATAGAAGCGGTCCACCAGTATCTGGTCTGAATACCCAAGACCTGGTAGAAGACGGAGCAAGGCGGTGAACTCTGTGTAATACTCGTCCACCGTCATCTTGTCGGTCTGCTTAAGCGCATCCAACTGCAAGCGCTTCTTGTCTGGACATGGGCGGGGTAGTACTTTGCTCGTAGCAAGGCGGTGTACTGCTCCCAGCCGAACTCTGGATTGGCCACATGCTCGGCCCTCACCAGCTTCCACCAATCGCCTGCCGCCCCCTTCAGATAGAAAGCAGCCAGACGCACCTTGATCCCAGCAGGGACATCAAGGGTCTCAAAGGCGGTCTCCAGCTCGGAGATGTACGCCTCAAGCTTGGCGGGATCGGTCTCCCCCTTAAAGTGTGCGGGTCGAAGGTCTGCAAGACTCTTCACCCAATTTGTTCCCTGGGTTGTGGCGGTGGAGGTGGTGCACCCACACCAGGCTGATAGCCCATGTGCCCTAATGCGGCAGCCACGATCTCGGCGATCGTCTGCCCTCCCGGTATCCCTGAAGCATCATCGCCCTGGCCACGACCTCGGCCTCCTCTAGGACGTCCTGCCATCTGAACAAGCACAACTCACATTAGATTCGTATCCACCACTGTTTCGGTTAGCGAATTTATAACGTCCGTAGACGGTAAAGACGATCCACACTTAATAGTGGTCATCTGACTCTACTCACCCTAACAGCTCACACCCTTAACCCATCACTTATTCCTTAACTTATATCCTAACTCGGTGGTTTCTTATGTCCGGTATTTCTTGATCAGAGCGTAACTACGCTCTGATACCACTTTTGTAACACCCCATCCAAAGCCAATCGTGGTTATCGCTAAACTTAACGCTTAATCGAATTCGTCGCAGCGGAAATAAACTATCACCAGGACCTTGCTACGGTCTAACCAACAAGTAATACCGTTATTAAATATTTACAACCACATATCCACAAAACATACACCAACCGAGTTTAAAGTATTCTCCAAAACCATACAGTATTTCACAAGCTCATGTTCAACTACTAACTGACGGGTGCACAGGCGCTACCCGTACTCAAAATAAAGTCCCACCTAGGGCTACCCGCTCCTACTCTCGTGGTGTGACTTCATCGGCCGCTTACCTGCAAGTGTAAAAACAGCCCCAAAGGGGGTCAGCACGAATGCTGGTACGACCCTCCCATGGCCCCCAAGCTAACGGGGCTACGACGACTAATTGTCGATAGCATGGAAGTTGATTAGCATAATAAGCATAATATGAAACGCAATAAACCAACAACCACAATGAACAAAATAGCTCATAAGCAAATGAACGACTCAGGCGTTCCCTTAATAAGTGAGTTAGTTCTTAACTCCTCAGATCCACAATCTCCTTAACCTTATAATTGCCAACCGCTCCACTATTAGATTGGTTAGCCCTTAATTGGTTGCTTATCTTTGTAGGGCTTGGTTAACCCTAGCCGGTAGCAGTGCACTATCCGGCGATAAGCTACTTTCTTAATTTGTTGGGGATGTAGGCTTGATCCCCCCACGCCATCCTTAATGTGCCTCCCACCTCAAACAGTAGCCCGGGTCGGGTCGGTTTGTTGACCCTAGGCGACGAGTCTAATGACAAGTCTTATTTGGAAGTCGGATCTGATTCAGATACCGACCTCCCCCAATACACATGTGCCGGTACCATTCTGGATTCCTCACTCCCACCCAAGTTATGGTTAGTGAAAGCCTTAATTACTAAGTGTTAGTTAAACCTTGACGGGTAAAAACCAACAATCACCAATACTTAGTTCTTATCCTTAACTCAGTGAGTACTAAACTTAGTTAGCAACATTCTCAAGTCTCGTGGGTTAGTGTAAAATAAACACATTCACAACGAGAATAAGTATAACCGGTTGCATGCTTTATCTTGTCTTAGTCATAGCAAATAAACAGATAGCACACAAGCCGAGGGACACCTCGTTAGCAAGCAGGTCACAAGAAAGACTGTACCGTTCACCGTCGTCTGTCGTTTGTTTAACCTTCTCCGGGGTCCCAATTCACAAACCTAAAACATTGATTCATTTTTAGGCCATTAGTTATTTGCACCTTACTTAACTCACCTAGTCCTTAAAAACTCCCATTCGATACCCTCTTAGATCCTTGCCACTTAACCTTATAAACTTAACTTTAAACATTAAGGTTTTACTTAACTAAATCTTAATCCCTTAAGTTCTTAGGGTCCTCATCATTACTACCCTACCCATGGTATACCTTATTACCAATTATCATCCTTAGAATTCAAAATTTCTTTTTTTTTAAGTGTTAAGGGTCGTCCGACCCACCGTCCGACCCACCAACTGGGTCGGACCCTTCCAGTAATTTTCGGGTTTGAAAGACTCCTCTTGTCCGACCTACGTCCGACCCAACCAACTGGGTCGGACCATTCCAGAAAATTTCTCATCCTTTAAAACACACCCGTCCGACCCATGTCCGACCCAAATCCTCTGGGTCGGACCGTTCCAGAACCATTCACTAGCGTCTAATAGAGGCCGTCCGACCCAAACTTGGGTCGGACCCCTGGGTCGGACGCCACCAGAACATGCCCAAACATTGTCAAATCTTCACTAAACTTTTCCTCAAGTCTTCCAATGTGTTCTATCATCATTTAGACCCTTAAACCCACCTTAAACCATCTTCCAAACTCATTAAAACAACCTTCAAAGATCATTCTAATCCTTTACTCAATTCTTACAACAACTACTAACACTTAACACTTATCTCTTTCCTACATTTCAACATCCCTTTCACCTAGAACTTCTACTAGCCAAAAGTTCCCTCCTTAAGAACTTGACCACCCATATACACCACTTGCACCCCTACTACATTTTCCAAAGCTTCCTTAAATTCTAAACTCTAGTTTCTACCTAAACCACCTAAGTTTTATGCTCTTTTACATCAAACTTACAAAAGTTTCCTAACTTCTTTTATCCACATTTACCTAAGTCCTAAATACCCAAGTACATACTTTTGATTCCTAAATCCTTCATGGTGATGCCTAAGTCATTATAAGTCATTAAAACACCTTAAACTCACCCTTTTTCATCAAGACAACCTTTAGAACTTCCTAGTACTTCCTTAGTCATGAAATCTCCTTAGAACATCTCAAACACTTAGGTTCTCCTCTAAATTTTTGCCATGGGTTCTCTAGTATATAGTTACATCCAAACACTTGGCTTTTCACCATCAAACAACCAATATCACTCAAATTCTCATCACAACACCTTAACACACAATTTACACCAAAACTACAGCACATCATTACATAGTGTATAAACTTAAATGCTTGGCACTTAGGCCCTTAAATGACAATAATCTTAACCACTGAATTTCCACATATATTTCCTTTAACCTGCGAATACACACAACAAGGCTCCATTGAAATAAAATGCTTCTTGTAATTCACCTTGATATTCTTAAACTATCTCTTTTCTCATTGGCTCCTTAATCACAAGTCACAAACATGATCATTGTTTCTCCTAGGTCATATAGCCCTTTTCTAATTTAAACTCTACACTAAACTCATCACATATCTGAATCACATTCCCTAAACAATAAAACACCTTAAGGTAAGTAATTTACCTATTCTTTCACAAGCTCACAAACTTTCCTCCTTAGGTTTTTCCTTGAGCAATCTCGGTCACCAATATATATCTCCTTGCCAATGTTCTAACCAATATCCAATGACTCCAATGAGTTCTAGATAATACATTAACCCTAAGGAACAAACCCTAGGTCAAATGTGCCTTAAGGTATTAAGGTGATTGTTTTACCTTGGTTTCTCAAGACAAGCTTGGATATGAAGCAAGAAGGACCTCCTCAATCCTTTGAAGAGTAGAAAACAAGCTAGAACAAGGCATTAAAATGAAGCCTCATGAGCATGTATTTTCGGTTATGAAGAAAAATGATGGAAACCTAGATTTTCTTACACTTTCTTTACCTTAAGAGAATGGAGAAGCCAATGGAGTCTCCAAACTTGAGTTTCCTCCTATAATGGTGGTTTGGCTTGGCACCAATCAAGCTCTGAAGTTTTGAAAAGATAGAAAGAGAGAGCTTGAGCTAACTAAGAGGAATATGTAATTTGTTTTGGTTTGGAGCTAAAATGAGCAAGATGTGTGCAAGGGAAGGTGGAGCTAGCATGGGGCTGCTCTTCACGTCAATGGAGGAAGGGAGAGAAGAGAAACCGTGGGAACAAGAGAGAATGAAGAGATGAGGAGAGAGGTTATTAAAGGTAAGATATTTATCTTGTAAAGTAAATAGTAGTTTTGCTTATAATTATTTGTTTAATTAATACTAATGAAGGTGGTGACTCACCTTGTAAAAACCGGCCCCCATTAAGTAACATGGGGTACTTAAGTCTTTGTTGACCAAATATCTCACTTATATTGACTTATGTTTAAACTAGCTTAATTAAATTACTATTCACAAAACAAGGCACATTGTTGTGAAATTTTTGATTTCCCATTGATTTAGACTTTCTAATGTGATACTAATTAGTACACATGTTAATTAAAGAGTAATGATGGACATTTAGCCATTCAAAACCCATTTACAAGATAATTTTTCAAAAATGTGCTTTAAGAGTCCTTAAAGCACATTTTGTGTTTGAACTTGTTTTCAAGCTTGGTTTTCTTTGTGTTAATTGATTTAAAATGACCATTAGGATATTACTAAGGTCTTAGAACAATATTTGGGTACTCACCCAAGTCTCTCCAAGCTTAGAGCACGTTTTGCTTAAACTGCTCTTTTGGTGTTTCCTTATATTTTCTTTGGTTAAAATGGTTTCTTAATGTTTCTAAGGCATTATTTAGCCTCCTTATAACTTAGTTTATCATTTAAACACCATATCTAAGTTTGGGGTATTTCACCTGACTTTAAAATAATCTTGTTAGACTTATCCGTCCTCTTCTTATCACCATATAACTCAGCATCATCACCTATAGAGGATGATACAGCTGGTATTCCAATCCTTACCCATAAACATCGTATATAATTTAAGTTTTGATCCTCTCTAATATTCTGGAGTATAAAATCCTTCAAGACTTATCCCAAGTCCTACATTCTTTTATAATAGTTATTTGTTCATTTATAGTTAAGTATTTCTTGAGTAGGATCATGCCGGGTCAAAGTACTTGGCATTATGCCTCGGGATATTCCCGACCTTCGCTCATAGGCTCCGGTGACCACGGTCTCATAGGTAAGGGAAAACTAATATCAAAGTATCTTATTATGTGAGAGGTTACCTAATTTAGGTCTCTCTAAAGTTGATACTTACTAATCACATATAAGTCTCATTGACTGATAATTATAACACACATTTATGCATCATGCATTAGGTTTAAGTTCTAAGCTTACCGGTCTCGCGCTGAGCGCTCGCCTCAGCGCCTGAAGTTCCCACTTTATACGGGGTGTTCCTTCATGGAACCATCTCCTTTCCCTTCTGACTTCCGGATGAGGATGGCTGTTCCACCGGTCCTTCAGTATAGGTGTTGTTCTGCGGCGCCTGTCTTCCTCTAGGTCTGCCCGCCTCATTAGCTGGTTCTCTCTACGAACCTCTAGCTCCTTTGTATACTCGACTCCCTTGGTTGGAAAAGCACTCATAATCCCTGTGACCTTCCTTTTTGCAATAGCGGCACTCCACCTTCCTTCCTGCGCAATCTACACCTGGGTGATCCTTTCCACAACGTTTACAGTAATAGTGTCGTCGGGTTGGCTTGTTGCCTCTAGGTGGTGCTGTTCTTAGTGGCTGAGCATCAATAGCTGGGCCGGTCAGACGAGGGATCTGCTCCTTCGCCTTCTGACCATGGAAATCCTTCCGCCCCATCTTCTTTTCAAAGAATTTCTTCTGCTTCTTGCAGTAACCGCCCGAGGTTGTTCCATCATCATCTCCTACAGTACTCTTCCTTTTCTTTCTTCCTGCGTCGGAGTAGTCGACTCCTGGTATATTATCCAATAAACTGGTGATCCGCGCGTAGTACTGGTCAACTGTTTGACTCCCTTGGTTTAAGGACTTGATTTCTAGCCTTTTCCTCTGTTTTAGGTGTTCGGGGTGGTACTTCTCCCGCAACACTTCTACAAACTCTGTCCATTCAAATTCCGGTGTAGCTCTACGGTGGCCCTCAATAGTCCGCCACCAAATGTCAGCTGTGCCCTTCAGGTTGTATGCGGCGATGTCGACCTATTGGTCTTCTGGAACTCTGACAGCCTTGAACGCCTTCTGGTGCTCTGCAATGAACTTCTCCAGTGCGGCGGGGTCCGGTTCCCCTGAATAAGTTGGTACTTTCGCGTCTGCAACGCTCTTCAACCAGTTGGTTTCTCTGGGCCGCGGCGGGTAGGGTATGGCTCCCGTAACTTGAGCTCCTAGCTGTTGCGCGAAAGTTGCCATGGCTGCTGTTAAGTCTTGTACTGTTGGAACATCCGCCGGTGTCTCGCCACTGCGTTCACTGCCGTCTCCACGTGGTCCTTCTCTTGTCGACATCTACGATAGTATATTATTATTTCTACTCGGTTGCTACACCGTATCACATACATAATCAAAACATGTAAGTAAGCTAACTACTAGCAATAAAGATATCCCTAGGTTTTTTTTCTCTTTCTAGGTCACGAATCCTCACAGACGTTTCCCGTAACCCGATATTCCTATGCTCATTGTCCTAGACTCAGTATCTTTCATCAGAGCGGTACTCCGCTCTGATACCACTTTTTGCAATACCCCTAATCTTAAACCTGTAATGACGTCATAACTCGTAGCATAACAAGCAGCAAATCGCAGCGGAAAATAAAACTATCTAACCTTGGTGTTACACGCCGTCACTCACCCTTGCGAGTAACAAGGCATCCTTACTCTTCCCAACTTTACAACTTCTCACGCTGTGATGAACAGATACTGAGCACTTCTAATTATTACAAACCAAAACCAACTAAATGAGCAACTAACTGAATACAAAATCCTTCTTAACACAATACAAAATAGGACCAACGGTGTTTGTCGAAAACACTTCAGCTACCCCTGAGTCCCACGCTCCGGCTTGAGTCTTCTTCAATAACCTGGAATTTTTTGCCCACTAAAGGGCTCAGCAATCGAAATGCTGGTATGCTAAATGTAGTCTTAAAGCATTTGGATTCCTTAAGTCATTTTAGCCATCTTGGTATTAGATTCTTTACATGAAATACCGGTTTACAATAATAACAATAATAACTGTAAACACTTAACAAACACATAACAAACCACCTGTAATCACCAATGTACAATAGTACACAACACCAATAACCACACAACAATAACCCATAGCAATAACCAATAACCACACTACA
The DNA here is from genome assembly GCA_023374045.1 of Limonium bicolor. Lineage (NCBI taxonomy): Eukaryota > Viridiplantae > Streptophyta > Magnoliopsida > Caryophyllales > Plumbaginaceae > Limonium > Limonium bicolor. The sequence goes on from CM041776.1 coordinate 357,854,200, forward strand.
ATAACCCATAGTAATAACCAATAATCACACATTAATAAACCATAACAATAACCCAACAAGATAAGCGTATTAAACTGTACTTGTTAGTTAGTCACTTGGCCTTTATTCTTTAAACCAATCATTTAACCTTTTCCAATTAATTTCCACCTCAAGTGTCATGTTAAGACAAACCTTAATAACTTATGGACGAATGTCCCCTGTGTTCCATTGGAACTGTTTACCAGCTGACCCTGTGGCCCTGGTTAATTGACCAATCCAGTCGAACCTGTGCACCAACGGCAGTGCATTCCGCCATCCCCGAATGTGGCTGATGGATTTTGAGTGACTCCCTTCTTGAGTCTCTCATAGTGATCACAATGTGCAACCAGAAAGTCGAAACGATCTGGATTCCTCTCTTTATAAGTTAGCCCTTTTTGTCAGTGACAGAATAACCAATCCTTGAGTTAAGACTATAACAGTTGACCTTTGTTAGGTTCAATAATACCTAAATGTCAGTTAGTCTCTTTTTTTCCCAGTTTAGATGTATAAACTTTTGTCACACGACATTCTCGTATAAAATACAACGCAACAGTTTGAGCAATCCCACATACAATATCATTCACATAAAATCATAGATATCGTTCTTAAACATTTAAACACACAATGCCTAGACCTTAGGATAATCCTTAGGACATTCAGACCACACAATTAACATACTGTTCACCAAGTAACTGCTAGCTTGACAAACTCCTGTTCAGTAGTCTCTCCCCGTACGCTGTTATTTAAACATGCAATACCGGCTAATATTAATACAACTATTCATTAAATATTACAGTACTGTCACTGTAGAGTTTATCATTGTCGTATAATAACTCTGTATGTTATTTATTTTCACCTGTTATTTTAACAGTGGTTCTAGATAACCTACCAGTTCATCATTTTATGTGAAGCTCACATGTGATAATGAATTATCATTATACGGTATATCTCTACCTCATTAATTACATACTCATAATTATTTCCACTTATCATTTATATCATATTATTTAGTTATTTATGTCATAATCACCTTTATTTCATAAACTTTATATTATATTTCCTAATATTCCATAATACATTATATTACCTAGTTTTACTTCCTTTCCTTATAGGTTACAAAACCAACCTTATTAATTCGGTTTTTATATATTATACCCAACAACTTAATAAATTACTAAATAACCACATATAATTTCCGGTAATCATAATTGACCCCACTAACTTTTACAACTTAGCAAATAACCATATACTTTTATAATTTATTAAATACCCTTATCAATTTCGAAATTTGTAAAACAATTATATTAACTTCTACAAATTGCCAAATAACCTTATTATTTTATAATTCATTAATTACCCGCATTAACCTTTGTAACTATTAATTAACCACCTTACTTTCACAAATCACCAAACTCTTACTAATTTCAGTAATTACAATTAATACCACCAACCTTTATAAATTACCAATAAATCCCTTAACTTTTCGGTTTTCACTTATATTTTCCTTTATTCACTTTTAAACCCCAAAACTTTATATAAGTTACATATTAACTTATAAACTATAGTTTAAATATTTTATTTCCTTAAATACCCAAAGTAACCCATATCTTTTCTTAAATTACATTTCCGCCCCATTTAAATTCTATTCTTCATATATTCTTCCATAAATCACATATTCACCCTTAAACTTTTATAAACTTAATATTTTATGTCAGAAACCATTTTAACCCAAAGTTTTTGGTCAACACTTTGACCAAGACTTAATTTCATAATTAATACTTTAATATACCATAAAATCATAAATAATTCTCGGCCATACCTTATATTTCCAATAATTACAAAATAGTCCCAAAACTTTATAAAATGCTATCTTAACACTTTACCACTTATTTAAATTCACCAAAATTCATAATATTAATTCCTACCTTATATTATAATGTAAATATACCAAACAAACCCCTTTGTCCTCTGTTTTTATTATTTGTACTCTAAACTTTTCAAAATTTATATTTTAGCCACATAACTTATTAAACTAGCCGTATAAATCTTGTAGCTATTTTTAATACTCCTAAATTTATAATATAAGTTATACTTATATATTTCGAAAATCACCCAAACAATGTATTTCATTCTCGGCTTCAGTTTTATTTAACTATATAGTTTTAAAACTTGCTTTAAACCTTATAATAAATATATATAAATGTATATAAGCCATATAACACTTCTAAAAATTATACTAATGACTTAAAATGATTATAAACTAAAAATAGAACATAAAATTCCTAAACCATTCGGTTTCAACATCTATGTAACATAATTAATTTTTATGACCTAACTATATACCTTAAGGTAATAATCTTACCTTATATGTTATAAATTATTTTTCTTGATACTTTAACTTAATAATTTTCGGCCTTAATATTAGCATGACCTTAACATAATTTTTATACTAAATTTTGAAGCTTAAATTAAGCTTAAACTTAATAAACCTTACTTATATAAACTTACCCTTAAATCAAGACAATTC